>CM073476.1:18460000-19016619 GCA_037074535.1 Gleditsia sinensis | reverse complement strand
CATAGGCAAAAAACTACATCCTGCTGAAACTCTTCTAACACAGCCACTACACATGAATTCATTAAGTTTAGACTTCAGATCTCTCTCCTCATTTGGTTTCACAAATTCACGTACCCCAAAAAACCTATGCAAGTGACATTAGCATTCACAAACTCTTCTAATGATTTGATGTCTATTTGGATTGAGGTAAAATGGGGAGAAGGGAAAGCAGGGATAGGAAAAATAAGAGAGAAAATCAAACCAACCAAACCCAGAAATTGAAAAGAAAAAACTATGAACTATATCCCATAAAATCAAAATCAAACCTAAAAAACCAAACCCAGAAAATGAAAATGAAACCAAGCAAACCCAGAAAATGAAAGAAAAAAACTATAAACTATATCCTAGAAAAACAAACCCATAAAATGAAAATCAAACAAGCAAACACAGAAAGGGTTGCAACTTATTCATTAGCCCAAGTCAAATATTTCAATTGCAGCAAAATGAATTTAGACATCATTCATGTAAATTTGTTTTCTACAGATATCTCATCCCATGCAAATTTGCTTTCTACAAGAGGGGAGATTTTTCCTTCTATTTAAAAAAATGATAAGCAAACGACATATTTGCCTTCAAGATAACTTTGGTCTGTAAATAAATTAGGTTCCTTGCTTTCTTGGCCTGGGATGGAAATATATATGCACCTTGTACAATGTAGAATCAAGTTATAAATATATTGACTTATATTCATGATAGCAATTCAGTTCTAACCATAGATGTTTATTGAAACATGCCACAATATTCAATCCACCAAAGTTTCAGGAGCTTCCAGAGAAGAACTAGCGTGTGTAACTATGGAGCATGAGCTTATCAACTTACTTCCTTCACAGTCGAAAACTTTGAAAGGAGGTTCTTAAAGTGTTCTAATTATCAATCTACTAGGAGATGTAATTTCTTTATATGGATAGATCCACCGATGTGTGAATATAGAAATCGTCTCTTGCACAAACTAAGACGACTACGAGATTTACCTACACCTAGTAAGAAAAGGGTAAACATAAATGCTGTCAATGGAGAGAGTGTATGGAAATTAATTTGTCTTGCATCGTAGTGTATTTTGTTGGGTGTTATCATTGATTTTTGGATGAAAAGTATAGTAAAATTTTGAATGTAGTTGTATTTTGTAAACTTATGTCAGACAACAATAAAAATATTGTATTTATTAGTTCTTATGAATGTATATATTACAAGTGATTGGTTTCTCAATTATATTTCTGAATACAAGAGCTAATATAATGGGCTTACATACCATTTATTATATACAAAAATTAATTCACAATAATTATATGTGATTTACTAAAGTTAATACACAAGAGTTATGTACAATCCACTAAATACAAAAGTGAGTACAAAAGAGTTATATGCCATTTATTAAATACAAAAGCCATTATCATGGACTTGAATACCATATATTAAACACAAAATTAATACAAGAGAGTTGTTTACTTTCCATTAAATACAAGAGCTAATATAATAGACTTGCATACCATCTATTAAATACAAAAATTAATACAAGAGTTATTCACTATCCATTAAACATAAGAGATAATACAATTGACTTCCATATTATCCACTAAACACAAAAAGTAATACAAGAGAGTTATACAATGTAATACAATGGACTTCACATCCTAAACCATCCATCAAAAGTAATAGGCACTAAACACAACATTTAAAACTACTTCCAAGGTTTCTTCTTTTTCACATTCTTTTGGAGACCACCCTTCATCGGTGGAGGAATTTGTTAGCTAAACATTGGAAACAATATATGAAGCTTTCTCTTTAGAGCATTTCCTCTCTTTAGTGTAGGCCTTACTAGTAGGGTGACTTCTTCAACATTCTTCCCTTTGTGATTGGATGATGTCTACAAAACACAAAAAGATTAAGTATAATATTTTACAAATCTAGGCAAAAAATTTAATGAGTTAAAAAAAATATCTCTCTTAAATGCACTTCTTGTTTCAACAGTGTAGTCAATTATGTTGGTAACGTGTGCAACTTGAACCTAGACACAATTAATTTAAATCTTAAAATAAGCACTAAATAAATAGATAATAAACATTGTCTAATAACAAAAAATACATACTCATTTTACCTAAACTAGATTAGAAACATCTTTAACATTAGACTGAACATTCTTCTCTTCCTTTGATCGTCCACTTTCTTTGCAAGTCCTTGCATTGTGTCCTTGTCTTCCACACTTTGAACACCTCACAACTTGACCATACTTACTCATTTTGTAAAGATTTTTCACTTTCTCATCCGCACCCTTAATTCTTTGTTTTTTAGGCCTCCCTAACATCTTTTTTGGCACTGGAGGATCCACATCTAGCAAGTTTGTCTTTGTCTATTCTGTCTCATGAAGTATTGGATAAATGATTGGTTTATATAACTTGATATATGTGTCTTTTGTGTATATAGATGACACAAAATCCTCAAGCTCTTGACAATGCATCCAAATGGCCGAACATGTATGTGGATATGGTATCCCATTTAAGTCTCATCTTCAATAGCTGCATGAGTGCTGATTCAAGTTCACTACAAATGGCCGAACATGTTGTAACTTGTAAATTTATAACAATTTTTAGATATGAAGTTGTATTGTGAATTATAACTCATTTTATGTTATTGACTTATTATGTGTTGAATTATATCTTATTCTATATTATTGTTATTGTGTGTATATATATATAATCTTTATTTTTTATTTTTTAATTCACGTGTCCTCAACGTATTGTGTCCTGCATTTTTTGAAATTCACGTGTCCTTTGCCCGTGTCCATGTCGTGTCCCAGGTCCGTGTCCGTGCCTCATAGTGAGCTGAATATATTCATTTCAGATGTCTGCTCAATAAAAAATGTCTGATTTACAACTTATTTACAAACATCACTGCTTAAATGTTCTTGTGAGCTGATTTTGAGATTTGGTGACTATACAGAACCTCTAATTTTATAACAATATTTGGAACAACAAATACAAAATTTATAGTCAAGTTTTTCCAAAATGCTAAAACTTCTTGACTGGTGAATGTATTTGGAGTACTCATGCTTAGTTGTTTTGTTTTTTTAAAATCAAATCTAAAAGTGGTTAAACTTGAAGGTTCTAATTTTATTTTCATATATAATTGCTCTGTGAACTACAAATAAATCTTGTTTTGCTGATATGATTATTTTAGATTATTATTATAGAGCTTGTTGAGTTCCCTGTTCCTTTAGCCTTTGGAAGCCTAATCTGTCTTGAGGCAACATTAGCAATATGAAGAGGCCTAAACATTTCTTGGTCTAAGTATTTCTCATCCAAAATGCTTCTGTTTTTCTCCATTTCTTGTAGTTTAGATTCTAGCTTGGCTTGTAAATTCTCTAGCCTTTTCAATACTTCTCTAACTCGGTTTTATAGTGCTTTGGCATCAAAACCTTCATAAACAACATCCTTCACATTATAGAAATGGTGGCATAGATCAATTTTGTGGAAGAAAAACCCAGCAGAGTAGAATCTGAATAAGCCCACATTTTTTGACAAAACCCATATGCAACAAGCTTTGAAAAACAAGATTCCCAAATGACACTAAAGCCAAGATGATTTTACTATGTCCCCTATGATACAGATGAGTACATTTTTTGAGAAAAAAGCTATACTCATCACTAACCTCATAGGCAAAAAACTACATCCTGCTGAAACTCTTCTAACACAGCCACTACACATGAATTCATTAAGTTTAGACTTCAGATCTCTCTCCTCATTTGGTTTCACAAATTCACGTACCCCAAAAAACCTATGCAAGTGACATTAGCATTCACAAACTCTTCTAATGATTTGATGTCTATTTGGATTGAGGTAAAATGGGGAGAAGGGAAAGCAGGGATAGGAAAAATAAGAGAGAAAATCAAACCAACCAAACCCAGAAATTGAAAAGAAAAAACTATGAACTATATCCCATAAAATCAAAATCAAACCTAAAAAACCAAACCCAGAAAATGAAAATGAAACCAAGCAAACCCAGAAAATGAAAGAAAAAAACTATAAACTATATCCTAGAAAAACAAACCCATAAAATGAAAATCAAACAAGCAAACACAGAAAGGGTTGCAACTTATTCATTAGCCCAAGTCAAATATTTCAATTGCAGCAAAATGAATTTAGACATCATTCATGTAAATTTGTTTTCTACAGATATCTCATCCCATGCAAATTTGCTTTCTACAAGAGGGGAGATTTTTCCTTCTATTTAAAAAAATGATAAGCAAACGACATATTTACCTTCAAGATAACTTTGGTCTGTAAATAAATTAGGTTCCTTGCTTTCTTGGCCTGGGATGGAAATATATATGCACCTTGTACAATGTAGAATCAAGTTATAAATATATTGACTTATATTCATGATAGCAATTCAGTTCTAACCATAGATGTTTATTGAAACATGCCACAATATTCAATCCACCAAAGTTTCAGGAGCTTCCAGAGAAGAACTAGCGTGTGTAACTATGGAGCATGAGCTTATCAACTTACTTCCTTCACAGTCGAAAACTTTGAAAGGAGGTTCTTAAAGTGTTCTAATTATCAATCTACTAGGAGATGTAATTTCTTTATATGGATAGATCCACCGATGTGTGAATATAGAAATCGTCTCTTGCACAAACTAAGACGACTACGAGATTTACCTACACCTAGTAAGAAAAGGGTAAACATAAATGCTGTCAATGGAGAGAGTGTATGGAAATTAATTTGTCTTGCATCGTAGTGTATTTTGTTGGGTGTTATCATTGATTTTTGGATGAAAAGTATAGTAAAATTTTGAATGTAGTTGTATTTTGTAAACTTATGTCAGACAACAATAAAAATATTGTATTTATTAGTTCTTATGAATGTATATATTACAAGTGATTGGTTTCTCAATTATATTTCTGAATACAAGAGCTAATATAATGGGCTTACATACCATTTATTATATACAAAAATTAATTCACAATAATTATATGTGATTTACTAAAGTTAATACACAAGAGTTATGTACAATCCACTAAATACAAAAGTGAGTACAAAAGAGTTATATGCCATTTATTAAATACAAAAGCCATTATCATGGACTTGAATACCATATATTAAACACAAAATTAATACAAGAGAGTTGTTTACTTTCCATTAAATACAAGAGCTAATATAATAGACTTGCATACCATCTATTAAATACAAAAATTAATACAAGAGTTATTCACTATCCATTAAACATAAGAGATAATACAATTGACTTCCATATTATCCACTAAACACAAAAAGTAATACAAGAGAGTTATACAATGTAATACAATGGACTTCACATCCTAAACCATCCATCAAAAGTAATAGGCACTAAACACAACATTTAAAACTACTTCCAAGGTTTCTTCTTTTTCACATTCTTTTGGAGACCACCCTTCATCGGTGGAGGAATTTGTTAGCTAAACATTGGAAACAATATATGAAGCTTTCTCTTTAGAGCATTTCCTCTCTTTAGTGTAGGCCTTACTAGTAGGGTGACTTCTTCAACATTCTTCCCTTTGTGATTGGATGATGTCTACAAAACACAAAAAGATTAAGTATAATATTTTACAAATCTAGGCAAAAAATTTAATGAGTTAAAAAAAATATCTCTCTTAAATGCACTTCTTGTTTCAACAGTGTAGTCAATTATGTTGGTAACGTGTGCAACTTGAACCTAGACACAATTAATTTAAATCTTAAAATAAGCACTAAATAAATAGATAATAAACATTGTCTAATAACAAAAAATACATACTCATTTTACCTAAACTAGATTAGAAACATCTTTAACATTAGACTGAACATTCTTCTCTTCCTTTGATCGTCCACTTTCTTTGCAAGTCCTTGCATTGTGTCCTTGTCTTCCACACTTTGAACACCTCACAACTTGACCATACTTACTCATTTTGTAAAGATTTTTCACTTTCTCATCCGCACCCTTAATTCTTTGTTTTTTAGGCCTCCCTAACATCTTTTTTGGCACTGGAGGATCCACATCTAGCAAGTTTGTCTTTGTCTATTCTGTCTCATGAAGTATTGGATAAATGATTGGTTTATATAACTTGATATATGTGTCTTTTGTGTATATAGATGACACAAAATCCTCAAGCTCTTGACAATGCATCCAAATGGCCGAACATGTATGTGGATATGGTATCCCATTTAAGTCTCATCTTCAATAGCTGCATGAGTGCTGATTCAAGTTCACTACAAATGGCCGAACATGTTGTAACTTGTAAATTTATAACAATTTTTAGATATGAAGTTGTATTGTGAATTATAACTCATTTTATGTTATTGACTTATTATGTGTTGAATTATATCTTATTCTATATTATTGTTATTGTGTGTATATATATATAATCTTTATTTTTTATTTTTTAATTCACGTGTCCTCAACGTATTGTGTCCTGCATTTTTTGAAATTCACGTGTCCTTTGCCCGTGTCCATGTCGTGTCCCAGGTCCGTGTCCGTGCCTCATAGTGAGCTGAATATATTCATTTCAGATGTCTGCTCAATAAAAAATGTCTGATTTACAACTTATTTACAAACATCACTGCTTAAATGTTCTTGTGAGCTGATTTTGAGATTTGGTGACTATACAGAACCTCTAATTTTATAACAATATTTGGAACAACAAATACAAAATTTATAGTCAAGTTTTTCCAAAATGCTAAAACTTCTTGACTGATGAATGTATTTGGAGTACTCATGCTTAGTTGTTTTGTTTTTTTAAAATCAAATCTAAAAGTGGTTAAACTTGAAGGTTCTAATTTTATTTTCATATATAATTGCTCTGTGAACTACAAATAAATCTTGTTTTGCTGATATGATTATTTTAGATTATTATTATAGAGCTTGTTGAGTTCCCTGTTCCTTTAGCCTTTGGAAGCCTAATCTGTCTTGAGGCAACATTAGCAATATGAAGAGGCCTAAACATTTCTTGGTCTAAGTATTTCTCATCCAAAATGCTTCTGTTTTTCTCCATTTCTTGTAGTTTAGATTCTAGCTTGGCTTGTAAATTCTCTAGCCTTTTCAATACTTCTCTAACTCGGTTTTATAGTGCTTTGGCATCAAAACCTTCATAAACAACATCCTTCACATTATAGAAATGGTGGCATAGATCAATTTTGTGGAAGAAAAACCCAGCAGAGTAGAATCTGAATAAGCCCACATTTTTTGACAAAACCCATATGCAACAAGCTTTGAAAAACAAGATTCCCAAATGACACTAAAGCCAAGATGATTTTACTATGTCCCCTATGATACAGATGAGTACATTTTTTGAGAAAAAAGCTATACTCATCACTAACCTCATAGGCAAAAAACTACATCCTGCTGAAACTCTTCTAACACAGCCACTACACATGAATTCATTAAGTTTAGACTTCAGATCTCTCTCCTCATTTGGTTTCACAAATTCACGTACCCCAAAAAACCTATGCAAGTGACATTAGCATTCACAAACTCTTCTAATGATTTGATGTCTATTTGGATTGAGGTAAAATGGGGAGAAGGGAAAGCAGGGATAGGAAAAATAAGAGAGAAAATCAAACCAACCAAACCCAGAAATTGAAAAGAAAAAACTATGAACTATATCCCATAAAATCAAAATCAAACCTAAAAAACCAAACCCAGAAAATGAAAATGAAACCAAGCAAACCCAGAAAATGAAAGAAAAAAACTATAAACTATATCCTAGAAAAACAAACCCATAAAATGAAAATCAAACAAGCAAACACAGAAAGGGTTGCAACTTATTCATTAGCCCAAGTCAAATATTTCAATTGCAGCAAAATGAATTTAGACATCATTCATGTAAATTTGTTTTCTACAGATATCTCATCCCATGCAAATTTGCTTTCTACAAGAGGGGAGATTTTTCCTTCTATTTAAAAAAATGATAAGCAAACGACATATTTGCCTTCAAGATAACTTTGGTCTGTAAATAAATTAGGTTCCTTGCTTTCTTGGCCTGGGATGGAAATATATATGCACCTTGTACAATGTAGAATCAAGTTATAAATATATTGACTTATATTCATGATAGCAATTCAGTTCTAACCATAGATGTTTATTGAAACATGCCACAATATTCAATCCACCAAAGTTTCAGGAGCTTCCAGAGAAGAACTAGCGTGTGTAACTATGGAGCATGAGCTTATCAACTTACTTCCTTCACAGTCGAAAACTTTGAAAGGAGGTTCTTAAAGTGTTCTAATTATCAATCTACTAGGAGATGTAATTTCTTTATATGGATAGATCCACCGATGTGTGAATATAGAAATCGTCTCTTGCACAAACTAAGACGACTACGAGATTTACCTACACCTAGTAAGAAAAGGGTAAACATAAATGCTGTCAATGGAGAGAGTGTATGGAAATTAATTTGTCTTGCATCGTAGTGTATTTTGTTGGGTGTTATCATTGATTTTTGGATGAAAAGTATAGTAAAATTTTGAATGTAGTTGTATTTTGTAAACTTATGTCAGACAACAATAAAAATATTGTATTTATTAGTTCTTATGAATGTATATATTACAAGTGATTGGTTTCTCAATTATATTTCTGAATACAAGAGCTAATATAATGGGCTTACATACCATTTATTATATACAAAAATTAATTCACAATAATTATATGTGATTTACTAAAGTTAATACACAAGAGTTATGTACAATCCACTAAATACAAAAGTGAGTACAAAAGAGTTATATGCCATTTATTAAATACAAAAGCCATTATCATGGACTTGAATACCATATATTAAACACAAAATTAATACAAGAGAGTTGTTTACTTTCCATTAAATACAAGAGCTAATATAATAGACTTGCATACCATCTATTAAATACAAAAATTAATACAAGAGTTATTCACTATCCATTAAACATAAGAGATAATACAATTGACTTCCATATTATCCACTAAACACAAAAAGTAATACAAGAGAGTTATACAATGTAATACAATGGACTTCACATCCTAAACCATCCATCAAAAGTAATAGGCACTAAACACAACATTTAAAACTACTTCCAAGGTTTCTTCTTTTTCACATTCTTTTGGAGACCACCCTTCATCGGTGGAGGAATTTGTTAGCTAAACATTGGAAACAATATATGAAGCTTTCTCTTTAGAGCATTTCCTCTCTTTAGTGTAGGCCTTACTAGTAGGGTGACTTCTTCAACATTCTTCCCTTTGTGATTGGATGATGTCTACAAAACACAAAAAGATTAAGTATAATATTTTACAAATCTAGGCAAAAAATTTAATGAGTTAAAAAAAATATCTCTCTTAAATGCACTTCTTGTTTCAACAGTGTAGTCAATTATGTTGGTAACGTGTGCAACTTGAACCTAGACACAATTAATTTAAATCTTAAAATAAGCACTAAATAAATAGATAATAAACATTGTCTAATAACAAAAAATACATACTCATTTTACCTAAACTAGATTAGAAACATCTTTAACATTAGACTGAACATTCTTCTCTTCCTTTGATCGTCCACTTTCTTTGCAAGTCCTTGCATTGTGTCCTTGTCTTCCACACTTTGAACACCTCACAACTTGACCATACTTACTCATTTTGTAAAGATTTTTCACTTTCTCATCCGCACCCTTAATTCTTTGTTTTTTAGGCCTCCCTAACATCTTTTTTGGCACTGGAGGATCCACATCTAGCAAGTTTGTCTTTGTCTATTCTGTCTCATGAAGTATTTGATAAATGATTGGTTTATATAACTTGATATATGTGTCTTTTGTGTATATAGATGACACAAAATCCTCAAGCTCTTGACAATGCATCCAAATGGCCGAACATGTATGTGGATATGGTATCCCATTTAAGTCTCATCTTCAATAGCTGCATGAGTGCTGATTCAAGTTCACTACAAATGGCCGAACATGTTGTAACTTGTAAATTTATAACAATTTTTAGATATGAAGTTGTATTGTGAATTATAACTCATTTTATGTTATTGACTTATTATGTGTTGAATTATATCTTATTCTATATTATTGTTATTGTGTGTATATATATATAATCTTTATTTTTTATTTTTTAATTCACGTGTCCTCAACGTATTGTGTCCTGCATTTTTTGAAATTCACGTGTCCTTTGCCCGTGTCCATGTCGTGTCCCAGGTCCGTGTCCGTGCCTCATAGTGAGCTGAATATATTCATTTCAGATGTCTGCTCAATAAAAAATGTCTGATTTACAACTTATTTACAAACATCACTGCTTAAATGTTCTTGTGAGCTGATTTTGAGATTTGGTGACTATACAGAACCTCTAATTTTATAACAATATTTGGAACAACAAATACAAAATTTATAGTCAAGTTTTTCCAAAATGCTAAAACTTCTTGACTGGTGAATGTATTTGGAGTACTCATGCTTAGTTGTTTTGTTTTTTTAAAATCAAATCTAAAAGTGGTTAAACTTGAAGGTTCTAATTTTATTTTCATATATAATTGCTCTGTGAACTACAAATAAATCTTGTTTTGCTGATATGATTATTTTAGATTATTATTATAGAGCTTGTTGAGTTCCCTGTTCCTTTAGCCTTTGGAAGCCTAATCTGTCTTGAGGCAACATTAGCAATATGAAGAGGCCTAAACATTTCTTGGTCTAAGTATTTCTCATCCAAAATGCTTCTGTTTTTCTCCATTTCTTGTAGTTTAGATTCTAGCTTGGCTTGTAAATTCTCTAGCCTTTTCAATACTTCTCTAACTCGGTTTTATAGTGCTTTGGCATCAAAACCTTCATAAACAACATCCTTCACATTATAGAAATGGTGGCATAGATCAATTTTGTGGAAGAAAAACCCAGCAGAGTAGAATCTGAATAAGCCCACATTTTTTGACAAAACCCATATGCAACAAGCTTTGAAAAACAAGATTCCCAAATGACACTAAAGCCAAGATGATTTTACTATGTCCCATATGATACAGATGAGTACATTTTTTGAGAAAAAAGCTATACTCATCACTAACCTCATAGGTAAAAAACTACATCCTGCTGAAACTCTTCTAACACAGCCACTACACATGAATTCATTAAGTTTAGACTTCAGATCTCTCTCCTCATTTGGTTTCACAAATTCACGTACCCCAAAAAACCTATGCAAGTGACATTAGCATTCACAAACTCTTCTAATGATTTGATGTCTATTTGGATTGAGGTAAAATGGGGAGAAGGGAAAGCAGGGATAGGAAAAATAAGAGAGAAAATCAAACCAACCAAACCCAGAAATTGAAAAGAAAAAACTATGAACTATATCCCATAAAATCAAAATCAAACCTAAAAAACCAAACCCAGAAAATGAAAATGAAACCAAGCAAACCCAGAAAATGAAAGAAAAAAACTATAAACTATATCCTAGAAAAACAAACCCATAAAATGAAACTCAAACAAGCAAACACAGAAAGGGTTGCAACTTATTCATTAGCCCAAGTCAAATATTTCAATTGCAGCAAAATGAATTTAGACATCATTCATGTAAATTTGTTTTCTACAGATATCTCATCCCATGCAAATTTGCTTTCTACAAGAGGGGAGATTTTTCCTTCTATTTAAAAAAATGATAAGCAAACGACATATTTGCCTTCAAGATAACTTTGGTCTGTAAATAAATTAGGTTCCTTGCTTTCTTGGCCTGGGATGGAAATATATATGCACCTTGTACAATGTAGAATCAAGTTATAAATATATTGACTTATATTCATGATAGCAATTCAGTTCTAACCATAGATGTTTATTGAAACATGCCACAATATTCAATCCACCAAAGTTTCAGGAGCTTCCAGAGAAGAACTAGCGTGTGTAACTATGGAGCATGAGCTTATCAACTTACTTCCTTCACAGTCGAAAACTTTGAAAGGAGGTTCTTAAAGTGTTCTAATTATCAATCTACTAGGAGATGTAATTTCTTTATATGGATAGATCCACCGATGTGTGAATATAGAAATCGTCTCTTGCACAAACTAAGACGACTACGAGATTTACCTACACCTAGTAAGAAAAGGGTAAACATAAATGCTGTCAATGGAGAGAGTGTATGGAAATTAATTTGTCTTGCATCGTAGTGTATTTTGTTGGGTGTTATCATTGATTTTTGGATGAAAAGTATAGTAAAATTTTGAATGTAGTTGTATTTTGTAAACTTATGTCAGACAACAATAAAAATATTGTATTTATTAGTTCTTATGAATGTATATATTACAAGTGATTGGTTTCTCAATTATATTTCTGAATACAAGAGCTAATATAATGGGCTTACATACCATTTATTATATACAAAAATTAATTCACAATAATTATATGTGATTTACTAAAGTTAATACACAAGAGTTATGTACAATCCACTAAATACAAAAGTGAGTACAAAAGAGTTATATGCCATTTATTAAATACAAAAGCCATTATCATGGACTTGAATACCATATATTAAACACAAAATTAATACAAGAGAGTTGTTTACTTTCCATTAAATACAAGAGCTAATATAATAGACTTGCATACCATCTATTAAATACAAAAATTAATACAAGAGTTATTCACTATCCATTAAACATAAGAGATAATACAATTGACTTCCATATTATCCACTAAACACAAAAAGTAATACAAGAGAGTTATACAATGTAATACAATGGACTTCACATCCTAAACCATCCATCAAAAGTAATAGGCACTAAACACAACATTTAAAACTACTTCCAAGGTTTCTTCTTTTTCACATTCTTTTGGAGACCACCCTTCATCGGTGGAGGAATTTGTTAGCTAAACATTGGAAACAATATATGAAGCTTTCTCTTTAGAGCATTTCCTCTCTTTAGTGTAGGCCTTACTAGTAGGGTGACTTCTTCAACATTCTTCCCTTTGTGATTGGATGATGTCTACAAAACACAAAAAGATTAAGTATAATATTTTACAAATCTAGGCAAAAAATTTAATGAGTTAAAAAAAATATCTCTCTTAAATGCACTTCTTGTTTCAACAGTGTAGTCAATTATGTTGGTAACGTGTGCAACTTGAACCTAGACACAATTAATTTAAATCTTAAAATAAGCACTAAATAAATAGATAATAAACATTGTCTAATAACAAAAAATACATACTCATTTTACCTAAACTAGATTAGAAACATCTTTAACATTAGACTGAACATTCTTCTCTTCCTTTGATCGTCCACTTTCTTTGCAAGTCCTTGCATTGTGTCCTTGTCTTCCACACTTTGAACACCTCACAACTTGACCATACTTACTCATTTTGTAAAGATTTTTCACTTTCTCATCCGCACCCTTAATTCTTTGTTTTTTAGGCCTCCCTAACATCTTTTTTGGCACTGGAGGATCCACATCTAGCAAGTTTGTCTTTGTCTATTCTGTCTCATGAAGTATTGGATAAATGATTGGTTTATATAACTTGATATATGTGTCTTTTGTGTATATAGATGACACAAAATCCTCAAGCTCTTGACAATGCATCCAAATGGCCGAACATGTATGTGGATATGGTATCCCATTTAAGTCTCATCTTCAATAGCTGCATGAGTGTTGATTCAAGTTCACTACAAATGGCCGAACATGTTGTAACTTGTAAATTTATAACAATTTTTAGATATGAAGTTGTATTGTGAATTATAACTCATTTTATGTTATTGACTTATTATGTGTTGAATTATATCTTATTCTATATTATTGTTATTGTGTGTATATATATATAATCTTTATTTTTTATTTTTTAATTCACGTGTCCTCAACGTATTGTGTCCTGCATTTTTTGAAATTCACGTGTCCTTTGCCCGTGTCCATGTCGTGTCCCAGGTCCGTGTCCGTGCCTCATAGTGAGCTGAATATATTCATTTCAGATGTCTGCTCAATAAAAAATGTCTGATTTACAACTTATTTACAAACATCACTGCTTAAATGTTCTTGTGAGCTGATTTTGAGATTTGGTGACTATACAGAACCTCTAATTTTATAACAATATTTGGAACAACAAATACAAAATTTATAGTCAAGTTTTTCCAAAATGCTAAAACTTCTTGACTGGTGAATGTATTTGGAGTACTCATGCTTAGTTGTTTTGTTTTTTTAAAATCAAATCTAAAAGTGGTTAAACTTGAAGGTTCTAATTTTATTTTCATATATAATTGCTCTGTGAACTACAAATAAATCTTGTTTTGCTGATATGATTATTTTAGATTATTATTATAGAGCTTGTTGAGTTCCCTGTTCCTTTAGCCTTTGGAAGCCTAATCTGTCTTGAGGCAACATTAGCAATATGAAGAGGCCTAAACATTTCTTGGTCTAAGTATTTCTCATCCAAAATGCTTCTGTTTTTCTCCATTTCTTGTAGTTTAGATTCTAGCTTGGCTTGTAAATTCTCTAGCCTTTTCAATACTTCTCTAACTCGGTTTTATAGTGCTTTGGCATCAAAACCTTCATAAACAACATCCTTCACATTATAGAAATGGTGGCATAGATCAATTTTGTGGAAGAAAAACCCAGCAGAGTAGAATCTGAATAAGCCCACATTTTTTGACAAAACCCATATGCAACAAGCTTTGAAAAACAAGATTCCCAAATGACACTAAAGCCAAGATGATTTTACTATGTCCCCTATGATACAGATGAGTACATTTTTTGAGAAAAAAGCTATACTCATCACTAACCTCATAGGCAAAAAACTACATCCTGCTGAAACTCTTCTAACACAGCCACTACACATGAATTCATTAAGTTTAGACTTCAGATCTCTCTCCTCATTTGGTTTCACAAATTCACGTACCCCAAAAAACCTATGCAAGTGACATTAGCATTCACAAACTCTTCTAATGATTTGATGTCTATTTGGATTGAGGTAAAATGGGGAGAAGGGAAAGCAGGGATAGGAAAAATAAGAGAGAAAATCAAACCAACCAAACCCAGAAATTGAAAAGAAAAAACTATGAACTATATCCCATAAAATCAAAATCAAACCTAAAAAACCAAACCCAGAAAATGAAAATGAAACCAAGCAAACCCAGAAAATGAAAGAAAAAAACTATAAACTATATCCTAGAAAAACAAACCCATAAAATGAAAATCAAACAAGCAAACACAGAAAGGGTTGCAACTTATTCATTAGCCCAAGTCAAATATTTCAATTGCAGCAAAATGAATTTAGACATCATTCATGTAAATTTGTTTTCTACAGATATCTCATCCCATGCAAATTTGCTTTCTACAAGAGGGGAGATTTTTCCTTCTATTTAAAAAAATGATAAGCAAACGACATATTTGCCTTCAAGATAACTTTGGTCTGTAAATAAATTAGGTTCCTTGCTTTCTTGGCCTGGGATGGAAATATATATGCACCTTGTACAATGTAGAATCAAGTTATAAATATATTGACTTATATTCATGATAGCAATTCAGTTCTAACCATAGATGTTTATTGAAACATGCCACAATATTCAATCCACCAAAGTTTCAGGAGCTTCCAGAGAAGAACTAGCGTGTGTAACTATGGAGCATGAGCTTATCAACTTACTTCCTTCACAGTCGAAAACTTTGAAAGGAGGTTCTTAAAGTGTTCTAATTATCAATCTACTAGGAGATGTAATTTCTTTATATGGATAGATCCACCGATGTGTGAATATAGAAATCGTCTCTTGCACAAACTAAGACGACTACGAGATTTACCTACACCTAGTAAGAAAAGGGTAAACATAAATGCTGTCAATGGAGAGAGTGTATGGAAATTAATTTGTCTTGCATCGTAGTGTATTTTGTTGGGTGTTATCATTGATTTTTGGATGAAAAGTATAGTAAAATTTTGAATGTAGTTGTATTTTGTAAACTTATGTCAGACAACAATAAAAATATTGTATTTATTAGTTCTTATGAATGTATATATTACAAGTGATTGGTTTCTCAATTATATTTCTGAATACAAGAGCTAATATAATGGGCTTACATACCATTTATTATATACAAAAATTAATTCACAATAATTATATGTGATTTACTAAAGTTAATACACAAGAGTTATGTACAATCCACTAAATACAAAAGTGAGTACAAAAGAGTTATATGCCATTTATTAAATACAAAAGCCATTATCATGGACTTGAATACCATATATTAAACACAAAATTAATACAAGAGAGTTGTTTACTTTCCATTAAATACAAGAGCTAATATAATAGACTTGCATACCATCTATTAAATACAAAAATTAATACAAGAGTTATTCACTATCCATTAAACATAAGAGATAATACAATTGACTTCCATATTATCCACTAAACACAAAAAGTAATACAAGAGAGTTATACAATGTAATACAATGGACTTCACATCCTAAACCATCCATCAAAAGTAATAGGCACTAAACACAACATTTAAAACTACTTCCAAGGTTTCTTCTTTTTCACATTCTTTTGGAGACCACCCTTCATCGGTGGAGGAATTTGTTAGCTAAACATTGGAAACAATATATGAAGCTTTCTCTTTAGAGCATTTCCTCTCTTTAGTGTAGGCCTTACTAGTAGGGTGACTTCTTCAACATTCTTCCCTTTGTGATTGGATGATGTCTACAAAACACAAAAAGATTAAGTATAATATTTTACAAATCTAGGCAAAAAATTTAATGAGTTAAAAAAAATATCTCTCTTAAATGCACTTCTTGTTTCAACAGTGTAGTCAATTATGTTGGTAACGTGTGCAACTTGAACCTAGACACAATTAATTTAAATCTTAAAATAAGCACTAAATAAATAGATAATAAACATTGTCTAATAACAAAAAATACATACTCATTTTACCTAAACTAGATTAGAAACATCTTTAACATTAGACTGAACATTCTTCTCTTCCTTTGATCGTCCACTTTCTTTGCAAGTCCTTGCATTGTGTCCTTGTCTTCCACACTTTGAACACCTCACAACTTGACCATACTTACTCATTTTGTAAAGATTTTTCACTTTCTCATCCGCACCCTTAATTCTTTGTTTTTTAGGCCTCCCTAACATCTTTTTTGGCACTGGAGGATCCACATCTAGCAAGTTTGTCTTTGTCTATTCTGTCTCATGAAGTATTGGATAAATGATTGGTTTATATAACTTGATATATGTGTCTTTTGTGTATATAGATGACACAAAATCCTCAAGCTCTTGACAATGCATCCAAATGGCCGAACATGTATGTGGATATGGTATCCCATTTAAGTCTCATCTTCAATAGCTGCATGAGTGCTGATTCAAGTTCACTACAAATGGCCGAACATGTTGTAACTTGTAAATTTATAACAATTTTTAGATATGAAGTTGTATTGTGAATTATAACTCATTTTATGTTATTGACTTATTATGTGTTGAATTATATCTTATTCTATATTATTGTTATTGTGTGTATATATATATAATCTTTATTTTTTATTTTTTAATTCACGTGTCCTCAACGTATTGTGTCCTGCATTTTTTGAAATTCACGTGTCCTTTGCCCGTGTCCATGTCGTGTCCCAGGTCCGTGTCCGTGCCTCATAGTGAGCTGAATATATTCATTTCAGATGTCTGCTCAATAAAAAATGTCTGATTTACAACTTATTTACAAACATCACTGCTTAAATGTTCTTGTGAGCTGATTTTGAGATTTGGTGACTATACAGAACCTCTAATTTTATAACAATATTTGGAACAACAAATACAAAATTTATAGTCAAGTTTTTCCAAAATGCTAAAACTTCTTGACTGGTGAATGTATTTGGAGTACTCATGCTTAGTTGTTTTGTTTTTTTAAAATCAAATCTAAAAGTGGTTAAACTTGAAGGTTCTAATTTTATTTTCATATATAATTGCTCTGTGAACTACAAATAAATCTTGTTTTGCTGATATGATTATTTTAGATTATTATTATAGAGCTTGTTGAGTTCCCTGTTCCTTTAGCCTTTGGAAGCCTAATCTGTCTTGAGGCAACATTAGCAATATGAAGAGGCCTAAACATTTCTTGGTCTAAGTATTTCTCATCCAAAATGCTTCTGTTTTTCTCCATTTCTTGTAGTTTAGATTCTAGCTTGGCTTGTAAATTCTCTAGCCTTTTCAATACTTCTCTAACTCGGTTTTATAGTGCTTTGGCATCAAAACCTTCATAAACAACATCCTTCACATTATAGAAATGGTGGCATAGATCAATTTTGTGGAAGAAAAACCCAGCAGAGTAGAATCTGAATAAGCCCACATTTTTTGACAAAACCCATATGCAACAAGCTTTGAAAAACAAGATTCCCAAATGACACTAAAGCCAAGATGATTTTACTATGTCCCCTATGATACAGATGAGTACATTTTTTGAGAAAAAAGCTATACTCATCACTAACCTCATAGGCAAAAAACTACATCCTGCTGAAACTCTTCTAACACAGCCACTACACATGAATTCATTAAGTTTAGACTTCAGATCTCTCTCCTCATTTGGTTTCACAAATTCACGTACCCCAAAAAACCTATGCAAGTGACATTAGCATTCACAAACTCTTCTAATGATTTGATGTCTATTTGGATTGAGGTAAAATGGGGAGAAGGGAAAGCAGGGATAGGAAAAATAAGAGAGAAAATCAAACCAACCAAACCCAGAAATTGAAAAGAAAAAACTATGAACTATATCCCATAAAATCAAAATCAAACCTAAAAAACCAAACCCAGAAAATGAAAATGAAACCAAGCAAACCCAGAAAATGAAAGAAAAAAACTATAAACTATATCCTAGAAAAACAAACCCATAAAATGAAAATCAAACAAGCAAACACAGAAAGGGTTGCAACTTATTCATTAGCCCAAGTCAAATATTTCAATTGCAGCAAAATGAATTTAGACATCATTCATGTAAATTTGTTTTCTACAGATATCTCATCCCATGCAAATTTGCTTTCTACAAGAGGGGAGATTTTTCCTTCTATTTAAAAAAATGATAAGCAAACGACATATTTGCCTTCAAGATAACTTTGGTCTGTAAATAAATTAGGTTCCTTGCTTTCTTGGCCTGGGATGGAAATATATATGCACCTTGTACAATGTAGAATCAAGTTATAAATATATTGACTTATATTCATGATAGCAATTCAGTTCTAACCATAGATGTTTATTGAAACATGCCACAATATTCAATCCACCAAAGTTTCAGGAGCTTCCAGAGAAGAACTAGCGTGTGTAACTATGGAGCATGAGCTTATCAACTTACTTCCTTCACAGTCGAAAACTTTGAAAGGAGGTTCTTAAAGTGTTCTAATTATCAATCTACTAGGAGATGTAATTTCTTTATATGGATAGATCCACCGATGTGTGAATATAGAAATCGTCTCTTGCACAAACTAAGACGACTACGAGATTTACCTACACCTAGTAAGAAAAGGGTAAACATAAATGCTGTCAATGGAGAGAGTGTATGGAAATTAATTTGTCTTGCATCGTAGTGTATTTTGTTGGGTGTTATCATTGATTTTTGGATGAAAAGTATAGTAAAATTTTGAATGTAGTTGTATTTTGTAAACTTATGTCAGACAACAATAAAAATATTGTATTTATTAGTTCTTATGAATGTATATATTACAAGTGATTGGTTTCTCAATTATATTTCTGAATACAAGAGCTAATATAATGGGCTTACATACCATTTATTATATACAAAAATTAATTCACAATAATTATATGTGATTTACTAAAGTTAATACACAAGAGTTATGTACAATCCACTAAATACAAAAGTGAGTACAAAAGAGTTATATGCCATTTATTAAATACAAAAGCCATTATCATGGACTTGAATACCATATATTAAACACAAAATTAATACAAGAGAGTTGTTTACTTTCCATTAAATACAAGAGCTAATATAATAGACTTGCATACCATCTATTAAATACAAAAATTAATACAAGAGTTATTCACTATCCATTAAACATAAGAGATAATACAATTGACTTCCATATTATCCACTAAACACAAAAAGTAATACAAGAGAGTTATACAATGTAATACAATGGACTTCACATCCTAAACCATCCATCAAAAGTAATAGGCACTAAACACAACATTTAAAACTACTTCCAAGGTTTCTTCTTTTTCACATTCTTTTGGAGACCACCCTTCATCGGTGGAGGAATTTGTTAGCTAAACATTGGAAACAATATATGAAGCTTTCTCTTTAGAGCATTTCCTCTCTTTAGTGTAGGCCTTACTAGTAGGGTGACTTCTTCAACATTCTTCCCTTTGTGATTGGATGATGTCTACAAAACACAAAAAGATTAAGTATAATATTTTACAAATCTAGGCAAAAAATTTAATGAGTTAAAAAAAATATCTCTCTTAAATGCACTTCTTGTTTCAACAGTGTAGTCAATTATGTTGGTAACGTGTGCAACTTGAACCTAGACACAATTAATTTAAATCTTAAAATAAGCACTAAATAAATAGATAATAAACATTGTCTAATAACAAAAAATACATACTCATTTTACCTAAACTAGATTAGAAACATCTTTAACATTAGACTGAACATTCTTCTCTTCCTTTGATCGTCCACTTTCTTTGCAAGTCCTTGCATTGTGTCCTTGTCTTCCACACTTTGAACACCTCACAACTTGACCATACTTACTCATTTTGTAAAGATTTTTCACTTTCTCATCCGCACCCTTAATTCTTTGTTTTTTAGGCCTCCCTAACATCTTTTTTGGCACTGGAGGATCCACATCTAGCAAGTTTGTCTTTGTCTATTCTGTCTCATGAAGTATTGGATAAATGATTGGTTTATATAACTTGATATATGTGTCTTTTGTGTATATAGATGACACAAAATCCTCAAGCTCTTGACAATGCATCCAAATGGCCGAACATGTATGTGGATATGGTATCCCATTTAAGTCTCATCTTCAATAGCTGCATGAGTGCTGATTCAAGTTCACTACAAATGGCCGAACATGTTGTAACTTGTAAATTTATAACAATTTTTAGATATGAAGTTGTATTGTGAATTATAACTCATTTTATGTTATTGACTTATTATGTGTTGAATTATATCTTATTCTATATTATTGTTATTGTGTGTATATATATATAATCTTTATTTTTTATTTTTTAATTCACGTGTCCTCAACGTATTGTGTCCTGCATTTTTTGAAATTCACGTGTCCTTTGCCCGTGTCCATGTCGTGTCCCAGGTCCGTGTCCGTGCCTCATAGTGAGCTGAATATATTCATTTCAGATGTCTGCTCAATAAAAAATGTCTGATTTACAACTTATTTACAAACATCACTGCTTAAATGTTCTTGTGAGCTGATTTTGAGATTTGGTGACTATACAGAACCTCTAATTTTATAACAATATTTGGAACAACAAATACAAAATTTATAGTCAAGTTTTTCCAAAATGCTAAAACTTCTTGACTGGTGAATGTATTTGGAGTACTCATGCTTAGTTGTTTTGTTTTTTTAAAATCAAATCTAAAAGTGGTTAAACTTGAAGGTTCTAATTTTATTTTCATATATAATTGCTCTGTGAACTACAAATAAATCTTGTTTTGCTGATATGATTATTTTAGATTATTATTATAGAGCTTGTTGAGTTCCCTGTTCCTTTAGCCTTTGGAAGCCTAATCTGTCTTGAGGCAACATTAGCAATATGAAGAGGCCTAAACATTTCTTGGTCTAAGTATTTCTCATCCAAAATGCTTCTGTTTTTCTCCATTTCTTGTAGTTTAGATTCTAGCTTGGCTTGTAAATTCTCTAGCCTTTTCAATACTTCTCTAACTCGGTTTTATAGTGCTTTGGCATCAAAACCTTCATAAACAACATCCTTCACATTATAGAAATGGTGGCATAGATCAATTTTGTGGAAGAAAAACCCAGCAGAGTAGAATCTGAATAAGCCCACATTTTTTGACAAAACCCATATGCAACAAGCTTTGAAAAACAAGATTCCCAAATGACACTAAAGCCAAGATGATTTTACTATGTCCCCTATGATACAGATGAGTACATTTTTTGAGAAAAAAGCTATACTCATCACTAACCTCATAGGCAAAAAACTACATCCTGCTGAAACTCTTCTAACACAGCCACTACACATGAATTCATTAAGTTTAGACTTCAGATCTCTCTCCTCATTTGGTTTCACAAATTCACGTACCCCAAAAAACCTATGCAAGTGACATTAGCATTCACAAACTCTTCTAATGATTTGATGTCTATTTGGATTGAGGTAAAATGGGGAGAAGGGAAAGCAGGGATAGGAAAAATAAGAGAGAAAATCAAACCAACCAAACCCAGAAATTGAAAAGAAAAAACTATGAACTATATCCCATAAAATCAAAATCAAACCTAAAAAACCAAACCCAGAAAATGAAAATGAAACCAAGCAAACCCAGAAAATGAAAGAAAAAAACTATAAACTATATCCTAGAAAAACAAACCCATAAAATGAAAATCAAACAAGCAAACACAGAAAGGGTTGCAACTTATTCATTAGCCCAAGTCAAATATTTCAATTGCAGCAAAATGAATTTAGACATCATTCATGTAAATTTGTTTTCTACAGATATCTCATCCCATGCAAATTTGCTTTCTACAAGAGGGGAGATTTTTCCTTCTATTTAAAAAAATGATAAGCAAACGACATATTTGCCTTCAAGATAACTTTGGTCTGTAAATAAATTAGGTTCCTTGCTTTCTTGGCCTGGGATGGAAATATATATGCACCTTGTACAATGTAGAATCAAGTTATAAATATATTGACTTATATTCATGATAGCAATTCAGTTCTAACCATAGATGTTTATTGAAACATGCCACAATATTCAATCCACCAAAGTTTCAGGAGCTTCCAGAGAAGAACTAGCGTGTGTAACTATGGAGCATGAGCTTATCAACTTACTTCCTTCACAGTCGAAAACTTTGAAAGGAGGTTCTTAAAGTGTTCTAATTATCAATCTACTAGGAGATGTAATTTCTTTATATGGATAGATCCACCGATGTGTGAATATAGAAATCGTCTCTTGCACAAACTAAGACGACTACGAGATTTACCTACACCTAGTAAGAAAAGGGTAAACATAAATGCTGTCAATGGAGAGAGTGTATGGAAATTAATTTGTCTTGCATCGTAGTGTATTTTGTTGGGTGTTATCATTGATTTTTGGATGAAAAGTATAGTAAAATTTTGAATGTAGTTGTATTTTGTAAACTTATGTCAGACAACAATAAAAATATTGTATTTATTAGTTCTTATGAATGTATATATTACAAGTGATTGGTTTCTCAATTATATTTCTGAATACAAGAGCTAATATAATGGGCTTACATACCATTTATTATATACAAAAATTAATTCACAATAATTATATGTGATTTACTAAAGTTAATACACAAGAGTTATGTACAATCCACTAAATACAAAAGTGAGTACAAAAGAGTTATATGCCATTTATTAAATACAAAAGCCATTATCATGGACTTGAATACCATATATTAAACACAAAATTAATACAAGAGAGTTGTTTACTTTCCATTAAATACAAGAGCTAATATAATAGACTTGCATACCATCTATTAAATACAAAAATTAATACAAGAGTTATTCACTATCCATTAAACATAAGAGATAATACAATTGACTTCCATATTATCCACTAAACACAAAAAGTAATACAAGAGAGTTATACAATGTAATACAATGGACTTCACATCCTAAACCATCCATCAAAAGTAATAGGCACTAAACACAACATTTAAAACTACTTCCAAGGTTTCTTCTTTTTCACATTCTTTTGGAGACCACCCTTCATCGGTGGAGGAATTTGTTAGCTAAACATTGGAAACAATATATGAAGCTTTCTCTTTAGAGCATTTCCTCTCTTTAGTGTAGGCCTTACTAGTAGGGTGACTTCTTCAACATTCTTCCCTTTGTGATTGGATGATGTCTACAAAACACAAAAAGATTAAGTATAATATTTTACAAATCTAGGCAAAAAATTTAATGAGTTAAAAAAAATATCTCTCTTAAATGCACTTCTTGTTTCAACAGTGTAGTCAATTATGTTGGTAACGTGTGCAACTTGAACCTAGACACAATTAATTTAAATCTTAAAATAAGCACTAAATAAATAGATAATAAACATTGTCTAATAACAAAAAATACATACTCATTTTACCTAAACTAGATTAGAAACATCTTTAACATTAGACTGAACATTCTTCTCTTCCTTTGATCGTCCACTTTCTTTGCAAGTCCTTGCATTGTGTCCTTGTCTTCCACACTTTGAACACCTCACAACTTGACCATACTTACTCATTTTGTAAAGATTTTTCACTTTCTCATCCGCACCCTTAATTCTTTGTTTTTTAGGCCTCCCTAACATCTTTTTTGGCACTGGAGGATCCACATCTAGCAAGTTTGTCTTTGTCTATTCTGTCTCATGAAGTATTGGATAAATGATTGGTTTATATAACTTGATATATGTGTCTTTTGTGTATATAGATGACACAAAATCCTCAAGCTCTTGACAATGCATCCAAATGGCCGAACATGTATGTGGATATGGTATCCCATTTAAGTCTCATCTTCAATAGCTGCATGAGTGCTGATTCAAGTTCACTACAAATGGCCGAACATGTTGTAACTTGTAAATTTATAACAATTTTTAGATATGAAGTTGTATTGTGAATTATAACTCATTTTATGTTATTGACTTATTATGTGTTGAATTATATCTTATTCTATATTATTGTTATTGTGTGTATATATATATAATCTTTATTTTTTATTTTTTAATTCACGTGTCCTCAACGTATTGTGTCCTGCATTTTTTGAAATTCACGTGTCCTTTGCCCGTGTCCATGTCGTGTCCCAGGTCCGTGTCCGTGCCTCATAGTGAGCTGAATATATTCATTTCAGATGTCTGCTCAATAAAAAATGTCTGATTTACAACTTATTTACAAACATCACTGCTTAAATGTTCTTGTGAGCTGATTTTGAGATTTGGTGACTATACAGAACCTCTAATTTTATAACAATATTTGGAACAACAAATACAAAATTTATAGTCAAGTTTTTCCAAAATGCTAAAACTTCTTGACTGGTGAATGTATTTGGAGTACTCATGCTTAGTTGTTTTGTTTTTTTAAAATCAAATCTAAAAGTGGTTAAACTTGAAGGTTCTAATTTTATTTTCATATATAATTGCTCTGTGAACTACAAATAAATCTTGTTTTGCTGATATGATTATTTTAGATTATTATTATAGAGCTTGTTGAGTTCCCTGTTCCTTTAGCCTTTGGAAGCCTAATCTGTCTTGAGGCAACATTAGCAATATGAAGAGGCCTAAACATTTCTTGGTCTAAGTATTTCTCATCCAAAATGCTTCTGTTTTTCTCCATTTCTTGTAGTTTAGATTCTAGCTTGGCTTGTAAATTCTCTAGCCTTTTCAATACTTCTCTAACTCGGTTTTATAGTGCTTTGGCATCAAAACCTTCATAAACAACATCCTTCACATTATAGAAATGGTGGCATAGATCAATTTTGTGGAAGAAAAACCCAGCAGAGTAGAATCTGAATAAGCCCACATTTTTTGACAAAACCCATATGCAACAAGCTTTGAAAAACAAGATTCCCAAATGACACTAAAGCCAAGATGATTTTACTATGTCCCCTATGATACAGATGAGTACATTTTTTGAGAAAAAAGCTATACTCATCACTAACCTCATAGGCAAAAAACTACATCCTGCTGAAACTCTTCTAACACAGCCACTACACATGAATTCATTAAGTTTAGACTTCAGATCTCTCTCCTCATTTGGTTTCACAAATTCACGTACCCCAAAAAACCTATGCAAGTGACATTAGCATTCACAAACTCTTCTAATGATTTGATGTCTATTTGGATTGAGGTAAAATGGGGAGAAGGGAAAGCAGGGATAGGAAAAATAAGAGAGAAAATCAAACCAACCAAACCCAGAAATTGAAAAGAAAAAACTATGAACTATATCCCATAAAATCAAAATCAAACCTAAAAAACCAAACCCAGAAAATGAAAATGAAACCAAGCAAACCCAGAAAATGAAAGAAAAAAACTATAAACTATATCCTAGAAAAACAAACCCATAAAATGAAAATCAAACAAGCAAACACAGAAAGGGTTGCAACTTATTCATTAGCCCAAGTCAAATATTTCAATTGCAGCAAAATGAATTTAGACATCATTCATGTAAATTTGTTTTCTACAGATATCTCATCCCATGCAAATTTGCTTTCTACAAGAGGGGAGATTTTTCCTTCTATTTAAAAAAATGATAAGCAAACGACATATTTGCCTTCAAGATAACTTTGGTCTGTAAATAAATTAGGTTCCTTGCTTTCTTGGCCTGGGATGGAAATATATATGCACCTTGTACAATGTAGAATCAAGTTATAAATATATTGACTTATATTCATGATAGCAATTCAGTTCTAACCATAGATGTTTATTGAAACATGCCACAATATTCAATCCACCAAAGTTTCAGGAGCTTCCAGAGAAGAACTAGCGTGTGTAACTATGGAGCATGAGCTTATCAACTTACTTCCTTCACAGTCGAAAACTTTGAAAGGAGGTTCTTAAAGTGTTCTAATTATCAATCTACTAGGAGATGTAATTTCTTTATATGGATAGATCCACCGATGTGTGAATATAGAAATCGTCTCTTGCACAAACTAAGACGACTACGAGATTTACCTACACCTAGTAAGAAAAGGGTAAACATAAATGCTGTCAATGGAGAGAGTGTATGGAAATTAATTTGTCTTGCATCGTAGTGTATTTTGTTGGGTGTTATCATTGATTTTTGGATGAAAAGTATAGTAAAATTTTGAATGTAGTTGTATTTTGTAAACTTATGTCAGACAACAATAAAAATATTGTATTTATTAGTTCTTATGAATGTATATATTACAAGTGATTGGTTTCTCAATTATATTTCTGAATACAAGAGCTAATATAATGGGCTTACATACCATTTATTATATACAAAAATTAATTCACAATAATTATATGTGATTTACTAAAGTTAATACACAAGAGTTATGTACAATCCACTAAATACAAAAGTGAGTACAAAAGAGTTATATGCCATTTATTAAATACAAAAGCCATTATCATGGACTTGAATACCATATATTAAACACAAAATTAATACAAGAGAGTTGTTTACTTTCCATTAAATACAAGAGCTAATATAATAGACTTGCATACCATCTATTAAATACAAAAATTAATACAAGAGTTATTCACTATCCATTAAACATAAGAGATAATACAATTGACTTCCATATTATCCACTAAACACAAAAAGTAATACAAGAGAGTTATACAATGTAATACAATGGACTTCACATCCTAAACCATCCATCAAAAGTAATAGGCACTAAACACAACATTTAAAACTACTTCCAAGGTTTCTTCTTTTTCACATTCTTTTGGAGACCACCCTTCATCGGTGGAGGAATTTGTTAGCTAAACATTGGAAACAATATATGAAGCTTTCTCTTTAGAGCATTTCCTCTCTTTAGTGTAGGCCTTACTAGTAGGGTGACTTCTTCAACATTCTTCCCTTTGTGATTGGATGATGTCTACAAAACACAAAAAGATTAAGTATAATATTTTACAAATCTAGGCAAAAAATTTAATGAGTTAAAAAAAATATCTCTCTTAAATGCACTTCTTGTTTCAACAGTGTAGTCAATTATGTTGGTAACGTGTGCAACTTGAACCTAGACACAATTAATTTAAATCTTAAAATAAGCACTAAATAAATAGATAATAAACATTGTCTAATAACAAAAAATACATACTCATTTTACCTAAACTAGATTAGAAACATCTTTAACATTAGACTGAACATTCTTCTCTTCCTTTGATCGTCCACTTTCTTTGCAAGTCCTTGCATTGTGTCCTTGTCTTCCACACTTTGAACACCTCACAACTTGACCATACTTACTCATTTTGTAAAGATTTTTCACTTTCTCATCCGCACCCTTAATTCTTTGTTTTTTAGGCCTCCCTAACATCTTTTTTGGCACTGGAGGATCCACATCTAGCAAGTTTGTCTTTGTCTATTCTGTCTCATGAAGTATTGGATAAATGATTGGTTTATATAACTTGATATATGTGTCTTTTGTGTATATAGATGACACAAAATCCTCAAGCTCTTGACAATGCATCCAAATGGCCGAACATGTATGTGGATATGGTATCCCATTTAAGTCTCATCTTCAATAGCTGCATGAGTGCTGATTCAAGTTCACTACAAATTGTTTTTTCTTACAAGACACCTAAAAATATCAATCTCCAACATAAGTAGTTTGACACTCAAAAAAATCATGCATAGCAATCTCCATCTAGGCTCTGATATTCTTGCATATCCCTCTTTAACTAAAATCTTCTCATCAATCTCATCTTAATCATCTCTATCATCATTATTAGTAGCTTGTCTCTTGTATTTAGGATGTAATTTTTGAAACTCTTATTAAGATTATTCACCAACAAATCACACTTCAATCTCATACTTAAAAATGCTCTACACCATACTTTTGGGTTCACAGTCACCAAATAACTGTAGCTACTAGCATCCAATGCCTTGATTCTCTCCATGGTGTTATTAAATTCCTTATAATCAAACAGGTTGCAGCCTCCTATAAAAGAATTTTCAACCCCTGGCCTTTGTGTCACCGATCTCTTAAGTTAGCATAGAGATGCCTAACACATATTTTGTGATCTACATTTGGCATAAGCAGCTGAATGAAACAAAATAAAAAATATGAGAAAAAACTACAATTAAAGACTTCATATATGACATATATACAAGACCACAAAAAGATAGCATTACCTTCTGTCTGTCAAATATAAATGTCTAATCAAGTTCTGTAACTCTTCCAATGTCATGTAACAATAGTTCTAGAAATCATATCCATATATCCTTATTTTCTATCTCCACAACAGCATATGTTATTGGAAATAGGTTTTCGTTCTCATCTCTCTCGATAGCCGATAGTAATAGTTCTCCAAATGGAGATTTTAAATGGCAGCCATCTATACCTACAAACTTTCTATAGCCAGCCAAAAGTCCTAACTTCATGACTCTCAGTAAGACGTACATCCTTTTGAATACACGATTTTTTAATACACCATGGTTGGCAATATACACATTTACTGTACTTCCTGAATTATGGTCAAGAAGGGTTTGGGCATAATCATACACCCTCTTATACTGATGACTCTACTCCCTGTAGATGTCCTTTAAAGCCTTCTTCTTTGCTCCATAAATCTAGTGCAATGACACATCAGTGTTTAGATTAACAGTCATCTCTGCTATCATATTAAAAACCTTCAAATCCAAGTTTCTTCTCAATTTCTCTAGATATTTATTTACTAGATAATTTGAGGTGATTTGTCTATGTCTATAAGCTCTAGAACAAGAGTGCTTTAGATATAGGGTTCTAATCTGAAATGTAGTTTTGCCTTTTAATTTGATCTCATATATTCTAAAACCACAATTCTTTGCACACTCAACTATCACTTTATATGGATCATTCTTTTTCCATTTCAAGTCTTTTCCTTGTTGAATATTTTATTCACAGATTTCAGTTCTAAAAATAGCCACACTAGGAAACTTTTGACCCACACGGAAGAATATATTATCCATGTCCTTATCAGGCCTAAACTCATCATACTTTGATGTGGCACAATCTTCATCATTGCTCACTGGTGGATATATCAACTCATCAGATGGTGCATATTCTGACTGGACATAGGTCTTTAAATAATTGGTAGGTGCAATTTCTATCATCGTTAGTTGCCTTTCCACTAAACTTATTCTCTTTTGGGAATTTGTTTTAACAGGCTCTTCACTTACAAGTTACAGATGAAGTATTATTTTTGTAAAATTACCCACGTAGCCAAGTATTATATAAAATTTATCAACGTACTTAAAGTTAAGTTAATATAGTTAGATAATTAATTTGTCTGACAAGTCATAAATCTCTTCATCACTAGTTACCACCTCTTTCCAATAAGGGTCAACCTTATTGCTTCTACTATCTTCCTCACTTACATAATCACTATCTTTATCATCATCTCCTTCAACTGGCACAATATACAGGTCACTCATTGTGTCTATCAAGTATATTGCAACCTTTATATTTGACTTATAAATATTGTATAACTACAGCATACTTTTAATCTTAGCATCTAACACAATGTGCACAAGCCTTATATTCATGGTTTGAAATGGGACAAAATAGTGAACAGATACACTTTGTTTCAACATAAATGGTTGTAGCTCGTGCATAAACTCGAAATATGACACTATGTCCCTGTCCATAGGATCTATAGTTGTAACACTACCTCCTATATAAGTTGTAACATCCCTAATTTCGTTTCATTTATTAATAAAGGTACATGAATATTTAATGTAACATTTCTAATTTCATTTTTTTATTAATAAAGGTACATAAATATTTAATTAAGGAAATGGAATTTATTAGACAATTTTTAGATATCTAAAGAAATATAGTCCTTAGAAATTATTTACCTTATGTGTACGCATATAAAATATTTCTAACATTAAGGGAATAGATAAAGTGAGAAAACCTAATAGGAAAAATTAGAAATAACATACTAAAGAAAGGTGAAATTCTTAGGTAAAAAAGATAAATTTTTAGGAAGTTAGTAAAGGTCTTAAAATTTCAAGAAGATTGAATTAAGGTAATTTTTCCTAATTCAAGAGTTAGAGTTTCTAAGTTTAACATCTCTACCCATACATTGAACTTTCACCTATGGACATTTCATATAGAATTTTTCTACTTCACATAAGTTTCTAGCAAGACAATTGGATAGTCCAAGTAAAAAATAAAACATAGACTTGGACTAGAATATAGAAGTTAGACCAATAGTCTAAAAATTATGAAAATGTGACAAAATCCTCCATAAAAAGTAGAATTTTAGCCAAAGCAAAGGAAATGGGTAAACATGAGCCCAAGTCCAAGAGGGAAAAAATTAAGAATCGTGTGAGAAAATAGTAGTGTAATAATAATCAAAATTAGGTCACGTGGCATTAGGACAAAACATCTATATCCTACATTCATAATTTCAACTAGGTAATAATACATAACATTAGGGCAAAACATCTATATCTTACATTCACAATTTCTACAAGTGGATAATAATACATAACACTATGACAAAACATATTTATCCTACATAAATAATTTCGACCAAGTAAAGGAGACTCAAAGGCTAAAAAATTTTCACTTAGAAAGGTAAATCTATCATACTTGAGTGAGACAAAAGAAAAAAGAAATGAATCCCTAAATTAAAAGGACCTTGTCCTTTGTCTTAAGAACATTTTGTCATAAATTTCAAAATACAAATCTCCTTTTACTATGCATATCTTGACTAAGGGAGAGGAAGACAAGAACATGAGTTGTTTTTCCCCAAAAAAACAACCAAGTACATCCTAATTGTAATAAGGTTGACCCATGATCATGAAATGTGAACCATTTGATAGTTTATTTAAGCAAAACTCACCCTTATAACATTATAATTTCGTCCAAGTGAGGGAGAGAAAAAATAGAAACAAGGTAGAGTGAAGAAAGGAGAGAAAGAAAGGAGAAGAAAGAAAAAAAGAAGAGGAGAAGTCTAAAAGACTAAGTACTCAAGGTAAATTAGTTTAATCTCTACTTGAATTCATCTTTTCTCTTCATTCTTGGGGTTCAAAACTCACCCTCTTTCTCTTATTTAAGTTGCTATAAAAGTTAAGGGAATGGAGGAATCTTACTACTTCCTTGAAGAAGAAACAAGAAAAAGAATTCATTAAGTGAGTTAGGGAGATATTTAGGTAGGTTTAACAATATCTCTTTTTGAAGAAATTTTTTGAAATTTGTAACATTTACATGAGATTTTGATCTTAGAACTTTGATGATTAGTCGTGGATGTTGTTATATCATGTTACATGTTATTTTGCATATGATAGATATTTTGAACATTTCGGTTGGTGTGAAAAGTTCTGCATAGGTATGACTATAGGTGGTAAAATTTTATGATTTTTATGCTGTTATTTTGCATATTTGAATGTGATAAAAAAATTGATAGAATATGATTATATGTAAATTAGGAAGAAAATAAAAGATGGTATAATATAATGATGAACTAAAACCTAAGAAAAGATTTGGTTAAGAAACTGAACTTCAAAGTAACCAAGGAAGCTTTTGTTTTTTAAATTCTAGGAAGAATCGATTAGGAATTAAAAGAAATGGTTAACATGAAAAATGTAAATCTATATCTCACAAATTTTTAACCACTGGAATCACTTAATTTAAAGTCCAGATGAGGGAGATATTGCCCAATTTGTAAGCAGTGGTCAGAAAATGGTTAACCAGGGAAGAATCTATTAGATATGTTTCTGTGTTTGAATTTTTAGGATAAATCTGTAGAGAATTAAAATAAATGCTTAACATGATAAATATAGATATATTTCTCATGAATTTTTAACCACTAGAATCATTCAAATTGGAATCACTATGAGAGAGATAAGGTCAGATTAGTAAGCAGAGGTCAAAAACTAGCTAATCAAGGAAGAATCTGTTAAGTATGCTTCTGTGTCTAAATTTTTGGGTAAAATTTGTAAGGAATTAAAGGAAATTGTTAACATAATAAATATAAATACATGTATCACGGATCTATAGACTCTGAAATCACTTAATTTGGAGTCCATATGAGGGAGATATGACTGATTAATGAGTAAATGTCAAAATCAGTCTAGAATCCACGGTGGTAAATATAAGTGTTTTTGTTTTCAATTTTTTGGGAGTAATTAGTATGGAATCTGAAGAAATGATAAACAAGAAAGTTGTATATAAATGTCTTAAATTTTTATAGGTTTTGGAATTACCTCAATTGAAGTTTGTATGAGGGAGATATGGCCAGATTAGCAAGTAGAGGTCTGAATCTACCCGAGAAAAAATAACATTGAATTTGAGGGAGTAATAACACCATGAATTACTTAAGATTTCACTAAAATGTTCAACATAAGGGTTTTAGAGGATTGTCTTATCTTTCAATTGACACCAAAATCACCTCAATCAGATTTAAAATGAGGGTGTTATGCTTTATTTAGTGAGAGAGAAAAATAATATTTAAAAATGAAGAATAATCTTATAAATAAAAATAATAAATGACTAGTATATGTCATAGCCATTGTCATTGCATGAACTCTTTACTATCTTAAGTGTATAATTTTGACATGAAAATATTTTATAAAATGATATTTGAAACGATTATGTTTATGGCATGATTACCAATGATTTTTAGTAATGATTATATGTTGATGAAAAATTATGACATGTAAGTATAATGAACATACTTGTTATTGAAATTATATTTATGGCTATTAATGTGAAAAGAAAAGAAATGAGCACAGTTACATGATAGTTCATGTGGTACACCAGTAGAGGACGCCCTACCAACGGCTATGATTATGTTAATAAGAAAAGAAAATGTGTCATGTCGGACGGAACGAGAAAAGCACATATAGGAGAGTAGAAAGTATTCACCCTGACCGGAGTAGCTTGATATGAAAATAAGTTAATAGCCATCATATGATATTCTGAAAATAGTTATTCATGCCATACATGTCATTACTATATGATTTTTATGTGCATAGATAAAGTGCATTCATGTGACTTAAAATAATTGTTAGATGAACATAACGTGACAAGCATTACTGATGATGATTATGATTTATTGTTGAACCTACTGAGATTTAATTTTCACTATATTTTCATATCATGTTCAGAAAATTAAGTTATGCAAATATTCTCTATGATCGGCTTTTAGCGTACATTGAGTCGAGTTGGCCAAGATCTCGATGAAGATACAACCACTTGCACCCATATCTCCGAAACTATCAATGTGGATGAATAAAATGTAGACTTATATGTATTTGATTTTTGTACAGATGTTTTGATTAATAATGTGTATGTGAACCCAGAATTGTATAAGTGTTAACAGTATTTCATAAACTTTAATTATGTTTAGTTAATTTAATTGAATGTTATTATGAGTTAAATAGTTAGAAGTAAAGAGATAATGACTTCATAAAATTTTAGAAATATAATATATATGTATATATATATAAAAAAATAGAGTTGTTACATAAGTGGTCTCTTCCAACTCCCTATATAGTTTGCCACCATAGTGAACAATAAAACTTACATATGAATTCTTTGACCTTGCATCAAAAATATTTTTAATTCGTAAGTACAAAATGAATTATCTAGTATGTTATCTTTATCTATTATCAATATTTTATAATTTATTAACACAATTATATTTTATTCATAATATGACTACTACTTTTTTTCTTAATTTTTTTTTATTTTTTTGTAAAAGTCTTTAAAAGCTAAAGCTCCAATGCTATTTATATTATTACAATTCTTTCATAAAAAAATTACATTCAATATGTTACATGTATAAATATGCTACATACTTCCTATTCAAGTTTATAATATTTTGTATTAATGAATTAAATAAGATCCAATTATATATCTTTTTTAAGCAAGGTAACAACCCATATAAATATAACAAGTTTTATGGTATAACAACCCATTACTGCAACTTCACAATACACATGGAACACACATAAATAACCAAAAAGAGATCAGAGCTGGGACCACAAATCAAATTTACAAACCCATGTGTCTGTCAAATTATATTGTTTAGACCACATGTTATATACCTGAGCCTTTGTCTCCCATAATCAGATGAAAGTAAAGTCAGGCTAAATCAAAAGATCTCTTCACAAATAAAATGGTCACTAGGTTAATGCTTCTATAGAATTAGTCCAGGGGCTCATGGTGGGTTGCTTGTGGTGGCTCAAGGTTACTTACAAGCTCATAGCTGGTGGGTTCAAAAGGAGAGGATTGCAGAAAAACTGTGGCGTCACAAATCTACTACGTCGTTCGCAGAGACGTCAGCCAAAGCAGAACATTTGCTCGCAATTGCTTCACGGTGGTGGGAGTATTTCGAAGACTAAGGGAACGTTGTTCATCAAGGGTTGTCGAAGGATAAAAATAGCGTTGTTTTTATTTAAAATTTGAAATGAGTTTTTAAAATAAAAATACGATTTCTTAACTTTTTCAACAACAAAAAAATCAAATTAAAGAATAAGAGATAATTTAGTTATTTTATACCTCTAGAAGTTGAGTTTATTATAAAAATTAACGACAAACAATTGAATTGCAACTATATAAAAGAATGAGGGAGACATTGCTCAAATTAAAAAAAAATAAACAAATTACAATTGACAAAATGTTGCAAGTTTAAAACCTAAAAACATTTTCCCTCAATCCATGATTACTATATATTCATCAAAAGACAATCAAAAATGAAAATTGAAGAAATTGGTATCTCATTTTCTAAAATTCACCTCTTTTCTTGCTTCCAATTTTATGAATTTATATCTATAAACGTTAGAAGAGAAAATATTGATAACATTAAACATTTTCTTCAAATTGTCATATATAGTAATACAAATCAACCTTCTCAACCTCACTAACAAGTGAAATAAGATGTAGCAGCACTGCCATCTTCAGCTTTTACCGCTTTGTCTATTGTGTTTACCATTAAATATTTTCTGAGTCTCGAATTTTATTTATGTACAAGATCCTTGCAGCCTATAGTTTAATCAATATAAGTGAAACAACGTTTTATAGGGCAGCTGCTGATTCTTTTCCTTTTTTTTCTATATTACGTGTCCAATAATTACTTTGCTCAATAGAATGACTAGAATAAAAAATTACTTTGCCAGTATTATTTTTCTGCTACGTTAAATTTTCTGATGAAATAATTATATAATACAATCACCTATTCTATTCAAAGGAAAAAAAAATTATTAAGATACACTGCAGCATCAAATAATTCTCCCTTTATTCAATGGTAAAAAAAAGTAGCATGAGACGAGTCGATAAGCATTTGCAAAAGCCAAATACAATTGATTCATGTTATTCACATTTTGATTGATAATGGCATTTTATCTCATGGTACGTCGTCAAAAAGAAAGTAACGAAAAGCACAGGGCTTCAATCTCTTCTTATACCTTGCCATGACGCTAGGTGTCATGAACTTGTAAGAGATTTTCCTTCATGCAGCAGATATAAGTAACACATACCACTCCATGTGAGTAAACGATAGGTTATTGGTTGCCCATATTGTCCAATAAACCACAGAAAGATGTCTTTCCTTCATGTTAATTTTAGACTCTACAACTAGAGCGAGTGGTGGTTAGGAAACATGACTTGCAGGAGTGTTTTCCCCTTTGCTAAAAGCCTTTATTCCATCAGCTTGCACCCTTGGAGTTTTTCCTTCAATTGAGTTTCTTGATCCAGAAAGCTGACATGGAATTTTACTATCCACTAACGCTATGCATATGGAAAATGCTTGCAAAAGTGAGAGTGATGCGTCAAAAACAACTGAAAATATTCCATGCTTGAAGGGGACAATACTAAAAGCAGGCTGGTGCTCTCGCCCTCGCCCATTCCTCTGTGGTTAGCATTGCAAGTTATAGAACATTACATAACAATTATCAATGCAATATGAAGGAAAATTAACTTAGTGTAGCACAGACAGTACCTGGAGGAAAAGCTCAAAATGATCTTCAAAACAAGCTTTGGATGGACTTGATGTTTTACCGGCTTGATTTTCATTTGCAAGAATTTTGAGTTCGCAACCCATATCCCAACCACCGCAGTCACATGATCCACCTGATTTCCAGCGCTCAATCAGTGATGAAGGTCCACCTTTACTCGGATGACTATGAGCCGCACTTGGAAGTACAACTGTTGCTTGGACAAGGTCTTGACTATCATCGGAAGAACTGTTCTGATGCACATCATTGACAAAACTGATAGTTTTGGATATTCTGAGAATAATAGCAGCAAGCTCGTCATTTGGCTGATAATCAGTGGCCTGATCATTCCCGTGCCTCGGCTTCACAGAGTACAAAACAAACTCTTTTGCAGTGGGAGAGTCCACAAAATTCTGGCCAGTTAAATCAAATAAGTGAGAATTAGAAACCTTCATTTGGGCAACAACATGGTGAATGTAATCAGGACCTTTGCATTTGCTAGCTTGTTTCATCCAATTTCCATTCTTCTTCTTAACTTCCCTAAAGGTGAAGAAAGTATAGATACAGTTGCATTCATCTTTCTTTGAGGTACCTAACTTCTTCACTGTGGCTGCAAGAATATTGCTGTCTTTGTCAACTGCAAATGTGAACAGGGGCAGCCCATTCTTCACAGCAATTCTCAGAAGAGCTTGAACTGTTGATGACACGTGCTTCTCATTCTTTGATGATTCATCAGTATTAATTGTGCTACAACCAACCCTGTGGTCTCTAATCAATTCTTTCTCCGGCTGCAGAGAGGAAGATTTCCCATTACGATTCGTATTTATTAACAGTGAATCTTTTGGAGATGACTCTGCATAGTGGCGGCAGTTTGCTGCCTTCGGTCTCAGCAGTGGATCCAGCAATCTTCTCAAAGGGCTTGACCTGCTCCTGCTAGTGTCACCAGATTTATAATTGCCTGAAATGTCTGAGCTAGAAGAACCTCTCATATTTCCTGAACTAGACTTAACAGATCCTATAGAGGTCCTATGTGGCAAAAGTACATCCTCTTTGCAGCCAGAACCTTTGCTTGTAAAGCCAGTGCTGAAGCTCAATCGACGAAAAGGTGAAGAGCTTCTTGACTTTTCAGATGTTTCTTTCTGGGTTAATTCCTGGGAAGGCCCTTTTGCAGATGAAGATGTGGCTATAATTTGTTTCATTTCAACATTTCTAGATCTGGATGGGCTGATTCCCATTTTAGCTGATAGGGATGCTGAGAAGGTAGCAGGGGGAACTTTGATCATCTCTGCATCTAAGGAACTGGAACCCTTTGCCCGAGAAAGATTATAATTAACTTCACATGGCAGTGTACGGGAGTGTGGAATTTCATAGTTGATATCCCTAAGGGAAAGCTCCTTAGATTTTTCTGAAAAGCTCATTCGACTATGATTTTCTGACTTTTGACCTAGGGATGTTTGCAAATCAGAAACTCCAGAATGACTGTCCTGGGATATATCTCTTGGCAAAAGAACAGGTGATTTGTTTTTCCTAAGCACATCTTGCTCAACAGTATACATATGTGGTTGTCGCAAAGTCTCTAATCTTTTTTCCAATTCACCATCTTGAGTGCTCATTTCTAACTTAGTGCCTGATGTTGCTTCATACATTTGGTCATTTGACAAAACTACTCTTTTCAAATCAAGTTTTGGATTCAAGTCTTTCATGTTGCATGCTTTCAGTCTACTATCAGGGAGGTTTTGGGAAGGATGATCATTGGCCCTGATGCATTGGCTCTGTGTGTCAATGTTACTGTGGCTACCTCTAATATTTTGAAAATTTCCATAACTTTTTTCAGAAGATTTGGCAACTTGGGAGTGGCCTTCCATTGGATATGCCATATAGTAAGATTGCAGGGATGGATTGCCTATCCTTTGACGAAAAGGAGACAAGCTATGACCACTGCTAGAACCACCAGTTAATCTGTCTGTTAAAATAGACAAGGATGCATTACTAGTTGATGTTGAACTCCTGCTACTTCTATGGGGCACATGTTTATGGCTATACTGCCATTGCTCCAGACAGGCCCAATCAAGGACCCCAACATTTAAAACTTTCTCATTAATGCTTTCTCCCCTCTCCAAATAGCCTGGAAGATTTGACATGTACTTAATGAGTTCATCTTCTTCACTTTCCCTCCTGCAATTCCCTTGCTTTTGTTGATTCCCAGTAGATTTTAAAGGGATATCTTTCACACTTTTTGTAATTTCCTGATGAAGATCAGCATATGACAAAGCAGATTTATCTAGTTGGAACTTGTCATCAAGCTTTGCACTCATGTTGGTAAGTGGTTTCCTGGATTTCATTTGAGATCTGACAACTATTCCATAGGTTACATGGATTTTCAGGAACCAGTCTACCACCTTATCTTTGAAAGAGATTGGAATAAAGAAAATCCAACTGCTTATTTTTCAGCTGCACAATTGCATTATATTTACAAAATTAAACTTCCAAAAACAAGAGTTCAAGCTAAATAAATAATGCTTATTTAGAAAGAACAAACTATTATTACAATAAGAATACTTTCATAGAAATTACAAATGTCCTATATAGTCCCGACAACTGCTCCCTCTCCCCCTACCACCCAACCCTTTGTTGAGAAAATGTTTTGGCTGAAATATTGCCATTTCAACAATATGTTGTCTTTCTTGTTTGAATTGATTCAAATCTGATAAGTGAATGAGGTGACTTAACTTGCTCAACCAGGAAAGTTGTATACAATCGCTTGAACGAAAATAATATTAGTGTAGTTAATGCAAAATCTAGAGCAAGATAAATGTTCCACCAAAAAAATAAATTGAAATCAAATGCACGAAGACCGTGTAATGTATGGACAAAAGTGAGATAAGATCAGCAAAGTAGAAGTGGTCCATGGGAACCGATTTGAAAAATCTAAAAGATAAGGCATAACGAATTAACGACCCATCTTGAGCCGAATAAAAGTATTTTGTCCCAAATAATGGAAGAGGTAGAGATCCCAAGCTATTTAAAAGCACTTAGCGCTCTCGAATTTGAAAATACTGAAAAGTAGGGCCTCGTTTGGTTTTGACCTTGGAAACAAACGATAAAACTTCACATGCTAAAAGGAAATACTTCATTTCGCTTTCTTTTTCTCCCATCTTTCCGACTACGACATTAAACCGAGCTAAAAAAAATGAGAAACCCTCTCTGAACACTCATAGGGAGAGAGGGGGCTTGTCAAAGACACAGCAACACGAAGCTGAAATTACAATTCTAAAGCTTGGCTACACTATGGCGCCATCTTCTATACCAAGAAAAAACAAAACTGAAGTCAAATTTCGAGCTCACCAGACACCCAGAGAGGAATGCGGAAGCGAGAAAGTAATGATGGGAAGCTTCTCTAGCTCGCAACAAGTGTCGGTGATGCACTTGTGCTGCAAAACGACATGGCAACAAAGATCCCAAGGTTAAGGCGAGCAATACGAAATGAGAAAGAAGAAAAGGAATAGCCTCGAAATCTCAATGCCCGGCTGTTCTTCCTCAAACTCCAGAGCCGTACAGAACAGCAGCAGAAACGAAGAGGACACGGAGCTTCCGACGTGTTCGGCAGAGAATTGGCGTGTTTTTGGCAGGAGCTGATTCGTTTTGTGCGTTGTTAAGTGTGAGTGTGATGGTAATACTAACAGTCAACGAAGAGTAAAATGTTAGAAAGGGGAGGCTGAAGCCCATCCTTTTCCCTCGCTCGGGCTATATGGGATGGTGACATCAGAAAGGCTATAAAGTGTTTTTCTTTATTATTATTTTTTTGGACAGATGCTATAAAGTTGATTTGATTCTCAATTTATGATACTTATTTAAAAGGCCGGCCGGCCCATCACTGAAAACTGTGTTGGTGGGCTTAACTGGGACCCACTTAAAGTCTTCTCCCTGGCCAATTCAGCTGGGAAGTGAATTGAATCTTTCGCGATTTTATTTTGTGTGAGAGTTATTTTTTTATATTAAAAAAATTATTAAAATTTTAAGATTTTACAATTTTTTATTCATATTTTAATAAAAAAAATTAAAAAATTTATTGTCTCTCAATTTATCTATCTTTATTTTTTATTGCATTTGTTAAATTTTGTGATGTTGAATTGTAATTTTTTAATAAATTAATATTTAAAAAGTATGTTATTTTTATATTTTTTTTTATTAAAATACTTAATTTTTTGGTTTGTTTAAGCTTTTCTTACTTAATTCATTTGTCTTTGTTTTCTGTCACTAACCTCTCTGTTTATCTAATATTTTTTATCATAATTTCATAAATGAATTCTCACAAAAAAAAATTGTGAATGCATAAATAATAGAATAAAACTTAAAAATTGAGATATCTATTTTTTTTTTCATTTTTTTGTCATGTTGTATTTAAGTGATATTAAATTGTAATTTTTTAATAGATTAATATTTAAAAATTGTGTTGTTTCTATATTTTTTGGTTGTAATATTTATTTTTTATTTGTTCAAAAATGTATGACTAACTTTTTTTTTACTTGCATTTGCCTTTATTTTTTTGTTGTTCACATCTCTATCTGTCCTATTTTATTTTATTTTTGTCATGGATTTATAAATGAATAATAAATAAATAAATAATTTTGTAAATGCGTACACAGATTGGGTTTCAGAATATTGTAGCCAAGTACCACTTTTTAGTTAAGAAATGAAATAACAAAGAGTTATATCAAAAAAAGTAGAGAATAATTATTCTTTTGAGGCCGCGTTTTAGGATTAAAGTAGCTACTTTTGAACACGAACGCAAAAGCGAAGAAGAAAGTTGAAGTTAAAGCGATTTTTATACGATGAATATGAAAATGAGTGTTCAAAGGCAGACATCATTATCAGGAACCAGAGATGCAAAACTGTAATGATGTTATCTGCTTTGCTTAATTAATCACTTCTCACAAACAACGCCACCACACCAAAAGAGCACATGATTGATCGCATCATAACCATTACAGAGCCCTCAATATGATGCTGCTTATAATAATAATTTAAGCACGAAAATTATGCCAACGACTATTTAAGTTTTTTTATACACAAAAATAAATAAATCATTATGTGATAATTGATTTACAAGCCATTCTTTTTTCTTTTTTCCATATTAAAGATGTGACCGTACCGTAAACCTTGCACAGTTCAACTTTTCTAGATGATAAAGTTGTGAGATGAATGAACATTATTTAAAGTCTCATCATTTGTAGATACAAATGGGATCCAGCCGGCATCTTTCAGGTGGTGAAAACCTTTTTTCATACACGATCAAGCAATTTTTCTCTTTTTTGAGAAGTGAAAGAGAAATATTTATTTATAAAGAGAAATATATCATGCACCAAATTCAATAAATAAAAGATAAAAATATATTAAATAAATAATACAACTTTTAAAAAAATAGATAAATAAATACTACAACTACAGAATATAAAGACAATATATTTATTAAATATTATATTTTATTAAATATATATATCCGATATTAAATACCCATATACCAAAGGACAAAAATATCTTGTAGCAGGATTCAACGTAACTCTCCTAGAAAGTATGGACCTATCTAATTCTTTTTAGTTGTTGCACGCTCTTCAGCTTTCACATATTACCTTTCCACATTCCTATGTTTTGATTAGACTTTCATTATATGTTCGTCGTATAAATTTGTCAAATTTCATACTCGTGCACTTTAAAAATTAATGAAATTCAGATTCACAATCTAAACGGATCAATTTTGTTATAGTTATCATATTTTTGTTTCGATCATAAAAAAATTCTTACACATATATAACAAGTGGAATTCGAGAAATTTTGAAGCAAACATACTCATTTAGTTTTAGGAAGTTAAGAAGAAAAAAAAGCACTCATCCAACTTAACTCAATTTGACATTAGAATTTATTAGGGCTAAATTGAAAATATTTATTTAAATATAAACTATTAAAATTATACAGAGTTTAATAGATCGATCTATAAAACTTAGCTTGCATTGATGGCTCTTACAACAGAGCGGTGAAAACAACTCCTCGTTGTTCTTCCTCGTTAATCATTATTGGTCTTTTCTCTTTTTCTTTTTCTTTTTTCTGTTTTTCGTGGCCATATATAGGTAAGCAAGAAAAGGAGTTCAATACATTCTTACCAAATCATCATTGGTTATTGGACAAGATCTTAATCGCCCAGGTCGACTTTTATCACCAATATGAGCCACATAGATTCTCTTTCACTGTTTACACAGTTAGCATTCCCGTCAATAAAGCTTGCACTTTCTTGTAGTAATTTGATTAAAATAAAAATAACAAACGAAATCTACCCAAAAAAAAAAAACACATGAAGTGCAATTTGATAATGTCCGGATTGCGATGATTAACAGCATTATAGCGATAATGATTACAATGAAAATTTCTGAGGAAAGCGGAATTTACATCACCCTTTTATTTGACTATGAAAGACGTCCGTGAATTTTTGTAATGAAAACCCCATCCCCATGTGCTAGTCATCTTCATTTTTAGTTCTTAGTAGCGTCTACTCAGATCACGTATGACTAACAATTAACCGATGAATTATCTTAATAACAAGTTAATTTCTAAATTTTATGATTAGGAAGATGACTTAATCCTCACCCATATTGACATTCTCCCCAGTTATGAATGAAAGTTAAAGAGATATATTAAGTTGAGAACTTTGATGACGCCTATATGAATCGTGTTTAGGCATAATATCAATTTTCCCTACTGTTCTTTGGTTTATTATTGTTCCTTTTAATCACATTTTTAAATGTAAATGATGGGTGGAACGTTTGACCAAGAATAATAAAGAAAACAAATATGGGATTTTTGTTTTTGGTTTCAGGACATGGACTAAATATTGGACCACTTTCTGTTTGTTGAATAGTGTCGTTTTTGTGTTTGCATTTGTTAAAAAATAATTAATTTTTAAAACGATATAAGAAGTACGTTATCTTCTATGTATATCTGTATTTTATTTTTATTATATTATTTGTGTATATATAATATTAAATTATATTATTTAATAAATTAATATTTTATAAAATGTTTTTTCTCTATTTTTTATTATAATATCTAATTTTGGTATATTTAGAAGTTACGAGACTAATTTTTTTTTTCACGTGATTTTATCTTTTATTGCTGGCCTCACGCTTGAATTTCCACTTGTACAAAAAGGGAAAAAAAAAAAAATAGTGTCGTTTTTGCAGTTGTATTCCATACGTTTTGAAGTTTTTACTAGCGCCGAAAGAAAAAGACAATGAAAAATTAAAAATGTCTATAGATGGGCTTGAAGTAGGCTTTCGTTAAAACAGGTTTCCAAAATGGGCTTGAAGTAGGCTTTCGTTAGAACAGGTTATTCCAAATATTGTTGCATCTACCATGGCCCAGATACGAAGATGGCCCTTACAAGATAGAAAAAGAAAACCCAAGAAGAGCTTGGAAGTGAAAAGAGAAAAGAAACATCTTTTCCCTTTCTGGAACATTCGGCCCTTCTCCTCTATCACTTACTAAGCTTATTCTAGTCCATAGTAGTGTCAGCCTATGATTCCCAGGAGCGATAAGCCTACCTTTACCATCTCAGAGTAATCCCAGTACCTTCTCTGCCAGCAGTTATACACGCACATAGGAAAGTGAGGATGTCGATCATCCCGATCAACAATGGAAGAGGGAGTGGCTCCAACTCATCCTGGTCTCTAGACCTCTGGGATCCCATGGCTCTGCCTCTCCACATCTGGGAGCCATTCAGTGATTTCCCGTTCCTCCCTGATTTTGGGTTTGGGTTTGGGTCCTCTGTGAATACCCGTCTCGATTGGAGGGAGACTCCAAGAACCCACGTGTGGAAGGTCGTGCTTCCTGGGTTCACCAACGAAGATGTGCTGGTTAAGCTCGAAGACGACAGGATGCTGGAGGTGAGTCTGGAGAGCGGCAACTTTATGAGTAGGTTTAGAATCCCAGACGATGCCAACCTGGAACAGTTAAAGGCCACTATGAATCATGGGGTTCTCATTGTGACTGTTCCGAAAGTGGGATCCAGGACTCCCGACGTCAGGGCTATTGAGATAGAGGGCAGTGGCTGACCATCTACTCCACCTCTGTCTCTTGCATATCGTCCTTCTTCCCCACTACAGTACTACTACTCCAGCTTTGATGAGTAATAAGTATGCTGTCTTAATTCTCATCTCTAGTCTGTATGTATGTCTATCTCATCTATGCGACCGTGTTATGCTGAGCGTATTATTTATTATGTGTATCTTAATTCAGATGGTCGTTTCCATTTTCAATTCTATATTGTGTCGGAGCTATTTTCATTTTACAGCATAGTAGTAAAATGGATTTAAATTGTGGATCGGATGAATTCTTGTATATAAAAATACTTAAAATAAATAAGTTTAAAATTGTTAAAGAAAAAAAGAAGATTGTTTTTCTGTAATTTTTAAAATAAATAAATATTAATTAACAACAACAAAAAACCCTTATGCAAGACTTGAAGGCTAACGTCTATCGCAAATAGAATCAGTAGACCGGAAAGTTGTGTTTTGGTTTCATTTTAAAAATATAAAAAAAATGAAAAGGGGCAGAAGGTTTTTTTGGGAAGAAGAAGGAACCGGACGGCCATGGCAGAAAGCTTACACGGCCAATTGTTAGAATTATAGGATCTTACAATTCTGCGATTTTTGTTGGAATTACACTAATTTGTGTGATTTCAACGATGATTCCGACTATATAACAATTAGACTACTGATTTATATCGATGACGATCCAAATCGTGAAAAACCATTCGAATAACTTTGTTTGATACTTCCGTACTTTTCAGGGATTCAACGTTTCCAAATCCAAAGGACTAGGAGTTTCTGCTGTAAGGTTTCTGAAGGGTTCACTTTTTGTTCTAAGCAAATCAACTTTGCTTTTGCTATCTTATAATTCATATGGCCGGATCTGAGTGTATGACAAACACCAAAAAACACCCGCGTAATATAATCTTAAATGACGAATTTTGACGACCTACTAATTAAAAGATTATTGTCAAAGTAGAAAGAGTAACTGCAATCTCGATGGATGTGGCAAACGAAGTTAGTTCCCGTGTTGATTCTTACACAAGTCTGATAGTGATAGTGATGACACATTTTAGAAACCAGTATTCAAAGTAAGGGGATGTTTTATATCCCCATCGCATTAAGACAAGGCTTACATTACGCACACAAAGCATTAGCCCACCCAGCATTTATACAACAAAACCCCAAAAACAAAACGGTTCAAAAAACAACACATTGATATTATCTTCACCCTGAAATCTTAATGGCTTTAACATCTGACTTTTTCACTCCCTCCTTAGGAACTGTTACGGTAAGCACCCCATCCTCCATGGATGCCTTAATCTGATCCATCCTGGCATTCTCTGGTAGCCTGAACCTTCTCAAGAACTTGCCACTGCTACGCTCCACCCGATGCCAAGTATCATTCTTGTCCTCCTTTTCTATGTTCCTCTCTCCGCTGATTTGGAGCACCCTCTCATCCTCAATCTCAACCTTCACTTCCTCCTTCTTCAGCCCTGGAACATCTGCCTTAAATACATGGGCTTCTGCAGTCTCTTTCCAATCAATCCTGCTGTTCACGAAAGCTGAGTTCTCCCCTGTACATCCAGTAAAAGAAGTGTGAGAGTTGGAGAAGGGTAAATCCTTGAAAGGATCCCAAACTTCAAGGGAAAAGGGATCGAAAATGTTGCTCCTTCGACCACCAAAGAAACTTGGAATCAGAGACATTTCTTCTTTGACTTATTCCAACGTTGCTCAAAGTTCAAATATTTCAGATTGCTGATTGTAATTGCTTTATCTATGTCTGTGCGCAGACAGGTAAAGGTGATGGTAGGGTATTTAAAGTTGAGAAAATATGGAGTACACTGTCGGTGGACAGATTTCTGTCCACCAGCGGCCTCCAGATCACGCCATGTGTCAGAGATAATATTTTTTAATATTGTCTCTGACACATGGCGTGATCTGGAGGTCGCTGGTGGACAGATTTCTGTCCACCGGCGGTGTACCATATACTTACTCTTTAAAGTTATCCAAGGAGCAATCTAGTATCTTCGAGTCACTCAGGTATTTCCTGGCACTAGGATCAACAAACCGTTCCGGAAAGTTCTGGAATTTTTGTGTCTCTAAGGATACCGAATGTTCTAGAACATATGTTTTTCACTAAAATACGCATACACTAGATAGCAATGACTGGAGAGTGATTTAGAGGTGGTTTGGGGGTGGTTTGGAAGGAAGTGTAAAAAGGCATCACATGGAATGTAACTAATGGAAAGACCACGAAATTCTGGGAGGACGACTGGTTACATGGAGTAGGCCCCTTGGAACATTCAGCAACGAATGCCATTCCCGAGGATTTGAGACATTGCTCCATAGTAGATATGGTTAATGCTGCAGGACAATGGCATTGACCTAAGATCAAAGGGTTTTTCCTAGAGACCATTTCAAAAGTTTTGGAAGGCACAACAACACCGGACAGGGAGATGGAGGAAGACCAAGTGAGATGGAGATATAGTCAGGATGGAAAATTCTCAGTGAAGTCGGCCTACGAGAGTAAGTTGGAAAGGCATACAAATGAACAAATATTCTGGAGAAAAATATGGAAGTGGCTTGGTCCTCAAAAGATCAGGACTTTTCTATGGCTTGTTGGGAATGAGAGTATATTGACCAACCAACTACGCTACAACAGGCATCTTGATGAAACAGGAGTTTGTCATGCATGCTGGAAAGACTAAGAATCAGTTCTGCATTGCCTGAAGGACTGTGAAAGTATCAGTAACCTTTGGCTTAGACTTGTTCATCCAAGATACTGGGATCAGTTTTTTTCATGGGATTTGAGGATCTGGCTATAGCATAATCTATCGCGGAGGCTGGGAAATGAGGAGTTGGGTAATGTGGAATGGAAGCTTCTATTCAGAATGTCAGTATGGACGATATAGGTCAGGAGATGCAAAGAATTATTTCAGTCAAGTGAGCAGAACTCAAATGATATCTTCTTCTCGTGCATTGCCAGAACCAATGAGTGCAGCAGATGGATGGAGGCAACAGACACCATCAACGATAGAAGGAGAGTTAAGAAGGAAATTACCTAGAAACCTCCAAATCGGCAACAAGTGAAATTCAATGTGGATGGAGCTATTAGTGATTCTGGTCTTGCAAGCAGCGGAGGAGCATTGAGGAATGCAGTGGGCGACTGGATTAATGGTTTCATGAGGAACGTTGGATATTGCAGCATATTAAGTGCAGAGCTATGGGAAATCTTCACAGCGTTAAATATGGCCTGGGAGTTAGGCTTGAAGGAAGTTATTATTGAGTCTGATTCCAAAACAGTCATAGAGCTATATGTTAGAGAGCCCGATAGAAGACACCTAGAAATCACTCTGCTATCGCACATTAGAAACTTCCTAAGAAGAGAATGGAACATCAGCATAACCCACTCTTACAGAGAGGGCAACAAGGTGGTTGATTGGCTTGCACATGAAGCAGGGAAAAATGAAATGGGTCTTAAAACTCTCTCTGAACCCCCTGTGGGTTTAAGTACTCTGTTGCTCAATGACATGAGAGGTGGTTCTTCACCTCGTTCTATCTTCTGTTAGCCTTTGGCTCGTCATTATACCAAAAAAAAAAAAGAGGTGGTCTACTAGAGATTATACGTAGAAGAGCATATACAGATTCTTTATTATTTGCTGCCTTCGTATTAATAAGAAAAATGATAGGTTGATGGATAATTTTTTTTTTGTATAAATTTTAATTCATATTAATAGACCAAATATTTGTTTTTATTTTCAGCTTATTTTCTAATTGCAGATCGAACGAGAGAGATCCTTTTTGTTTTCAAGAAGACTTTCGAATTTTTTATTACTGTATTATTAATAGATTATTCTTTTAAAAAGCGCACAACAAAGTATACATGATTAAATTATAAGAATTGCATATCTTTATTTTAAGATAGTTAATTGAATTAAACATATTGTTACAGATATAGCTTATATAGAATCTATCACCCATAAACACAAATAAAATTAAAGTTTAAACTTTAATTTATCTTGTTCAAATATAATGCTAGTAGAGGGCAAGTTAGACAAGACTTAAAATAAAAGTTTTTTTAAGTATTTATTATAAAATTTCATAATAAATATATAAATATTTTTTACAATTTAATATTATATAATTAATTTTTTTAAAATTTATAACAAATTTAATTGCAAAACCCAAACATCTGTTTTTTTTTTTTAATTTGTAGAAGTTTAAGTGACCGTGTATTAATTTTATGAATGTTGTGAGTATACTACGGTTAATATCTGTTGCTCTAACGAACAGGGTTTCGAACATGACAGAATATTCCTCTTCCAAAATGAAATCATTGCTAAAATTTTGTTCACGTAATCATTTTGGTAAACAACATAATACTTAATTCTCCCACTTGACAACGACTTGTGAACTCAAAGCCAAGTCCCATCGATGGCAAGGTCTGAATTCTGAAACCAATCCGCAGCCCTTGTATTCTACCCTCCTTGTGATATAGAGAGAGGAAAGATGACGAAAGATAGGAAAATAGGGGTGGCCCTTGACTTCTCCGAGGGAAGCAAGATCGCTCTGAAATGGGCAATTGAGAATCTGCTGGACAACGGCGACACCCTATTCATCATTCACGTCAAGCCTTCCCAAGGAGGTGAAACCACAGGTTCTCGTAAGCTCCCTGCCTTTCTCTATTATTTCTTTTTCTTCTATCTTCACGATTCTGATGATGTTGGGGGAAACTTGGGTTTCAGCGCTGATCCCGTTGTCAGAGTTTCGAGAGGAGGAGGCGACGAGCAAGTATGAAGTTGACATGGATCGTGAAGTGTTGGAACTGCTTGACACAGTTTCCCGGCAGAAGCAGGTCTCTTTCTCCATATCTTTAATGGGTTGAATTGGGATGTTGATTTAATGTAGGGACTGAATTCGGGTGGGTATAGGTGAAGGGGGTGGCAAAGCTATACTGGGGGGATGCAAGAGAGAAAATCTGCGAGTCCGTTGGGGATTTGAAGCTTGACGCTTTGGTTATGGGTAGCAGAGGCCTGGGTGTGATCCAGAGGTACTTTGGTTTTCTTTAATCTTGATCCTCAACTCCATATTTATTTACGTTTACATGAACTAGTAATAAGACTGAACACTGTCAAATGAAAAAATTGGATTGTTAATCTATATAATGCTATTGATTGAATTGGTTGAGTCACTGTAGGGTTTTGCTGGGGAGTGTGACCAGTTATGTTACAACGAACGTGACTTGCCCAGTGACAGTTGTAAAATACTCTGTCCCTTCTGGCTTCTGAAACTGGCATTTGCAAATGGAAATGGGTGTTTGTAACATCTGAAGAATCCAGCAAACTCTGTTTCTCTGTGCCCATTGCTCAGGTGTTTTACACATATATTATGAACATAGCCGAGCATCATGTGTTACGTTTATACGGTGTCAAGAGTCCCCCTGTATGTGTTTGGATCAACCAAAATTGTGCTTCTAATGTAAGCTTTGTGCTGGATCTGTTACTATGATTCACTGTTTTGAAATGTTTTATATTCGAGTCTCTCTCTCAATCTCTGTCGTGTCACAATTATCAAATCCTTTGCCTGTCCATTAACTCTTGCTTCAAGTTTGAGTGGTAGAATTTATGGCCTGGGTCTCAACCCATTTCATTTCTAACCATTCGAATCAATGCTCAATAAAACAACGTGCTTTTTGATATAATAGAATGTCAATATGCATAATTACTTCAGGAGCATGGAAGACTTGTTATCAAGGTCGTCTCCAATGTATTTTATTTTCAATTTCAGAGAAAATTCAGTTCTGCGAGAAAAAGGCCCTGTCCACTTATCAAAGAGCTTCAATTGCTCTGCCACAGGTTGGGTTCTAACTCCTCGCAATAGCTTCCTATTTGACAAATCTTTTTAGATGCATAATTTTTGAAGCCCTTGAAGTCTTTTAACCTATAATATTTGAATCCGAAGCTTTGATTTTTTGCTCCTGGATCAGATGCTATGTTCCAACTTCCAACTAACATGCTTGTTGACTCTATCCATTTTTCTGGCCATTAACTCTCTTTTTTTCATCACATGTTAGTATTAGCCCAATTTACCGATGAAGTTGTACTAAAGTGGTGAATATTCCAGCCTGTAACGTGGCTGAGCCGGGTTGGATCTCATCAAACAAGCTAATACCCATATATGCTCTACTCCATTGTGGAAACTAAACCATCTCCTGCATTATATATAATTGAAACAGACCGTGAAGTTGAGTTTGCTGGCTCAACATTTTAATTGTAAAGAACCTGAGAAACCGGCAAGTTGTCACCCTTTGACTGTCCTTTAGAGCATACTTTTAACTATTCAGCACTACCTCGGTCGTTTATCTCTAAATGTGAAATTCATTAAGAGATATGACTATATTGCTTGCTTATCAATTGAAGATGAAGCAGCAAAAAAATAGATAGCCCTTTCACCCCAAAAAAAAAAAAAAAATAGTCCGTTTCAGTCCAGTCGCTATTTCTGAAAGTGTTTTGGATGTTGAACCCTCGACACAATCAGTTGAACAAAAACCCTGTCCTATGCTGAAGCAGCAAGGGTTCTGATTCTAAATCATCAAATCCTGCTTCATGACACATTTGTCTTTGTGTCTTTCTGTGAAGCACGTTCGCCTTAAACTAATTCTGTATGCACATTTGACCAAATCCTTGTTTCTTACCACACTATCCTCTCCTGACATACGAAATACATTCGAGACCAATATAGGTTTATCTGAATGGCAGGTTCTTAGAAGTCTTGTTTGATTCAATTTGCCACTGGAAGTTGGCATCGAATGGAAATCGCACCTTCATTTGTAAGAAATGGCGTCTAAAAAGTTTTCTTGATGGTTTAGAAGGAATGAAGAATTATAATTGAATTTAGCCTTTCTACCCATCTTGTCAGGCAAAAATCAATTTCACAACCGAAATATTAAAAAGAAATCAATTATCATCTGTCTCTCACAATTGGGAGGAGTCTTAATATATTTGGGAAATGATATGCTAGTTTCCATTATATTGCTTTATACAATACTCTTAACATGCAATTGCAAAGTGGTAGAGATGACGAGTCAATGCTGAAGAGCTCGCATTCCTACCTAGCCAAGGGTTGTTATTGTTGCACTAAACGTAAGACCAAAATTTGAAAACACCTCGATTTACTATAAATATAAATATTTTATCTTTAATACAGCAGCAAGACTTGAGGAAATGGAGTTGTAAGCTAAGCTAGTACTGATGTTTCAATTGCAACCTTTGTTGAGTAGCTGACCCTTTCATCCTTCTCATCAGCTTCCCAGAGCTCTGGAAATGCCTCCCTAATATTATGGATGCTCTCTAATGCATGATCCACTCCTGTAGTCCGAAGGGAAGTACCCACCTGCATCCAACCCCATTTCAATCTCACATTTATATTCACACTATCAACTGAGATATATTTGCATCAAAACATTCGCACATATAATTGTCTAAGATTATCAAATGTATACTATCAAATACTAAAAATGCATAAATCAAAATGCAGCCTAACAAAGGTCGCTGCAACAATCAAAGAGTACTAACCAAGACTGTATGAAGGCCCAGGCAGTTCCCTGTCAGTAAATTGCGGACACTGTCATCAAAGAACAACTGAAACCAAAAATCATAATGTCATTTCTCAGTTCTCACTAAAAAGACTTCTAGGAGGAAGAGCTGCTGTGAAAAATGAAAATAAAACACTCAGAATGATGATAATTAGTAGTCACCATTATAGTACATACAAATAGCAAGATCCTCATGAAAAATGTTAATTAGAAAGTGTAGAAAACCTATGGCTAGCCTATTATTACTCTAGGAAAGATTCATGATCGATCTTACAGTTGTTTGAGGGTTGATATTGGCCATCTTGAAAACCTTTTCAAACGCATCTTCAAACGGTTTGCAGACAACTGGGGTCCTTGGAAGCACAATATCAGAATCAGGCCTGCGGGTGTACTCATAAAAATCAAAAATTCCTGAGTTCCTCATGTTGCTTGGTATGGATTTGCTGCCATCTTTATCATCGCAATTCAGTGTCTCAAAGCTTATAATTCTTTCAAAGCAGTCCTCCAATCCAAGCCTATGAAGCACTCTAACCGCATGGGCCTCGTCTGAGTTTGTAAAAACCTGAAAGTAAAGAATTAAAAACAAAATATATATCATACTGAAGCAGATTTTCATGTTAAACACGTTCTAATGTCACAAGGAACAAAGAAACTTACAACTTTTCGAACAGGCAGGCTTAGCAAAATGCCCCTGAGAACGGGGTCGGGTTTCAGCATATTATATGGCAATCTCCCATGAACAAAACTGTTCAACCAAATAACATGGTTTTCAACTTCACAAAAATGAATGACCAAACTAAACTGAATGAATATGGAAAGAAAATTACCTATGAAAATCATCATAGTCAAAGTCATAACCAATAGCCTGGCAAGAGGAAAAGAGGCAGAATGACAGAATAAATCATCGTTACTAATATGTATATGAAAAAAAAATGCTTTCATGAAAATCTTTGAATGGTGACTTATATCATACCCTGAGACCAGCCATTGTTGTCCCATAAGTTTTATATAACGAAGAGCACAAATCAGGAACTTTAGTCTCTTCAATTGCAAGCTTTTGAAGCATGTACTCTGTGCAACACACATATCCAAAAACGAGTCATGACTTAACTTCAAATCTAAAGTCCCAAAGTGATAGATTTCTTACCCTGAATATTTTTTTTCACGTGCACTGACAGTCCAGAACTCAGAGGGTAAAGGGTTTCATCAAGATCTGTAAGTAATGAAAACAAGTTATAAATAACCCGGCCACCACGATCAAACTTGTAAAAGATAACAACTCATAAATTCATTGTGAAAGTTTACCAAATAAAAGACAATCATATTTCGCCTTTGAAACTTCCTGGTACTGATTCCCGTTTTCCATTTTGACTCTAGTACGCTACATATAAAAATGTCAAAAAAACGAATAAGTAAGACAAAACAATAACCGCCCACATTCTGAGATAGACACATGGAACCGAATATTGCGAGAAGTTGTAACGAAATGAATCATTTGCATTGAAGCCAGTTGTTGTGAAGTCATTATACAAACTGCACACACCGAAAGCAGATGTATCTGGAGAGTTGCTCGGAAGGGGGAAATTTGAGTTCAAATTCAGGAAGCCATATGTTAACAAGCGAAAAAAAATATTAAGTTGGGAGAACAAAGGTCTAACATCAACGCCTCAACAACAAATGCACGGAGGGAAACTAGGACATATAAACCAGAAACAAAAAATAAAAAAATAAAAGCAGATCGTTTTATCACACATCTTTAAAAATGATGAAGAATTAAACACACACAGGCTCAGTGACCCCAACAGATTAAACACTATTCTAGAGAAGATAGACCCGATGCCCAAAATCACTAACCAAAACAGCAATGGTTGAAACTGAAAGCGAAAAAACACGCAAGCATTTGAAAGAAAAAAAAAAAAAAGATGGATCCAGCATGTTAAAGTAGAAGTAAAGCAGATCAAGAGAGATAACAGATGGTGCATCAAAAAACAAGTGAAACGAACTTACTGTTATTGAAGAAGAAAACAAACGCTGAAACTACAAGTACACTAAGAGAGAAAGCGAGAGAGATGCAGATCACAATGGGGAACTGGGTTTAGAGAATATGGGGAGTTTAAATAAAAAGGGCGTTGAGGGCTTTATTGAGAAAGCGAGTGGTGAAACTCCGTTCCGCATTCTGACCGGGCTGAAGATCTAGAAGCAAACTTAAAAGTTGGAGCAACCTCTCTTTGACTGGTACCACGTGGTCCAACTATGTCTTGACACGCTCCTTACTTTTAAAGCTATATTTTCTAGTCTGCATTTTTTTTATATACGTATTTACTTTGTTATGCGTAAATATATTTTACAAATGAAAATATTTAAGTGGTCCAAATTTGTATAATAAAAAATATAGTATACAAATGAATATTATGAATTTATAGAAAATATAATAAAAAATATTTAATTAGTCCATTTCTAATTTATGTAGGATTTTTTTATCATTCTTAATCATTATTTAATATATTATAAATTCTTATACAAAAAGATGGATTTGAAAGCTTAAGAGAAATAAAATATTATTTTGTTGTTTTCCCCCATCAAAATTATTATTATTTTATGTATAACATAACATATGGTTTAAATATTTAAACTCTTGATCGTTCAACTATACTTAAAGGCTTCATAAATTATTAATTCGTGCAAAGAATAGTTGCATAATGATTATTATGACAGACTCGCACAAGAACGGAAACTTCTAATTTCACGTTGAGGTTAGGTAAATGACGTATAAACTGGTTTTTGTTGACTTTTGATGCCTAAATTGAAAGCCGCAGCAGCGCTTACTTTATAAAATGGGTGTATCTTAATCAACAAGCAAGCAGTGATAGCAAATTACGAGCCCAGTGACACGGCTTTCTCAAAAGCTTCCCATTGTCTAATCAACCACCCGTTGCCTTGCAAAATAATTTAGCCAACCGACTCTTGTGAAAACTTTCACAGGACATTTAGGGCTCGTTTGGAGAACAGGATATGATAGGATATGATAGGATAGCAGGATAAGATATGATAGGATAGGATAAGAGCAGGATAACTTTTATCCTATCATGTGTTTGATGTGTAACAGGATAGGATAAGAACTATCCTATTCTGTGTTTGAAATAAATCAGATAATGATAGGATAGGATAAAAATGAAATAAAATGACAAAACTACCCTTTTATTAAAATTATATATATACTTATTTAAATTTAATTTCAATACAATTATTTTGATTACGATATAAATAAATATATATATATAATTAAAAAAATAATATGTATAATATTAATAAAAATTTATTTGTTTTTATTTTTTATTTATCTCTCTATTTATTTATCAAAAAACTTTTTTTTTTTTTTTATTATTCTGTGCCTTGATTTGTTCTTTTCTTAACTTTTTGTTTTTCTTGGGTGGAGTGAAATTGATTATGAGATTGGCAAATCTATCACTTTGGCTTTCTTTCCGAAAGAATGAAAAATTCAAAAAAGAACTAAGAAGAAAAGAAGGGTGAGGGACATGGTAGGAAAGAGGAACCAAAGAACAAAAGTCCAAATGGGAACCAAAAGCAAAGTAGCATTCACTTTCAATTTCAAAGCCTTCTTATTGTTTGACTCCTAATTAGAGGGATGCATTTGAGGATACAATAATTTTGATTTTATATCTCCCACCTTATTCATAGCATGAATTGACGAAAAGAAAAAGGTTCCATTTGTCATTCCCTAGAAGAAATTTATTATCAAGAAATTCACATTACAAAACTTCAGTAAAATAGTATTACTTTTTTAGCTAAACTTTTATTCATAAATGATTTAAATTCCGTAGGCTAAAATTTTACAATTTACTGATTTAGGAATACTTAATTTGGTATGAATATTTTATATATTTGTGACTATGAAAAGGCAAATAAGATGGTTCACCTAAAGCAAATACTTTTTATCTTCCCCGACATAATTAATTTTCTTTTAACTATTCTTTTTATAGTAAAATTAAGAAATCTCTTATTACAAAACCCAAATTATTAAGAGATTCACATTACATGATGGTTTAATTTTTTTCATATATGCAGCTGGACCAAATATTTCATACAATTAATATTCTTTTTTGTTAAGAGGATTGAAGACAGCGAACAACTCCACAAACCAAAATCCATTTTTGTGTATGGATTTCAATATTGCTTTATTTTGCAGTAACATCGAAATCTAAAATGGAGAAAATGGGGTCAATTTGTAGAACGAAATGGATCCCAAAGCAGAAGTGACAACAAGAAGAGATTGGGTAACATTTGTCTCCAGGCGTTTCCTAGCTCCTCTCTTCCTTACATATGCCCTCCTCTGTTCTTCTCCCCACTGTGCTTCTTCCACTCCCTTCGCAAGAATCAATGGTGGAGGTTGCTGAAATGGGCACTTGGACCTCCATGAGGTTCGAGGAGGTCCGAATCTGAAGACCCTTCGGAGGAAAAGAGACAGGCTCCATCTTGTAAGAAGGGAGGGTTTAGAGCAGAGGATGGGTGGGTAATCCCATTTAAGGTAGCAGGGAATTTGGTAGGAGATGAAAAATTGGGAGTGGAGGGTTGGTGTGGTTGTGGGGCTAGTTAGGATGTGGGTTAGGGCTTGGAGTTTCTGCTCCCACGTTCTATCTTCCGACCGAGAGAGAAGGGTGGCTGGCTGTGGGAGGGGTGATTTTCGCCGCGGGGGGGGGGGGGGGGGGGGGAGGGGATTTTGGGTGATTTTCGGGGAGGGAGGGGTGATTTCGGGGGGTGAGTTTCGGGGGAGATTTATGCTATCCTGTCTTCTGTAACCCAGCTATAGAGGCGGGTTACCAATTTCAACTAAACGGGAGGATAGGATAGGTTAGAAAAAAATTGTATCCTATCGTGTATTACATCAAACAGGAGATAAGAACAGGATAGGATAATATATCCTATCCTGCTGCCCTTATCAGGTGGTCCAAACGGGCCCTTAGATTTTAGACGAGATTTGATGGCTCGAACTCAGACGGTTATACGAGTAAACGTGCTATGGAAGTAGGGTGCATGCAATGTCGACTAAACAGCATAGCTAGTTGCTAGTCCTATCGGCAAAAGCAAAACCAGTATTGAATAATGTTTTTTGAGCTGTTATTATACAACTTTTGTCCAAGCCAGAGAATTGTAAAATCAATTCATGTACAATTACAGACAGAAGCCCATTCACTATGTAGGAACGACCTGGGGCTCTAAAGGAGAAGACCCATCCTCCTCCTCAGGTCCATTGACAGGGCTTTGTCTTTCTACGATCTTTTCCTCTTCCTTTTGAAAACCTTGCTTAAATCTATCATAATTGGTGAGTTCATTTGACTGGAATGGCCGCTCACCCAGAACTCGAACCAAGTCATCCTGGTGAAGTACTTCTTTTTCAAGCAACAACTCTGCAATTTGAGCCACATGCTCCTTGTGTTCCTCAATAAGCTGTACGGTACGTTCATATGCTTTGCCTACCCATTCTCGCACTTCACTGTCAATGATTGCAGCAGTCTCGCTACCGTATGGTTTGGTCATCTCAAGCGAATCTTCTCTTGGGGGGAAAGAAAGGAGACCCACTTTGTCGCTAAAGCCATAGACTGCTACTTGGGCATATGTCATCTTAGTCACTTTTTCCAAGTCATTTTGCGCTCCTGTTGAGATTTTCCCCAGGAGAACCTGCAGTGAGTGGGGAAGCAACCGTCATTATCTTGGTTGAATTGCACAAGGCATGTGTAGTTTTTATTTACGTTCTTTCAAGTTCCCATTCCCACAGTATTTCTAAAACCTGTTTGTTGGCTATGAAGGTTGGGAAACACCAGATATGAGATCAACAATGACACAAAGCGGTTCTCAAAAAACCAGAAGTAATGCACTAAAACATTTAACTATTTCTTTATATAGGAAGATTAATATCAATCATTCAATCAAAAAATAAAGAAAAAGAAAGGCAAGTAAAATAAAGGGAAAGCTGAAATTACCTGCTCAGCAGCCCTACCCCCAAGGGTCATACAGGTCACATCAAAAAGCTGCTCCTTTGTCATGAGAAGATTCTCATTTGGAACATATTGGGCAAATCCAAGAGCAGCCGTGCCACGAGGAACTATAGTTACTTTCAACAAGGGCTCAGCATGTTCTAAGAACCAGCCGGCAACAGCATGGCCCGATTCATGGTAAGCAACAGTACGCCTTTCCAGCTTGCTTATAACCTGGTCGAGAAAATTTTATTAGAATAACCTTGCTAGTTAATGAACAAAACAGAGGGGAGTTTCAATTAGATTTACAAGCTATACAATTCATCGTAGTACATACTCCTCACCATCATGAAATCTTACCCAACATAAATGGCCTATGATATCAATTATTTCTATATAGAAGTTCCGGAGATATATCCAGAGCACAAAAGATAATCCCATCAGACATAAATGAATGACAGATAGATGTAAGCTTCTAGTTACTATAATATTGCCCATTGATGCCAACTTTAGCTACCTAAGTAGTGAGTAAACTGTGAAATAATATGTTTAGCAAGATAATTTTTTCTCTTTAATTCCTATGTAAGGTTGGGGGTTGGAATCAAACAGGAGTATCAGCAATGGAGAAAATTCTCATCAGACTAGCTGGGCTATTAAAATCCCTTTGTTAATGCAATGAGATGATAACCAACAAATAACCACCAATGGATGTGCAAAAACCACATGATAACTAATAATAATATTAAATCCCTATAAATTATGGGCAAAAACATTTTCATCCCCTAGTTATGGAAATAAATTTCATGATAAAATTTGTCAATTATTTAAAAGATTAACATCTCCCACCCCTTCCCAATAGTAATAAATAATATATATATATATGCCATAAAAAAAAACCTACCTTGTTTTTCTTCTCCAAACCACCAATGATCCTATCAATAGCTGCCTCAAAATGTTCCATTGTGACTTGTGTTTCTTCAACTCTTGCAGCAATCAGAGCAGCTTCATTACAAACGTTAGCAATGTCTGCTCCAGCAAATCCAGGAGTGAGGGCTGCAAGCCTTTCAGAATAATATGAAGGTTCATGGTCAAGTTTGATCTTTTTCAAATAGATCTGAAATATCTGGTTACGACCTTTAATATCAGGTTTATCAATGGTAACTTGACGGTCAAATCGCCCAGGCCTAAGTAGAGCTTTGTCCAAAATATCAGGTCTATTTGTGCCAGCAAGCACAACAACCCCTGCAGTGGTTCCAAAACCATCCATCTCAACCAACAATTGATTTAAAGTACTTTCACGCTCATCATTGGCACCAGAAAAACCTCCACGACCCCTTGCTCGACCAATTGCGTCAATCTCATCAATAAAAATTATACTGGGAGCACACTGCCTTGCTTCTTGAAATAGGTTTCTCACCCTGGATGGTCCAACCCCGACAAACATCTCCATAAAATCAGAACCAGAAATAGAGAGAAATGGCACACCAGATTCCCCTGCAGTTGCTTTTGCTAGAAGAGTTTTTCCTGTTCCTGGAGGGCCTACTAGAAGAGCACCTTTAGGAATTTTTGCCCCTAGTTCTTCATATTTCTTTGGGTTCTTGAGAAAATGGACAAATTCCATAATTTCTTGCTTTGCCTCGTCACATCCAGCAACATCTTTAAAATATACCTGAACAAAGAAGAAATTAAATTAAACAGTTGCCTCTTGAACAAACTTATTGATGAGTTATGCACTGCCACACCTCTCCAAAAGAAAGAACAATAATGGGCAAGAAAGGAAGGTAAGAGAGCAGAAGGACATGCAGTGAAAAATGGATGCAACAAACAATAGAAATCCAACTTATAGGAAAAAAAAAAAGCTACCAACCTTATTTTTGGCATTTTTATCAAATTTAGTAACGTGGGCTTTTCCTATGTTGAATATTCCTCGAGCACCCTTAGCGCCGCCACCACCAACACCAAGTCCACCTTGCATTCTCCTTCCCATATACAAGAGAGATCCCAAAAGCAAGAGTGTTGGAGCAAATCTCATTAATTCATGGTACCAAACCATTTCAGAGACATACGTAACAGGCACATAATTATGAGGGTCAATGCCTAGTGCTTCCTGTGCTTCCTCTAACTTCTCCTCAAAAGACTCGATGCTTCCAATAGTGAAATAGTATTTATATTGGCCACCAGTTCCCCCTGCAGGGGTGGACCCTTGGACAATATCACCATCTGTTCGGTTGGATGGAGAGCTTCTCACATATATTTTAGCAACTGACTTATTTGAAACAACAATATGATCTACTAACCCTGGTTCCAGAAGCTTATTTTTAAACTCTTGGAAACTAATCTGCAAACCACCAAATTCCGATCCACATTAACAATACAATGATAATAAAGAAATTAAAGAGATAAATCATTCAAATCAGGACATAAATGAACAAGCATCCCATTACTAGTAGTCATGTGGTTGTGTCCTATTTATCATGTAAAGACACCACTTGAACAAATAAGAACTTAAAGAAATGCCATGCATAGTTTAAGACCCAAGCTAATACAGGACTTGCAACCAGACAGTAGGATTCAAAACAATTTAACCATATTAATAAGATTACCAAATGGCAACCTTGTTTAATGGAGCATTAATCTAAGCAGGAAATGGAAGCTTATAACTCATCTACCAGTACGAAGTTACATACACATTCTCATGTCATTAAGTCCATTTCTCGTGCATTTGGAGTCATTGCACTCATAATATAGAAAAGATATTCACATATCTTGAAACAATTTCACTCCCATAAATGAATTGCGAAACATAGCAGAACCAGGTAATACGTTCCAAGTTATGCTCACCTGTTGCTGTTCATGGGGACCAAAAGAAAAGGATGAAAGAAATAGCCCAATAACCAACAAAGGGGTCATTAGGTTTTGAAATTGCTTCATGAAAGTTTCTTGAAAATTCCCATGATCATCAGCATTTGTGTTTGATTCATCTGAAATTAAAAGGAGAATTCAAGTGTTAAAGTGTAAGGTGGTTACCGCTCATACTGCAAGATAAACTGGACAACAGATGCAGGGTCAATGGAAAATAAGTACAAACCCCAAAATCTCCCACTTACGCTACACTTGTAGTTGATGGAGGTAGGATTTACTCTTAATCCAACACAAATAAGGTCCTAAGCAAAAAGAATCCTATTTGGTTCTTTGTTTTCCCATTATTAGGAAAGTTTATTTATTAATTTCAATCAAAAAATGCTCAGCTCTGAGAAAGTATAGCCTGCAGAGAAGACAAACTTAGCTAACAAACTCCACTCCCTGCCTCAATCCTTCAATTCCTAACTGACAGTGGGTCACATATAAAATTACAGCAAATCAAACATAAAAGAAACCCACTTAAAAGGCTTTTGGATACCTCGAGTGTTTGGTAACAACAAAGAAACACGAATTAAGCAAACTATTATTCTAAACTGACACTTGAATTACATGTAAGTCGTAAATTAAAAAGGCATCCCACCACATTTGTCATTAGTTATTAACCAACATTTTTTAATCCTATTTCATAAGAAAACAATGCATACAGCTAGACTGAATAGGAGCATAAATATGAAATTTCACCTTTCGACTCAGATTTTTGGCCGGTCCCTTTCTTTTCTTTCGGGTAGAAGTTCTCGTAATCTACAATGAAAGAGAAATAATTAGAATGTAAAATGAAGCACGGTAAGAGTTAAGCTAAGGCGCTAAAACTAATAGAAGCAATTTCATAATGCTAACCACAAATTGTGGTGAAATAATTTAATCGGTGCAAAACAAAAGCAAACCCTTACTCTTTTTCTTTGGGGCTTCGCCTTCACTAGAATACAGCCGGTGAAGTCTAGGGTTTGAAGCAACATATTTAACATCAGACAAATTGGAAAGAAGGTCTTTAGGGGCTCCAACTGAAGCTATATAACCCCTCAAAACCCTTAATCCCCCTTGTGCTCCACCGGAATACGCCTGCGTTCGTTGTACAATGAAAAGATTCTGGGCTGCCCGTGTCCCATCGCCATACAATAAATTCTATCATCCAAAAAAAAAAACATTGAGCTTATTTCTGATTTATTAACCATACGGCACTGCAATCAAGCAAGAAAGCCTTCAAGCAAGCAAGAAAGACATCAATCAATCAAGCAAGAAATGAAAGCTTACTCGGGCACGAGAAGAACGCGAGAGGGAGCGGCCAATCCTCGTAAAAATCATCGTTCCAAGTTCTTGTGCAGATAAAAAGAAGGGAAATAAAATTTATCCAAAAAGGAAGAACTATAGATCTGAAGCAAACAATCTTGAAAATGACGTTACCGAAGTCGCCAGAGAACAAATGAAAAATTTGAGGTTTTTGTTTTACTGTAGGCAATGGAAATTATTGTTGTCGCTCAATCATGATTCCCTTATAGAAACAAGACCAACAGAAGGAGCATCTGTGCATAGAGTGGGAGATTTTCTTTAGGCTGCAAGAGATGACGATGAAGGTTTTAAGCCTTGTTTGGCTGAGAGATATTTAATGCCCGTTTGCTTTCGCAGACAATTGTTGAGGTCAAGGAGGCCTCTACGTTGTTTTTATTTTCTTAAAATTGACTTGACAAACACGCCACCCGCCCACAGATCCGGCCTCCATTTGTTGTCTTAAATTATTTTATATATATAAACTAATAATAAAATAATATTTAAATTATCATATGTAATAAAATTAATTTAAAAAAAATATTATTTTTATTATATATTATGATATAAAAATTATTAATAAAAAAAAATATTTGATAGAACAAAATAATTTTCAATAATAAATTAGTTGATTGAGTGGTAAAAAAATGTTAATTTAAATGTTGCTTTGGTAAAAAGAAATAGCATTAGTGTGTAATAGGTATGCATAATTTTTTTGTCCTAATCTAGTAACACAATTAAAGTCTTGTAATATGCGAACAAGTGTAAAATAAATCACAATATAATCTATCAATTGCTTTAAAAGTGATAGCTATTATTACGCATAGTAATGAAGTTGGAAGCCACTGAGGCTACCTCAGTGGTTGGGGGGGAAGGGATTTAGGGACGTGTGTGTGTGTTTGATCTTGTAATGTACCAAAAAAAAAAAGTAATGAAGTTGGAGAGCTTAATGGAATGGACATAATTAAGCAATTCAATTTAAATAAGTTGGTAAATCAATTGCTAAACTCATCTTTTATATCAAAAAATTGAAAATTTTATATTTTATTTGAATTTATATAAATAATTTACATATGTTAGTAGTAAAATAAAAAGGCATTCCACCACATTTGTCATTAGTTAGTGACTCTTATTTTTGAATCCTATTACATGAGAAAACAAGGCATATAAGTAGACTTTTCTATTTTTTTCTTTTTTTCTTTTTACAATTGAAAAATTAATATTCATTCATAAAATTATGAAATAAATTAAATGTACTAAAATAATATAAAAAAAGTTTAGTATTGCAATTTAAAAAAAAAAGCCAAGAACTGCAATCAAAGAATACAAAATTAAGATATGAGTAAATAATACAACTCAATATCATAAATACATAATAATAATAATAATAATAATAATAATAAATATAGAAAAAAAAATATTAATAAAAAAATATACCTCTTAATATTATTTAAAAATTATCTTTTCTTAATTTGTTTTATATAGATATAAGTAAAGAATTGCTGATCTAAAAATAAGATATTTATATAAATTTAAATTTTAAAAATATTTTTTCAAAAAAGAGAAAAAAAGAGAAAAAAATTTATAAAAATAATAAATTTTAAAAATAATAATAAATAAATAAACTCCTCCAACTACAACAAGTAACATAAATATGAAGTTTTCGTGGTCTACCACGAAAGATGTTATGAGTGGAGGTCCACAACAAGCCAGTCCTTTGGGCCAAGTTTTAGGTTCAATAAAAAATTGGTTTTATTTCATAAAGACTCATTTATCCTTATGAAGGTGCAGAGCTGTTCTTTTTTTTGGACTAAAGACTCTCAGAACTGTTCTGTTTTCCCCTTAACTTCGTTTTGTTGCTTTAGTAAATTTAGTTCAGTTACTGGGTTTTTTTTTTTTTTGAAGGAACGATTCTCATGCTTTTTGTTCATTAAAAAAATATCATACTTTTTGGCAATATTTTTGGTAGATGCTTAGTATTGTTATTTCATTAATAGGACATTATAGTAAAATCAAATATTAAATTAAATTATATTTCTCTAAAATACGTTTTAAACAATAAATTTCAATTGCAAGTGATCATTAACCATAGCCGAACTCCTTAAAACTAGGAATTGAATTGCATATAATTTTCATTTTTAAATTTAATTTATTTAGAATGTAAGTTAAAATGATTTTTTTTTAATTTTACTATAGTTTTTAAATGCCAACAATATCGAAAGGATTTCACTCTCAATAATTCAATTAGTCATAAAAAGGCTTTATTTTTTTCTTCATTATTTTTTTATATAACATTAGAAAATGATTATGTAAAATTAAAAATCCAATTGAATTTTATCACTTTTAAAATTTATTCCAAATAAAAAAAAATTAACTAAAAGAATTCAATTGAGTTCTTGACATATTTAGTTACAAAAACAAAACCAAGAAAGGGACCATTTGTGTCTAGAATGGAAGTTTTCTTTAGGTTATAAGAGATGAGATGAGAATGAAGGATTTAAGCTTTGTTTGGCCGAGAGATATAATAAATAATATTTTATAAATAACAAGTACATGTGTAGTGTTATTTAACAAAGGTCTGTTTGGATCAAAAGAGAGGAGGGGAGGGTTAGAGATTTTAATGGAGGGGAAGGTAGGGAAAGAAAAATAATTTTTTTTATTTGATTTAGTTTAAGAAAAGTGGAGGAAAGAGATAATAAATTTTTTTAATTTGATTTGTAAGGAGAAGGGTGAGAAAATAAAATAATATGATTATTATATTTTTATTATTTTATTTTTATTAAAAATAATTTTTTTTATTGAAATTTTTAAGGAAAGATTTTTTATTTATTATCTTTTTATTAAAAAAAATTATATATTTTTTTGTTTTTTATTAAAAAAAAAAGAGGACAAAAAAAAAAAAAAAATTGAACCAGCTCTGTTTAGTGTTGTCCCTCCCCTCCAAATTCTCCCACTTTTGGAGGGGAGAGGTTTTGAGGGAGGGGAGGGATTTTGCCTCCCCTCCCCTTTAAAATGTTGAATCAAATGAGGAAAATTTTAAAATTTTTTTTCTCTCTCCTCTTTTTTTTTTCAACCAAACAGCCCGTAAATAAAATTTTAAAATTAACAATTTAGGAAGGAAGAAATATCATTTCTACTTTTTCTGCCATCGAAAAATGTAATAAAACGTGACTGATAATATATAGTGAATAATAATTACAAAGAAAAAAAAATGTTCCCTCGCCAATAGAGAAACTTAGTATTACGAATTAGAATAAGAAAATGTGAAGACAATGATCTGGAATGACAATCGATGGGAAGGTTTTAAAATCTTTCATATTTTTGGACTTAGGAGTAAAACTTTGAATTTGTATAAGAATATTTCGAACATTAATATGCGGGCCTGTGGGTTATTGTGAACATATTCTAATATGTAGGCCTGGACCTCATCTTTCTCTTGTTTGTGGGGGCAGGAATGGCCTGGACCTAACTAAGTTTGGGACTTTTACGCCCAAAAATATAAGCTAAAAAGTGGAAAGCTGATATTCAATGCAATCCAAGTTGTTTTGTTTTTTTAATTACTGTGTGTGTCGCTTGTATTTTCTTGAGTAGTTATAGTTTCAATTTCTTATATTTTATATATTTAAATTTATAATTTTGAATTAAAATCTACATTTTTATATTTAAATTAAAAAATAACTAAATCTACAACCTTACATTTATTTGAGTAAAAAAAAATTAAAGAGAGTAAATTTCATAAAAAATTGAGAAGTGTATTGTTTTTTTTAAGATTTTTTTTGTTTTTATTATTTGTTATTTTTGTTGTATAAGTTTGAACTTTTCGTAATGTTTGAATTGTCATTTAGTAGAGTAGTATTTCAAGAATGTGTTATTTTTTTTATATTTCTAGTTATAATACGTGTTTTTTTTTTTATATATATATAAATTGATAGGTAGTCTCCCATTGAAATCATTTTTTGGGTACATTCACGAGATTCTAACACACACGCCCTTCCCTAAAGCCTCCGCCTCCCACCACCTGACTTAGCCTTAGGTGGCCCTATTGAATTCATTTGTCTCTTTGTATTGTGTTTCCAATGGTTTGTACTACTATATTTTTAGCGATTTCCACACAAAAAATGCAATCCAAGTCCCAAAAAAAAAAAAAAGCTCAATGCAATTTGCAATGTTGCCAAAATTTGTTTAATTAATAATAGTTAAAAAATGTATTATTTCTTAATCTATAATTTCTGCCTCGAAGTATATATAGATTTGATATATAATTATTTTATTTATTATGCTTTATTAAAATTTTTGTAAATTTTAATCTTTTATAACTTTTAATATATAGAATAATTTTTGATTTATCTAAAACAAAATAAATAAATAAATAAATAAACAACTCGCATTAATATCATGAAAACTTTAGTTTAATATTTCTGCACAAACATTTGGCTAGCTCACACAGATTGTCCATCAACTGTATAACCAGTGCTACATCCATAACATAATAACGTTAAATCATGGTTTCAAAGTGATCTCACGCCAGAAATCTAGAAGTTTTAGGCGAGTACTGTACTGTTGTTCCTGGGGCTTATCTTTATTGGTAGTCCATGTTTTGGCACCGGGAAAGGACCATACTGTATACCATCTTCATCTCCCACAACTTGCCACCTGTTTACAGCATCAAACATCGACAGAGGATTGAGTACACTTTCACATTCATCGCAAAACATCACTTATCATCATAATGCCAAAAATGTGTCTGCAAAAAACATCAACTAAGATACAGAGTAGCAGACGAATAAAAGATCTCCAGATTATAGATATTTCTGGCAAATAAGCATGCAAAGTCCCATATCCAAAACGAGAATATATATAATTGATATTAATTATGGGTCATATATATATATATATATATATATATATAGTCATTTTTAATTACTAGAGGGACAGATGAGTTCGGGGCTGCGTTTTTATCTTCATTATTTATTAGATTATAAAACCAATGTGGTTTCACACAATACCTGTAAGAAAGGGTGAGGTGGTGGAGGAGGACGAGCACCTCAAGCTTAGCCATCTCACTGCCTGGACAAGAGTGGATTCCATTTCCAAATGGCATGTATGTGTTTGGTCTCGGTGCCACCTGTAGCATCACGTAAACCAAGTCAGATCCCAATTAAATCTCAATATATAACTCTTGTTCCATTCCTTGGTACCATTAATTTACTATTGTTGAACTGGAAGGAAGAACAAATTAAACTAATTTTACTGTAGTGAAGGTACTAGATAGAGGAGGGGCATGTCACCTCGAATCTGGAAGGATCGAACTTTTCGGGTTGAGGGAAGAAATCAGCACAGTGATGAATGCTTCTGAAGAGGGGAAGGACCTTCCAACCTTTAGGAATAGAGTAACCTTGGAGCTCAACATCTCTTACAGCTTCTCTGAATGTGAATGACAGTATACTTGCACTTCTCAGTGTTTCTTGGATTACCTGGATGATCCCATTTACAATATTCAACTTCCTCACATAGAAGAATTAAGATTACTCTTTCAATATACATGTATATAAAAGAAAAGAAAGGAGAATAGTAAGAATTAATTAATTTACCCGGCCAGTGAAGGTCATTTGCCTGGTATCATCCCACGTAAGCCCACGATTTTCTTGAGTTAATTTGGTCTTAATTGATTCATGTTCCTTCTGAAAAGAGAAAAATATTGAAGAATTAAAATCAGGAACAAGAGGAAAAGGAATGAAGGGAGGAAAAAGTATTATACCGTGACATCTTGGAGGACTTGGACATTATCATGCAAGTACTTTAGAACCCAAGTTAGTGCGCTTGCAGTGGTATCATGGGCGGCAAAGATCACGCCTATGAGATTATCAGCAATCTGAGAATCGGTAAGCTGGCACTTGTTCTGGCCTCTCGCATGCAATAGAACTCCCAATAAGCCTCCTCCATAGTTCCTGCTTTCCTTTCTTCTATGCATTAACCTCCTTATACTCTCGTTCAGAAGTTTCCTGGCCTTTATTATATGAATAATATAATAAACAAGTTCAACATCATTTAATTATTGTTGCTTCCAGTCAAATACAACCAAAGCTGAAACGCATTATGGCATTTCCTTCGATGCGTTGCGGTAGAGACAAAGTACGAAAACCGTAATTGCAAAAAATGAATATTTACTATTACCTTCATTGACTTCCAGTAAGAAGTTCCAGGAAGATATAAAGGAAAGGAATTGTAGCCCTTTTCCAAGCAGAGATAAAGGTTTTTGATTTGTTCCATTTCGAGCTCCTTCTTCTCGCCGAAGGCAGAAATGACAGCTACCTCGAAAGCATACTATTTTTTTTTCAAAAAAAAATATGAAGAAGCATAAGAGAAATTCTAGCTAGAGGTTGGGGATGTGGGGAGTGACCGGGTAACCGAAATATATCAAGTAACGTACCCTCTTCATCTCTTTTAAGGCGTTGATGGTTGTGTTGGTCCAAGTTGGGAGGAGAGTGAGGACAATTTGCTCAACCATGGAGACGGAATCCTTGATTGCAGATGGTAAGAAGGAAGCCTGAACAAGCTTCTTAAGCATGGAGTGATAGGCACCCTGCTGAAAGAAAACAGCCTCTGGCCCAATCATTTTCTCTTTGCTTGGGGGATATGTCGGCTTAAACAGATGTGCTTCCGTCACAAGCACACTTCTCGCTGCCTCTGGGCTTGAAATCATCACGCAAGGACATCCCAGAATATATGTCTTGAATATATCCCCATAACTACGTTACGTATAGATATAATTGAGATATCAAACATGAAAGATGAAAGAACAAAATTAAAAAAAATATAGCAAAAACTGATGTGTACCGTTTCTGCCTGTTGGAGAAGAAGGAATTTGGGTTTTCAGTATAGAGCTTGAGGGTCTCTCCGATGTAGGGCCAACCCATGGAACCTGGGGGTAAGCGTTTGTGTAGTTTGGGGTGAAGCCATTGAAGGAAAAGACGCGGAAGCAACAAGGTAGACAAGAGCAGGAATAGGAAGAGAAGGAAGAAGTAGGGAGGTGGTGATGTGAAAAGTTGCATGGTGGAGGAACAGTGCGAGTATGGTGATGCCGCGGCTAGGGGAACTTCTTCCAGTGTGTAAGGTATGGAAAAGGAACACCGGCGTGAACACCTTTTTAAATTGATGGCATCGGGCCCACTCTATTTTCCCAAATTGCCCCTTCTCCCCCTCATGTGGATGTCAGTAGGAGACCAACAAAGAGAGAAATAAAGCATAAATCGATTTCCAAATTTGGAAAAGCCTAAACTTTTGGATTTAAAGACATCAACTTTGATGATTGGTGCGGGAGGTTGCCGCACGCAGCACAGGGAGATGCAGCCATCTTAGGCCATCCTCCCCCCCCCCCCCCCCAAAAAAGCTGGTAACTCAGCGTGAGTGTCGTTTGGTAACCTACGCAATGTCCCAGCGGTACTTGAACCTCATACGTGTAACGATTCTATGTCGTCGTACTGTAGTCCCACTCCCCCCCTTTTGTTATTAGTTCTGACCCCTTTTTTGTTTTTCCTCTGTTTATTCAAATTTTAATTCTTAATTCAGAAAGGGAATACGTTCGAATCAATAGAACAATCTTTGTTCAAGTAAGATTGTAGTATATTTTATCAAAAAAGGAAAAAAAGAAAAGATGGCAGTATATTTATATTTTATTGGTTTAAAGTAAAAAGTTAGTTAAGATTAATCATTTATTTATAAAAGGTTATACGTTGTCGTATATTGTACATATGCGATCAGGATGATTACATGAATCGATCACAAGATGACTGGTGTGTGAGAATAATGTTATTTAAAATATCAATTTTTTTTATAATAAATATTTTTTTATAAATTAAATTTTTAGCGTTACAATAATATATCAATTATTCAATTCAATTTTTAATTAATATCATTGAATTATAAGTTTATAGCATATTTTGACTTTGAGATACAGTAACTTTCTCTTAATATAAATTTTTTAATAGAAAAATATATTTTGAAAGAATAGTTTTAATTAGAAAAAAAGTTTATTAAATTGAAAAGGACAAAATCGACATTTTGAAAGTGTTGATGTATGAAATAAATTCTTTTTAAGTTGATATATAATAATAATAATAATAATTAATACGTAAAATTGAATTGTTTTTTGTTAGTAATTTATAAAAGAAAACAAAGCGACCTTCAATAATAATAAAAAAATATGACAATGTAGGATTGGCAGCATCCCACGTCATTACCTAAGTTGGATATGGAAGGTCAAACGGTTGCTAAAATTGCCGAGCGAAAATGATTGCATAGATAGGGGGCTGTGAGTGAAGCAGCGTCCCAACAACTTCACGTGCTTCTGTAATTCTTCTGCAGCCAAGTGCCCCGCAGGTGGCGCCACCACTCTCCGGTGGGCATCCCTTCCACTCCACGTGTCAACCAATAAATACAGGTTATATCTTCCCCACTGTACTCTTGGCTCCGCTACTGTTTATTTTAAACATTTGGTAGTATGGGAGAACAAAAATGCTTTGTAGAAAATGTGAATGCAATGGGGGCCGTAAGAAAATATCAACACGACATAACTGAAAGTCAAAGTTGAAGTTTGGAAAGGGGCACCTGGGACATTGAGATGTAGCCACAAGTAGGCATTAATCACTGAGATCCCCCTTGCGGATTGGTTGTGTAAGAACTATGTTGGGCAACTATGGTAAGAAAGATTGGTAAGAACTATGTTGGGCAGCTATGGTAAGAAAGATTGGTATTCCATTAGACCTTAATCCTCCGACCATACGTGGCACGGCAACCCCAGTTTATTTAAAATCTTTCAGACAGCTCTGTTATTATCATTGGGATCATAAAGTGTATAAACTACGTTTCCTCCAAACATTTGTGACCGCACCTGACAATGATTCATGTTACTCCTATTGCTAGGCTCGCATTGCAATAATCAATTTTTGAAAAGTTCACTCCTTTTATGTTTATTTCTATTAAAATTATAATTATAAAAAGCTATGCTTTGAAAGAACGGTAGATTTTGTTCCAAATGTAGGCTGTTTTGGTACAAGTTTATCATCTTCAAACGGGATATTTTCCTAACTCCAATAACTTATCATACTACATAAAATTCCACGACTCACTTAGTTCTAGAATTGGTTATCTAAACACATCATCTTAAAACTTGTAGTTTCTTTATTTGTTACGGAAATGAAACATATCCTCTTGCACTTTGCCAAACACACAAGTGAGTTTGAAAGTATTTAGAGGAAAAGAAAATGAGAGAAGTAGAAGAGAAATGCTCCGAAATTGATGTATTATTAATTGATTACCGAGCTTACAATGCTCCCTTTATTTATAAACATTTCGTCTATGTATTCCACTATAACAGAAGTTCCACCGCTATTCTAAACTTTCTAACAAACCCAATGACTACTCACTATAGTTTACACTCTAACGCTCCCCTTCAAACTCAGGAAGGGTAGCTTGACCACCTTGAATTTGTCCCTAAAATGTTCAAAATGAAAACTGAACAATGGTTTAGTAGTACCATCGACAATTTGCTCCTTAGAGAAATATGACTGATAAAAAATTTCCTTCTACAATGCCTTATCCCTAACAAAATGCAGATTGAGTTCTGTGTTTCATCCTCTAATATAATATGGGGTTTGTTGTCATTAGTATCATGGACAAGTTGTTGCAATGTATGATTGGAGTGTATGGTAGCTTTACCTTTAGCTCTTTTAGCAGTGATTAGATCTAAGCAATTTTAGCAGCTGAATTAGCAATTTGGCGCGTGAGCGTGAAACAACTTAATGCTTCTAGGATGTCCAAGAGATTATATTCTTTCCATTACCAATTGATTGATGTTTGGTCTATTGGTTTTGTAGCCCAATCAGCGTCGCAGAAACTAAGTAAATCCATACTTTCGGACTTTTGCAGCATCAATCCAAAGTCAGTCACTCCCTTTAAGTAATGTAAAATTCCTTTACTGCCTTCCAGTGAGAGTTCAAAGGATTGTGCATGCTCTGGCATTTTTACTAACACTGTATGATAGCTTAGATTTAGATTCTGTCAAGTACTGCAATGCCGAAGGATCCTGAAGCAATTCAATGTCATTATTCTGCAACTTATCTTTGGGCTGCATTGGTATAGCTACTGGTTTCACATCTTGCAGTTTTGCTTTCCTCAATAAATCCTTTATATATTTATATTGGGACAAGTAAAGAGTATTTGCAAACTTGACTACTTCTATCCCTAGAAAATAATTCAAGGGGCCAAGATCATTGAGAGGAAATATAATGTTGAACTATGTAATAAGTAGAGGAACAATCTTGGTAAAGCTACTAATGATGAGTATATCATCAACCTAGACAAGTAAATAGGTGATCTCTTCAACTAAAGACCTTATGAAGAGGGATTTATCACACCTTCTTGAGACAAACTCAAGACCAAAAAAGCACGCGGTACTTGTTTCAAGTCATAGAAAGACTTTTGTAGTTTGCTGACTAAGGATTCATCTGTAACTTGAAATCTCGGGATTGATGCATATATACTTCTTGGAGAATGCCATTGAGAAAGACATTATTAATATCTATTTGGTGAATTTACTAATGGTGAACTAATGCCAAAGTGAGAATTATTTGGATTGCGGAGGGCTTAATGATTGCACTAAAAGACGTAATTGTAATCAAACCCTTTTATTTGTTGAAAACCTTTGCCTAATAAACGAGATTTAAACTTATTCAAGGTCCTATCAAAGTTTTGTTTCACTTTTTGGACACCCACTTACACTTGATTGCCTTTCTCCAAGGAGGTAAAGGCACCAAAGACCAATTTTAGTTTTTCAACAAACCATTGTATTCTTCTTCTATTGCTGTCTTCCGTTTGGGATCAGAGAAGGCTTCATCAACAATAGTAGGCTCTGCTTCAATGTAGAAGACTTTGGGTTTAAAAATACCATTTCTTGTTCTTGTGACCATTGGATGGCTGCTGAGAATAGGATTAGATACTGTGCTGGCATTATTAACTGCTAAAGGAGAAATTTTTATTAGAGCTTGTGATTCTAGCACTTGCTGTGAGGCTTTTGGTGATGTATTTTGCATATTGTCAAGCACTATATTATTGTGTCTTAAAGGCTGCATAGAGTTATAATGTTGATTACTATCTTTTATAGGCTAGATATCTGTGAGAATGAGAAGGCTCTAACATTGGTGTTGTAGAAACAAATCAAGAGTGACTTGCATAGGATAAGTAGCTAGAGTACTTTAGCAAAAGGAAAGTTTTTCTTATTAAAGATGACATCTCAAGAAATGTAAATTCTGTCATTTTGACTCAAACTTTTGTGGCCCGTGTGCTATAGGCTATATGTTAAAAAAGTGCATTCTTCTGATGTACAACTCAACTTGTGGTTTTTGGAGGGATTTAAAAATGGAAAACATGAACACCCAAATGTCCTTTAAGCGCAAATAATCAGGTGCTATTGAGAAATGCTTCTCAAATGGACTGACGTGACCTAAAACTAGTGTAGTAATCCTATTTACAACATAAACTACGGCTGCAAATGCATATTTGCCAAAACCTCATGGGCATTGAAGCCACTGCTAACAAGTGAGACAGGTCTCAACTATGTGTTTGTGCTTTCTTTCAGCTAGTCTATTTTGCTCATGTGTGTGTGGGCAAGAAACTCTATGAGCTATTCTTTCTCTAAGAGAAAAAATGTAACTATCCTATACTCACCTCCCTAATTTTTTTGGAGGCTTTTAATTTTTCTATTAAATTAATTTTCTACTGATGCCTTAAATTGCTTAAAGGCTGTGAATGCTTCTGATTTAGCTTTAAGAAAATACACCAATATATGTCTTGAGTATGTATCAATAAAGGAGATATAATTCTTATGTCTATTTGTAGAGGTACTTGGTGCTGGTCTCCACAAGTCACTGTGAACTAGTTCTAAGTGCAAAAAGTAGTTGGAAGTTGAAGTTGGAAAAGGCAACTAGTGAATTTTGCCAAGACAACAAGAATTACATGATTCAGAAAACTCTTTATCATCAAAAGCAACGTTACAAGATTATAATACTCTTGACAGAACTTGAGAAGAACAATGGCCAAACCTATGGTGCCACACATTTACAAAAGTTGAACCATTATTTCTATTTCTAGCTACTGTAGTGTTTACTGAAGTATTGCTTGATAAAGGCTGCTAAAATTGGAAATTGCATGGACTGATTCTACTTGAATTGGTTGGCTGCTTAAGATGCTGTAAACGAAAATCGGTAAAAGTATACAAGCCTCCTCTGAGCTACCCTTTCAATATGACCTCGTGTAAATACTCAGCTTTCACAAAACAAATAGCTGGGTGAAACTAAAAATGCATAGCATTATTCCTTGCAAACTTTGACACACTAAGCAAATTCTTGCTCATCGAGTGGACATGCAATGAATAATTAATACTTAAAATAGAAGTAGTAAAAGGTGATTGAACTTTGAATGAACCAATACCAGAAATATACAGCCCTGAATCATCTCCTATATGAACTTGATCTTGGCCATAATGTTGATCTTTCTGCATGAAATTCTGACTATCTAAAGTTATATGATGTGTAGCCCAAAGTGTAACATCCTTAATTTTGTTTCTTTTATTGATAAAAGTACAAAAATATTTAATTAAGAAAATAAATTTATTAGACAATATTTTAGATATTTAAGGAAATATAATCTTTAGAAATTATTCACCTTATGTATATGCATAGAAGATGTTTCTAACATTAAGAGAACAAATAAAGAGGGAAAACCTAATAGAAAAAAAAAATTAGAAATAACATACTAAAGAGATGCAAAATTCTTGGATAAGAAAAGTAAATTTTTAGAAACAAGTAAAGGTCTTAAAATTTCAAGAATATTGGATTAGGGTTGTCACGGCCCCAAATGATGGAACACATGACCGGCACGGCATAAGAGTTTTCCCCTAGCTGCAAGCCTAACATATAGTATGCACAAACATCCAGCACACAATCCAGAGTACATAATAAATATAACTGGCCACATACGCCACATCCAATATAAGAAAATACTGTATATATATATATATATATTTCATGAATCCAACATTCTTGATTCAACTTGGCCCATGGCCTCATAGTACAAACATTATTGTAAAACTTAAAATCATTTTTCAAACAACACATGAAACGAGGATCCTGCTTGTATGTTCATGGAGATACACTAGACATAAACTTAAACTATACAACCAATACAACGGAATCTTGCCCAAACTGGGGCTCACCAATGCTATATTTAGCCTCCTATGGAGCTGTAGCTGGATCAGTGTTTCTTTGATTATCTGTGGGGAGAAAACAGAAGAGGGGTGAGATTACCACATCTCAGTGAATGGATAAATCATACTATAACAGAAACAGGACAAACTAAGGTAGCATAGCATGCTGCCAACCAATCCATTCCGAGGATTACATCAAAGTCGACCATGTCTAGGATGATCAAATCAGCAGATGTCTCCCTATCACCCACTGACACTTTACATGATTTGCATACATGCTCTACTGGCAAATAATCACCGACCGGGGTGGTTACAAAGAAAGGGGCATCCATCCTAATCGAATCTTTACCCAAACTCTTAACAAAACTAGGAGAAATATAGGAATATGTAGACCCGGGGTCAAACAAAACATATGCTTTATGTAGTCAAACCGAAAGAGTACCTGTCATGACCGCATTTGAAGCTTGTGCATCCTGCCTGGTAAGAGCAAAAATCCTCGGTTCACCTCGACCTGCTTGGTTTTGACCTCGGTCCATCATCCCTCTACCAGTACCTCTGCTACTTGCTTGGCCCGGTATAGTCCTTATAGGCTGAGCTGCCACTGGGGTTGGTAGCAAAGCCGGTCGAGTTGGCCCTTGGCTTGAGCCATACAACTGAGGACATTCCCTCTTCATGTGTCCAGGTTGGTTGCAATGATAGCAAACAATCATCTCCCTGCGGCACTGACCAAAATGATGGTTGCCACAAATAGGGCATTGTGGCCTATTCTGCTGAATGGCTTTTGGTCCTGGTTGTCCTGGATACCTGGTGTTTCCCTGGTTAAGACCTAGCCTACCACTCGCATCTGATCTCTGGTTGGGGTTCCCAACATTCTGTGGTGCTGGGCGCTGCTGGCCCTGAAATTGTGGTCCTTGGGAATGAGAACTTTGCCCTCCTTTGGAGCTCCCGTCTCTATCCCTCTTCCTCAGCTTGGCACTCTCGACATCGGCCAAATGCCTAGTCTCCATCATTCTTGCACAGTCCACAGCCTCTGCATAATTAGGAAATTGCTTCATCTGGGGTGCCACTAATTTAAACAATGCTGGTATAAACCCCTGGATAAATTTCTTGATCATGTCCCTTTCAGTAGGGACCATATGCGGTGCATACAGCAACAACTGTGTGAAGCGATAGTCATACTCCGTGACTGTCATACCGGGAGTTTGCTTCAATTCCACAAATTCCTGACACTTGGCATCTCGTATACTCTGAGGCACAAACCTCTCCATGAAAACTTCCTTGAACTCTGGCCATCTCAAAGGTGGCGCTGTAGCTCCCCTTCCGCGCATCATGGTCTTGAACCATACCTGCGCTACACCAGACAACTGGAAGGCTGCCAACTCTACTGAACGGATCTCTGGACACTTAAGAACCTCGTAGATCTTCTCAGTATCCTCTATAAACTCCTGGGGATCTTCACTAGCCAACAACCTCTTGAAGGTTGGCGGTTTCAGCTTCAGGAACTCAGATAGTTCCACTTCCCTCTCAGCAGGTCTCACATGCCGCTCCACGGACCTAACTGATTCTGGAACGGAGGTAGCTGTTTCGGGCTGTTGTGGATCCCTTCTATCTTGCCCATCCCTTCTCTCGGCTAGATTCTCTATTGCCCGCTGCATACCCTGCATGGTTACCAGCATCTGGGCTATCACATCATCCCGGGGGTGAGAAGACATTTCCCCCGTCCTGAGAGTCTCAGCTTGCTCACTGCTCAACTCAGCTTGTTCGGCTGCTTCAGCAGCTCTTACACCCCTGCCACTGCCTCTTGCACTAGCTCTAGGTCGGCCTCTGCCACGACCTCTACCTCGGCCTCTGCCATGACCTCTACCTCGGCCTCTAGGCACGGGTACTGCAGACTGAGCAGACTTTTCAGCCATCTGCTCTTGAGCCGCGGGTTGCCTAACCTTTGATCTCGTTTTTGGTGGCATCTCGCTACAAAATAGAGATAGCCCAACCATCACTTAACCATGCCAACATAACATACTATAAACTGACTTACTTAAACAAAAAGACAACATCCTATCGAACCCCTTTAGCAGCATCGTGAGTATAAGCATGTCCGGATTCATACCCATACTCAAAGTCCTACCTAAAGGTCTGTTACTCCATGAACACAGGGAAACCTAATGCTCTGATACCACTCTGTCACAGCCCCAAATGATGGAACACATGACCGGCACGGCATAAGGGTTTTCCCCTAGCCGCAAGCTTAACACATAGCATGCACAAACATCCAACACACAATCCAGAGTACATAATAAATATAACTGGCCACATACGCCACATCCAATATAATAAAGTACTGTATATATATATATATATATATATATATATATATATATATATATATATATATATATATATTTCATGAATCCAACATCCTTGATTCAACTTGGCCCATGGCCTCATAGTACAAACATTATTGTAAAACTTAAAACCATTTTTCAAACAACACAAGAAGCGAGGATCCTGCCTGTATGTTCATGGAGATACACTAGACATAAACTTAAACTATACAACCAATACAACGGAATCTTGCCCAAACTGGGGCTCACCAATGCTATATTTAGCCTCCTATGGAGCTGTAGCTGGATCAGTGTTTCTTTGATTATCTGTGGGGAGAAAACAGAAGAGGGGTGAAATTACCACATCTCAGTGAATGGATAAATCATACTATAACAGAAACAGGGCAAACTAAGCACGAGTGTTTCGCAATTAATTAAATAATTGAAATCAAGGTATAGAAAACATTAAACATTTAACCGTAATTTATTGAAAGAATGCTAAACAGTTAAAATGTACAAAAGATAAAATAGGATTAAATCAATAACCGTAAGCAAATCAATTATGCATAGTAAGTAATAAATGAAGATATTTATGCAATAACAATGATGAATGAGGTATTTTAGAAATATTTAATCTTTAAGAAAAATGCACTAGTTTATTGGAGTTCTTCCCGACAGATCTATCATTTTCCCCAAGCACACAGCAAGGGTAAGGTAATCACTGTGGGCGTAGACATAAGTCCACCCTATATTCTCCAAGCACATAGCAATGGGTATGGCAATCACTGTAGGCGTAGACATAAGTCCACCCTAAATTTTGTGTCTTAGGCAGTCATATGCCTGTCACAATATTCTAGGCCGAAGCTTTAACATGATCATGGTGCACCAGGGCTAGCACTACCTGCGGCTAGCTAACAGTGATCTAAAAGGGTCCCTCCAATAGAAAACATTTGAAATATACTATTCAGAGAGTTTAAAGTAAAATATTTCAATAACTTTACAATAAAGTTATAATTCTCCATCTAACTCTTTTCATGCATAAAACTCTATTCTAAAATATATCTCATCCATGAATTCCCATGGAGATCTTTAAAATCATAAACTTTCCCTTTTTAAACATAGATCGTCCGTAGACGTTACATAGATGCTTATCATGCATCAAATCACTTCATGGCTAACTTAGTTCATTTCTATGACTAAGTTCGCATTTCTATAAATCTAGCTCAAATGGAGAATTAATAGTCTAGATGCTTGCCCTGCATACCTAGGGTTCAACTAGGATTGAAATTTACAATTTCTAACATGGTTGGAACATATTGGTTTTCAAAGCGGTAAAGCAATTTAGCATACATTCCAACTAGTTAAAATCATACGAGAGAGTTATAAATCAAATTCCTAAAACATGCGCTATAGTATGAAAAACCCACTCACCTTACTAGGAGTCCAACAACGAGAATTTCACCTCGTGATGGCTCAACAACCTAGAAAACATAGACATAACATGAAAATTAGAAAACTCTAAAAGTCACTATTCACGCCGGAAAATACTATTCACTCGCCGGAAACACTATTCACACCGAAACCTAAAAACCCTATATTCTAGTATAGAAACTAATTCTAAGACTATCTATGGAAAGAAATTCGGTAAAACGAAGCCTAAAACGCGGTTAAACGGAGTTTTACCTTTGGAGGTATTATTCACGCGATTTTCCAGCGACCTTCCAGCGACTTTCCGACGAAATTGATCGGTGGGATTTGTAACTCTTCTTCCCACGAGTCCAACGGTACCTTACTTGCTCAAATCGGACGTCCGGATGATGAGATATCTTAGAGAGAAGTTTGAGAAAAATTTTAGAGAGAGAGAGTTAGGGTTCAGATGAAAGAGAAATGAAGAAAAAGGGGGGGGTCCGCAAAAAAAAGCTATCAGACAAATCTCGCCGCCGGCGAATTCATTCTCGTCGCGGCGAGCCGCGATTTTCGCCGCGGCCAGATTCGAAACCAGAAAACTCATGCTCTCAGAAAAATGCCGCATCATTCTCACCGCGGCGAACTCCATTTCACCGAATTTGACAAAATGTCTAACATGAAAGTTGTAGCCCTTTCTCTTAGCTTTCCGTAGCCACTTGAATCGCCTAATTTGGAGTTTATATGAAGGAGTTATGCATAAAATAGTGAGCAAAAGTCCAGACCACACTACGTTTCGGTTTTTGCCTCTTATCACTATCATATTCACGGAATTTGCAAAATTTTCCAACATCAAAGTTGTAGATATATTTCTTATCTTTCATTAGAAATTGGAATCACTTAATTTAGATTTCATATAAGAGAGTTATGCTTATATGAGTGACGAAAGGTCAGAAGAAAAGGTCGAAAATGCTCTAAAATTTTATATTGTTCTCAACTTTCTTTGTTTCAAATGATTTATACTTAACCTTCAAAGGTTTTATTAGTTTCATATGAGAGAGTTATGCTTATATGAGTGACGAAAGGTCAGAAGAAAAGGTCGAAAACGCTCTAAAATTTTATATTGTTCTCAACTTTCTTTGTTTCAAATGATTTATACTTAACCTTCAAAGGTTTTATTAGTTGAGGGTTATTACAAGGGTAATTTTTTCTAATTTAAAAACTAGAGTTACTAAGTTTAAAATCTTTACCCATACATTGGGCTTTTACCTATGGACACTTCATATAAATTTTTTTCACTTCACATAAGTTTCTAACAAGCCCATTGGATAACCTAAATAAGAAATAAAACATAGACTTGGACTATGATATAGTAATTGGACCAATAGCCCAAAAATTATGAAAATGTGACCAAACCCTGCAAGAAAGGTAGAATTTTATCCAAAGCAAATAAAATGGGTAGGAATAAGCTCATAATGGGTAAGAATAAGTCCAAATCCAAGAAGAAAAATAAAATAAAATAAAATAAATTAAGTGATGATATAATAATGTAATAATAATAAAGATTAGGTTACATGACATTAAGACAAAAATTTAGCAAGTAGTGTGATTCTAGATTCATAATTTTGGCAAGTGGCATGATAATACATGGCATTAGGACAAAATATTCATATCCCACACAAATAATATTAACCAAATAATGGAGATTTAAAGATTAGAAATTTACCACCTAAAAAGGCAAACCTATCATACTTGTTTAAGACAAAAGAAAATGGAAATGAATCTCTAAATCAAACGGACCTTGTCCCTTATCTTAAGAACATATCATCATAATTTTTAAAATACAAATCTCCTTTTTTTATGCATATCTTGACTAAGGAAGAGGAAGACAAGAACATAAGTTGTTTGTTTTCTAAAAATTCAATAAAGTGTATCCTAATTGTGATAAGGTAGACCCATGATCATGAAAGATGTATTATTTGGTGGTCTATTTAAGCAAAACCCACCCCTACAACATTTTAATTTCGTCCAAGTGAGAGAGAGGAAAAAATAGAAGCAAGGTAGAGTGAGGAAAGGAGAGGAAGAAAGGAAGGAGAAGTCTAGGGGACTAAGTGCTTCAAGTAAGTTTAACAATATTTCTTTTTGAAGAAATTTTTTGAAACTTATAATATTTATATGAGATTTTAATCTTAGAACTTTGATGATTGGTCATAGATGTTGCTATATCATGTTACATATCGATGTTGCATGTGATGTATGGTTGAATACTTATACTGATATAAAAAGTTCTGCATAGGTATGGCTATGGGTAGCAAAATTTTTAGCTTCTATGTTTTAATTTCTGGGAATTATCTATAGGGAATTAAAATAAATGGTTAACATAAGAATTATAGCTATGTGTGTCACGGATTTTTAGCCACTGGAATCATTCAATCTAGAGTCCATATGAGGAAGATATGAGCTGATTAGTAAGCAAAGGTCAAAAAATAGTTCATCAAGGAAGAATATGTTAGGATAGTTTTATATTTTAATTTCTTGAAATTATCTGTAAAGAATTAAAATAAATTGTTAACATAAGAATTAAAGATATATGTGTCACGGATTTTTAGCCACTGGAATCATTCAATTTGGAGTCCATATGAGGTAGATATGGTTCGATTAGTAGTCAAAGGTCAGAAAATGGTTCATCAGGGAAGAATATGTTAGGATATCTTCAGTATTTTAATTTCTAAGAATTATCTGTATGGAATTAAAATAAATGGTTAACATAATAATTATAATTATGTGTGTCACGGATTTTTAGCCACTGGAATCATTCAATTTGGAGTCCATATGAGGAAGATATGATTTGATTAGTAGTCAAAGGTCAGAAAATGGTTCATCAGGGAAGAATATGTTAAGATAGTTTCTGTATTTTAATTTCTGAGAATTATCTGTATAGAATTAAAATAAATGGTTAACATAAGAATTATAGATATGTGTGTCGCAGATTTTTAGCCAATGGAATCACTCAAGTTGGAGTCCATATGAGGTAGATATGGTCCGATTAGTAGGTAGATGTCATAACCTATCCGAGAAGAAATAACCTGTACATTTAGGGAGTAATATCACCTTGATTTCTTAATATTTCGTTACAATGTTCAACATAATAGTTTTAGATAATTGTTTTTTCTTGAAATTGATACCAAGATCACCTACATTGGAGTTCAATTGAGAGAGCTATGCTCTGATTAGTAAGAGAATGTTAGATATGATGAAAACCTTCATCAAGAAAATAAAGAAATAAAATTAATATTTAAAAAAGAAGACGAATCTTATAATGACTTGTATATGAGATAGCCATTGCCATTGTATGAACTTCTTACCATCTTAAGTGTAAAATTCTGATATGAAAATATTTTATAAAGTGATATTTGAAATGCTTATGTTCATAGCATGATTACCAATGATTTATGGTAATAGTTATATTTTGATGAATATACTTGTTATTGAAAGTATATTTTTGGTTATCATTGTGAAAAGAAAAAAAATGAGCACGGTCACATGGCAATCCGTGTGGTGCACCAGTAGGGGACGCCCTACCAACGGTTATGATTATAATTATGAGAAAAGAAATAGAAAGTGTGCCATGTCGGACGGAGCGAGAAAAGCTCGTACCGGAGAGTAGAAAATACTCACCTTGACTGTGGTAGCTTGATATGAGAATAAATTGATAATCATCATATGATATTCTGAAAATAGTTAATCCTGTCATACATATCATTACTGTATGATTCTTATGTGCATAGATATAATGCATTCATATGACCAAAGATGTTTTCTGTAGTTTATACAGCTAAACATGACATGATGAGTTATATTGATGATAATTTATTGTTGAACTTATTGAGATTTAATTCTTACTATATTTTCATATCATGTTCAGAAAATTAGTTATGCAAATTTTCTATAGCTCTGGCTTTTAGTGCACGTTGGATCGAGTTATTCTATGATGGGTGGATCCTAAATAAAATATTTGTGAGCGAGTTGGCACAGATCCCGGTGAAGGTACAACCACCCGCACCCGAATCTCTGGAATTGGTCAACCAGAATAAATAAGATGTAGATATTTATGTGTTTGAAATGTTGTACGTACATTTTGATTAATGATGTGTATGTGAACTTTATATTGTATAATAATAAATAAAAGAAAAAAAAAGTTGTTACACAAAGGTCCATATATCAAGCTGAATCATTGTGTTTTCTAAAGTCGTAGCGGTAAAATTGGGTTGAGTCTCGTAAGAATTTCCACCATACTATTAGAGTGTAAACTATTGTGAACTCGTGAAATTTGGAGCATAATGTTGATCTTGATAGTTTTGATCATAACGAAAGTAGAAACTTAGTGCAGAGTGTCTGGGCTTACTACATACTTGACACATAATACAACCTCTACCTAAGTTCCTTCCACCTCTTGCACCTCAATGAGCTTTGAAACCTCTATAATTGCCTCTAAAATTAAGATTATACCCTATATTATAATTTTGATTAAAACCACCACTGTAATTATGATTAAAACTAGAACCATTGTTACCTCGGCCACCAAAACCAGTGCCTGAACTAGTGCCAGTGCCTCTACCTTGTGTTGTATTGCACTGTGTAACATTCGTAGGCACATTATTAGCTATTTTTTGTTTGTTGGTATGTTTCTCTATTCATGCCTCTTGTGCAAGCAGTAAAGACTCAGTCTCACTTATTGTGTAAATATCTCCACGAGTTATAATTGAAGTTATAAATGCATCATATTCTTCTATGATTTCTTTAAGAATATATTCAAGATGATCATTCACAGTCATAAAGCATTCTATTGCTGCAAGTGAATCTATGATCGGCCATTGTTAAGTCATCTTTTTTGACCACACGAAATTGAGCTTTGAGTTGTACAACTCTTGCTTGCGTCTGAGACTTAAAAAAAGGTGAGAATTCATTCGCATACCTTGTAGAAATCCTCATAGCTGGCGACTCTAGTGAATGTGTTTACAAACATGGAGGAAAGCAACCATGAAAGCAATAGTTAATCTTATCGCTCCCAATCTGTTAATTCATCGTTAAATTTTTCACGCTTTGCATCTTTAGCAATCTTGAACTTTGGTGGGATTGACTATGGTCCTTCAAAAAACTATACTTATTGTAAGCATTTGATCACTTTCCAAACTTGTTTCCATAAAATGAAGTTCGAATCATTGAGCTTAACGGAGATAAAGTTATTGAATGTGGTAATTTTTCTTTTCTAGTTGAGAATCAGAGACGAAGGGGATGATGTGTTTTAATCATACTCCATTGACAAAGCAAGAGAGTTCTAATGCCATGAAAGTATTCAGAGAAAAAGAAACAGAGAAGTAGAAGAGAAATGCTCAGAAATTGCTGCATTATTAATTGATTAACAAGCTTACAATGCACGCTCTATTTATAAGCCTTTCGCCTATCTATTCTTCTACTAAAATAGAAGCTCAAACTTCCTAACAAACCCAACGGCTACTCACAACGGTTTACACTCTAATGGAGTTTGAAAAATTAAATATCTTGTTCAATGAGAGGAATTTAAAAAAAAAAATGCATAGACCATTATGTCTTCAAAGGCCTATCTTCATCCTCATGATCTCAATACCTATTTTTATTTTTTTAATGGATTGCAAGGGCCCAAAGTTTTGACAACGGATCGTTTTTACAGCCCATATGGTGAAAGGAATATTCCTTCCGCTCTTATTGAAAACTCCTTTTGGAGGCCTTATCCCTCCACTAAAGTATCCAATAACCCTTTGTGGGTCCGTACCAAGGTTCTCACAGCCACAACAACTCTGTCTCTGAAGACTCGTTCGTTTAATTCCATACACAGTCCAATTTCGTACATGACGGTCACAGAGAGTAAGGAGGGCCAGGAAAAAAAAAAAAAAAAAAAAAGTAAAAAATGAGCGGTTGAGGTTGAAAGCCGTGAAAGACAGGCTTCCCGCGGCTGAAGGTCGGTGGGCGGAGTTTAGCGCCATTTTGAACATAGAGGGAGGGGGCCACGTGACGTCTCCACGTAGATCGAAGCTGATCCTTTTGGCGCCACGTATATGGGAAGGAAGTGCACAGGTGTCAGTCTGGCAACCGCAAAATTGGATAATGGCCTAGCGTCTTCCGGAAGAAGCCACACACACGTACGGGGGGTTATTTGAATTTGAAAATAGAAAAGGCACAGAGGTGGCTTCATCTAACACGGTCCCTCGCGCTCGTCACTAGTCATCTTCCACTTTGCTATATATACATACACTTCTTCTCCCTTTGTTTGGGGTCGTGGGAACCGACTCGAGACTTGAGGGATCAGTGACGGTTGAATAGTTGGTTGATCATTTGGAAGGAGGAGAAAGATGATGAGTGGTACTGGTGAGGAGGAGAAAGGTGGTTGTTCTACGCCGGAGCGGTGGGAGTGCCGGATACCCCAGGGGTTGGTGCCGCCGCCACCACCGAAGAAGAAGCCGTTTTCGTGGGGGAAGAAACGAGACCCACCCAAGAATGGGTATTTCCAGCCACCTGATCTTGAGGAACTCTTCTTTGCAAGGCGCCAAGCTTGGGCTTAGTTAGTGCATCCCATTTGGTTTGACTACTCAATATTGGTGTCTCTTCTTTTCCATGGCTCACTCATCATCTTCATTGGGAAAGAAAGGAACACAGCATAGTCAATAGTGTATTTATTTGTCCTGTACTGTACTATGTTGTTGCTTTCAAGTCACCCTGTTTTGTTTTTCCCCTTTTTGGGAGTTTTGGCACCAAACTGGGAATATAATATACATCCTTTTTGACTCCCGTTAGTAAAGTTTGAGTGTGAATCCGTAACATGCTATATAACCCTTCTTCACCCTTCCCTCAAATTTCTTCTGTGTGCACTATAATTATGGAACACAGATTCGTGTAGAGACTAGAGAGTAGAGAATATCTAATTGATTGAAGTTAGAAATTTTAGAAGAAATGAACAACTAACAATGATGGAAACTCGCTTATTTTTGAATGACTTTGGGGTACATACTGTTTTAACATGGCGATCCACGATCAATATGAGAAGTTGTGGATTATTTTATTATTTAAGATTAATATATTTATTTATGTTATGTAATTAATTATATTAAAATAATTTTAGATCAGCTAGAGTTATGATTAAAGAGTTCAGGGAATTGTTATTTTTAAATTTATTTTATTAAAATTTAGTAAGTTGTTTGAGTGTGAATTATTTATATGTATAGATAAATTATTATTTTATTTATTTTAGAGTTTTAATTAATTTAAGATTTTACATGTGTGGATGTGTATGTATATATATATATATGTTTAATTTTTTTTAATATTGATTAATAAAATAGGTATTTTTTGAGTGGATCTTATGACTTGGAGTGATGATTTTTTAAGTATTTGTAGAATGGTTCTGTAGTTTTTTTGTTTTTTGTTTTACATCAAATTGGTATTAGATTCGAAGTCTATCGTTAATTTGCCCATGCAGTCATTGAGCTTTCTAGTCTTGCTTTTATCTCCTTGAAGTTTCGGTTTAAATAAGCTTCGCTTGTTATCCTCTGCTAAAAAATCTTTATTTTGTTAAGATTATTTTCTTACTTTTTGTATTATAAATGAGCTCTTAATGTATTAAACTTTATGGCTCATCATTATCAACAACATGATGATTATAGAAGATACAAATGTATGACTACAAAAATTCTTATTATTCAAATTTTAATTACTCATATAATAACTAGGATAACAAAATGTTTTCGTCAAGATTTAATGGATATGAAAAAAAAAACACTTGGGCAAGTTCACTAAGGGAAACTAATGAATGTTTATAGATACAATTTGTTAAAAAAAAAAAGAATTTGAAAAGTTTAGAGCCTATTATAATTGACGTTGTTGAAAAGTATAACAATATTGAAGCCTGAAGTCGTTGAAGAGATTAAAAATATTAAAGTTGTCCATGAGTTTATGGATATTATTAAAGTTATTGACTTTATTATTTTTGTATACTAAATTAATTCAAAAGAATATTGCTGAAAATCTTTCCACTGTTGATCATTGCTCGCATTTTTTTATGGCTTCTCCATTTTGAGGACTGAGGTTTTTTTAATAGAGAGAACAATGTAGGATGAAAAGACAGAGTTGTAAATTATTTTAGAAAAATAGCACTTTTCTGTTCTTATTTATATTATTAATTTTAATGTCTCTCATAATTTATAAATATATTTTAATAACATCTAAAATGATATAAATAGTTTTTTTATAATAATTTTGGTTAAATTATTATTTTTTATTTTAATTTATTTTTAAAATTTTATTTTGATCTCTTAACAAAAATCATTAATTTAAAATTTTGTAAATTTAAAAAAATCATTACTTATATTTTAAAAAATAATTTAATTAGAACAAAAAAAAGAAATTTTTAAATCTTAAATCTTAAATCAAAAAATTTAAAAATATATTTTAAAATATAAAATTTTAAAATTTTAAATTCTAAACCTCATTAGTTAAAAACTTAAATAAATCTTTTGTGTGTGTGTGTGTATATATATATATATATATATAAAAATTTATTTTGAATATTGATTAATAAAATAGTTATTTTTTGAGCGGATCTTATGACTTTAGAGTGATGTAGAGTGGTGATTTTCTGTATTTATTTTGTTGGTTTTACATCAAATTGGTCTAATGTTAATTTGGTCATGCAGTCATTGAGCTTTTCTGGTCACTTTTGTCTCGTTGAAGTTTCGGTTTAAATAAGCTTCACTTGTTATCCTGTGATAGTAAATTTTTATTGTGTTAAGAGTATTTTCTTATTTTTTAATTATAAATGAGCTCTTAATGTATTAAGCTTTATGGCTCATCATTATCAACAACATAATGATTATAGAAGATACGAAGGTATGACTAAAAAAAATTTATTCTGATTTTTATTATTGTAATTATTATTCAAATTCTAATTATTTAAATAATAATTAGGATAATAAAAAATATTTTCATCAAGACAATAATTATGTTCTTTTAATGGATATAAAATAAAAACACTTGCTGACGTGCATGGAGATATGGAAAAGCTCACTAAAAAGGTTTTACATATTGAGGAAACTAATGAAAGGCTATAGATACTATTTGTTAAAGAAATAGAATTTGAAAAGTTAGAGTCTATTATAATTGAGGTTGCTGAAAAGTATAACAATATTAAAGCCTGAAGTGGTTGAAGAGATTAAAAAAATTAAATTTTTTGATGAGTTTATAGATATTATTGAAGTTATTTTCTCTGCAAATTATATTAAAAGTATATTGCTAAAATCCTTCCATTGTCGTAGCCACCATTGTTGAGTATTTCTTGCATTTTTCTATGGTTTCTCTGTTATAAAATTTGAGGACTTTAAGGTCCGTTTGATTTATGATTTTTTTTATTTTTAAAAATACATTTGATTTTTATTTTTTATTTTCATTATTTTTTAATTATATAATTATATATTTATTTTATTTTCATTTTTATTATTTTATAATTATATAAATAATAAAATATTATGTATATAATTCGAAATAATTATAAAAATACCACCGTTACAATATACTATAATATTAAAAATTTTAAAAACATTTTTTTATGTTTTCAAAATTTTTAAAATTTCAAAAAATATTTTTTAAAAATAAAAATAAAAAATAGTAAATAAAGGCGTTTTTACATCTATTTTCAATTTTTAGTAAAAATAAAAATTGAAAAAAAACAAATTAAACAAGTTTTTAATTTTTTTTCTAATAAAGAGAACAATGTAGGATGAAAGGATAGAGTTGTAAATTATTTTAGGGAAAAGAGTACTTCTCTATCTGTATTTATACTATCAATTTTAATGTCCCTATAATTTATAAATTTATTGTAAATAGCACTTAAAATGATATAAATACTCATATTTCTTCTTAATAATTTTGGCCAAATTATTTTTTACTATCTTAATTTATTTTTTTAATTTTATTTTGATATCTTAACTAAAAATAGTTTTTCTAAAAATCTTTCACTTTAAACCATCACTTATATTTTAAATAATAATTCAATTGGAATAAAGAAAAGAAAAATAAAAAAATACTCTTAAATCTTAAATCATAAACTTAACCATAAATTCAAAAAATTAAAATATTAAAATTTTAAAACCACAACTCTAAATTTTAAAACCTTAAACTCTAAATTTCATATGTCAAAACCCTAAAATACCACACCCTAAACACTAAAACCCATAATACCAAACTTCAAACTTTAATACCTCAAACTCTAAACTCCAAATATTAAACTTTAAAATCTCAAATTTCAAATCTTTAAACCTTAATTCCCAAATTCTAAAACTCAAAATCCTAACACTCAATACTCCAAATCTTAAAACCTCAAATATTAAAATCTCAACCTCAAAAACTAAAATCTTAAATATCAAATCCAAAATTCCAAACCCTAAACCCAAAAATCTCAAACGCTACACTTTAAATCGCAAACTCCAAACTCCAAATTTTAAACTCTAAACTTCAAACCTCTAAATCTTAAATACTAAACCCAAAAAAAAAAGAGACTCTAAAAATTCAAACCTTAAACCCCAAAAATGAAAATCCTAAACCCCAAACTTAAACTCAAAACATAAAACCTTAAAAATGTAAACACCAAATTTTAAACCCAAAAATTTCAAATCCTAAACCAAAATTGCAAATGCCAAACTTTAAAACTCCAAATCTCTAAACTCAAAACCTCAAATCTCCAAACCCCAAACCCTAAACCCTAAATATTAGGACCCTAAAATCTCAAAATTCAAACACTAAAAACTAAAATCCTAAACTTCAAACCCTAAACCTAAAATCTCGAACCTCAAAACTCTAAACCCTAAACCACAAGCCTCAGATCGAAAACCACAAACTCCAAATCTTAAAATTTTAAATTCTAAACTCCAAACCCCAAATCTCCAAATTTTAAATCTCAACCCCCAAACTCTAAACTTCAACTCTAAAACCTTAAGCCTTAAATCCCAAAACACGAGCCAAAAACTACACACTCCAAACCCTAAAACCTCAAACTTCCAAATACCAAAACCTCAAACCCCCAGCTCCCAACCCCAAACATCAATAACTTAAAACCCTAAACTTCAAACTGTAAACCTAAACCCTTAAACCCTAAACCTCAAACTATAAATCGTAAACCATAAACACTAAACTCTAAATTATTAACCCAAAACAATAAAATCATAAACCCTAACATATATAAAGTTTAAGATTTTTAGATTTGAGGTTTTTAATTTTGATTGGAGTTTAAAGTTTTGTGTTTTGGAGTTTAAAATTTAAGGGTTTGTGGTTTGAGGATTTTGGGTTTGGTGTTTGGAATTTATTGGTTTAGAATTTAAGTTTTTGGGATTTATTGGCATAAAGTTTTGGTATTTGGGGTTTGATGTTTGGCATTTTGGTTTTTATGGTTTGGGATTTCAAGTTTGGATGTTTAGAGTTTGAAGTTTGGAGTTTTATGGCTTTGCTGTTTGTGATTTAGGGTTTAAAATTTAGGGATTTAGAGTTTTGGTGTTTGCCATTTGGGGTTTGAGATCTGCATTCAAAGTTTTTGGGGTTTAAGGATTAGGGTTTGGACATTTGGAGATTATGAGTTGAGATTTAAAGATTGGGGGTTTAGGATTTGAGGTTTAGAGTTTAGAAGTTTAGGGTTTAGAAGTTTATGGTTTAGAATTAAGAGTTTGGAATTTTAAGGTTTAGAGTTTGTAGTTTGCAATTTGGGATTTGGAGTTTTAAGGTTTGTTATTTAAGATTTTAGTTTTTAAGATTTGAGGTTTAGGGTCTTGATGTTTAGGGTTTAGAGTTTGGGTTTAGGGTTGAGGGGTTGAGGTTTGAAGTTTTAGAGGTTTAGAGTTTTGAGTTTTAAATTTAGAGTTTGTAGTTTGTGGTTTAGAGATTTGTAGTTTGAGGTTTTAGGTTTTAGGTTTTAGGGTTTAAGGTTTAAGTTTTTAATTTTTAGGGTTCGAGTCTTGGAGTTTTAGGGTCTTGATGTTTGGGTTTTAGGGTTGGGATTTGGGGTTTAGGGTTTATAGTTTGATGTTGGAGTTTTGGTTTACAATTTGGGATTGTTTATTTTGTGGTTTGAGGTTTAGGGTTTTGTGTTTGTTGTTTGGGGTTTAAGGTTTTAAAATTTTGATGTTTTTGGTTGAAAGTTGGGGTTTAAGGTTTGAGATTTAGGATTTGAGCTTTAGAGGTTTGTGGTTTAGGATTTAAAGTTCAAAGTTTTAGGTGTCACGACCCATATTCCTAAACACATAACTGGCACGAGAATGAGAATTAGTTAATCTCGTAAGCCTAATCTATAGAACGTATAATCAAATTCAAAGTTCATATAATTCAAAACATTAAGATTTTCAAAATTTCTCAGAGAACTTTTTTAAAAAAAACTTCGTTCATAAAATATCAAATTCTCAAAACATAGCTATTCTTTTCTTCATTCAACAGAATCTAATAACTGAAACAAAAATGCTAGCAAAACTTGCATTCAACTTAATTGAAAACATTATTCTCATTTATATACAAAATCGTTTATCAGAAATCAACATAACTATTATGCTTAGGAAGTGGCGATCTTGCATTGTGTGGAGCTAACTCTAGAGTATAAATATATATGATAACAAGAAATTAAGTGATGAGTGAGTTTTATAACCATAAATTAGACACTTTCATCTTATCTTTTAATCACATTTAAGCATTTATTTTTTGTACTTATCTTTAATTTAGTGCATCTTTTACAGATGGAGAGAAAAATAGAAAATGAACTCAATTGGAGGAATCAAAGTTAAATTGTGGTTCTTTGAGAATGATGTTTATAAATCAAGTAGACAAAATAAATTCATTAAAGATGGTTGAGTAAGAAGTATTATCTAATTAACTCATAAGATGCATCCTAATAAATATATTCACCAATTAAATCTTGATTTATAACTACATTTTCAAAAGAACTGAAACATAAAGATTCAAGACAGAATATCTAATGTTAAAAATATATTTCTTGCTTGTTTTTTAACTCAATCTTACTGCAGTATTTTGGCTATATTACAAAAAAAAAAAATCTAATATGTACAATATTTGGTAGATGAATATCTGACATAATTTTATACAACTTTTATGTTTATGTGATCAGTAAATTCAGACATCCAAAAGGCCAAAATTGAGATAGAAGAAGAACATGTTTATTGTTGTGGTATATACCAACCTTATTGTAGTATTTGAGTCGTATCTCAAATAGTACATATTCAATGCATATGAAATTTGGTAAGTGAGTAGCTGACACAATTTCTTACAACTTTTATGTTCAAGTGATCAGTAAATTCAGAATCAAGAAAGTCAAAGTTGGGCTAAAATAGAATCGTCTGCTGTTATAGTCTAGCTTGACTTTGATCTAGTATATTTAGCATAAGTCACAAATTACGTATTCAATTTGCCCATAATTTTATAGCTGAAAAGATAATGAAATTTTCTATAACTTTCATATTTATGGGGTCAACAAAATCGATGGATTTTAAGTAGATATTTAAGGTTCAATTTTGGTACACATGATAGAATACAAATTGTCAACTTTGTATAAATTTTTACCTAACAATTTTGACAATTACCACACCTACCACACCTCATTGTATCTATAAATAGAGGGTTTGAGGAGTGAGTTTGAGAGTTAGAAAGTGAGCTTGAAAGAGCTTTGTTTTGAGTTATTGTAATATTCTTCTTTCTACAGATATTTTGTTATCCTTACTTTCTTTTATAATATCATCATGCTAACGTGAAAGGGTAAAATTTGTGGTAGAGAAATAATGATTTATTTAACTATTTCTTAAGAATTTAATGTTTATATTTGATGTTGTATTTATCTCTTTATTTTCTTATGTTATGTTTCAATGGCTGACTGTGCCACCTACTTCTTTTTCTTGTTGTTTAATGGCTGGTTTTACCGCATATTTCTTATTGTTATTGTTTATGATTGACTTTGCCACCTATTTCTTATTTTTTATTTTTTAATGGTTGTCTTTGTCACCTATTTTATTTTATTTTATTTTGTTACATTAATTAGTTTTATACCTTTCTCCTTTTTTGCATATTTTAATTTTGTAAAATGTGAATTTTGATATATTGTAGACAATACAACAATTGACACAATATATGCTTGACTCCATTTACAAGTTACCTTTCTCATTTTTTATATTTTTATTTAAACTTGTAAAATTTAAAATTTTCATATATTGTAGACAATATGATAATTGGCACAATGTATGCTTAACTCTATTTATAAGTTACCTCTCATATTTTTTGCATTCTTCTTTAAACTTGTGAAGTGTGAATTTTGATATATTGTAGACAATCTTTGGCACAATAAATACTTGAATCAGTCTTGATTTATTGTAGACAATATAATGATTGGCATAATTTATGTTTGAATCTATTTACAAGTTATATTTTGTATTTTTGCATCTTTTATCTTGTAAAGTATCAATATTGATACATTGTAGACAATTTGATTGGCACAATGTATACTTGAATATATTTTACAAGAATATTTTAATTATTAGTAATATAATAAAAAAGAGGTAAATATGATTTATGTATAAATAAAAGTGAGCTTAAATAGATATATCTTCCAATTAGAATCTCATTCATATGAAGATTATAATTGAGTAATAAAAGAGTTAAATTTAATTTTCTTTGATATACTAAGAGTGGATCCCCTAACCTTAGTATGTATTTTTATTTTGGATACATTTTCAATTTAATTTTAGTACATTAGTTTCTTGCATATTTAATTTAGTATTCTTATCACAAACAAACAATCTAGAACTATGTTAGAATAATTTATTTTGGATCTAAATTAGAGTTTTCTCTCAATTGGTAATTCTCGTGGAATTAACCTTGTACACCACTAAATTTATACTCCAATAGATTTGTGCATTTGCGAATTTTAATTGAAACAACAACACTAAATCCATTAGGACAAATTGGGCTCACCCAATATATCCTACTATTATGGCGCATGGCCTTGATTTTATTCTTATATGGAAACATGTAAAAGAAGGGGTGAATATTGTGACTCAGTGAGCAGATAACATATACTATAGAGGATCAAGATAAGCTGTAAAAATAAATTCTATAAAAGTACACACTTTAAAACAAAGCACAATATTCAAACATACATAATGATCATATAACAAAAGCCGTTATTGCCAGGTCAAATAAGTACATGATTCCGAAAATTAAACCATGTTATAAAGAATAGAGCTATACATACCATTCATCTACACCAAATCTCAACACTTCCTTCCATAAAAAAAGATATTTAGATGCATGTTAATGTCAAACATAGTTACCAGTTAGAAATAATGCTTATAGGGAAAACATCTTTCTTAAAACTATAGTTTATTGGAAATTCTTCTTATATAGTTAGTATCCTTGAAAACATATATCCTTTGAATTATATTTTTTTTTTGAAATTTGAGTTAATCTATATCAAAAAATACTGTAATTATATTATTTGTATTTGGTTAAATAAAAGAACAACAAATGAAATATTAAATGCCTTTAACAAATCAAGCTCCAAAAATAAAGAGAAAATTCAAAGCATAATCATTTTAATACCTCTTTGTGAATCTCATTGAAAGGAGAAAAGGAAAAGGAAATATTATCTTCTTCAAATACTGTTTTGTCTTTAAAAGGAAAAAAAATAGAAAACATAAACCAAATGGTCTTATTTTACTCAAAGTATGGTTTGAGGAAGAAATTGTGTTTAAACTAAATTTCAAAGATAATTTAGACAAAATAAAATTGTAAATAATTAGAAAATCTTGGAATAATAGTTATAGCCAAAGTGTAAATTTAAAAGAAATCAACTTAGTAGAAGGCATTAGTTTTTCCTTGGGGAAAACAAAAACCAAAATTTAAAGGAGTGCTTGCACTAAAAAGAAAGCTAAGTGTCACGACCTTACTATTTTCCCCCGAGTATGAGCCGTGCGGCACTTAGTTAGGATACTCCCCTTTGTTGCTAACTAAGTCAGCATTTCCAAACACACCTCTCAGAAGAGGATTAAGAGATGAAAGCTAGCAAGTGAGCAAGAGAAAGAACAAGAGAACTTGGAGAATGCTTGGAGCTCTAATACTCAAATGTTTTGTGATTCTTGGATTGCTTACAAATGAGGGGGTGAGGAGTTTATATAAGCTACCTCCCCTTAAATGAATGGCTAGGATCTATTTGATCTAATGGTTCACAATGCCTCTCTAGAATGTTCTAACCTACTAGTATTTACAAGAGTTCTCTACACCTTTCTAGAGAATTCTAGGACATGGTGTTTCTACCATCTTCTAGAGTATTCCACCACCTTCTATAGTGTTCCACTACCTTCTAGAATATTCTACTAGATTCTAGAATATTCAACTCTATTCTAAAGTCTTCTAGAATGTACAAGAATTGTCTAGAACGTTCTAGAACATTCCAGAACCTTCTAGATGCTTATGTGGCAAAGTTGCTGATTTGGCGCCACATCGTGTCCATGTCATGCCTGCGTGGCGCTTATGTGTCAGAATGTGATATTCTCCCCCACCTATACTGGAGACGTCCTCGTCTCAGTGTCATGAAAGTTTTGGATCAAGTCCTTGAACTGCCATAATGTTTGTTCTGGCTCCCATGTTGCTTCCTGCTCAGGACTTCCCTTCTAATGCACCAAGTACTCACGACTTGGAGGTACTCCTCTTTTACATATGACGCGATCAGCTAATATAGCTTCCACCTCCTTGTCACGAGATTGTACTACAACCGTGGGGGCTCGAAGAGATTCTCCCCTGTCTGGATCATCTTTATCAGCATGACATGGTTTTAGCATGCTTACGTGGAAAACTGGATGTATCTTTAACTTGGGTGGCAGCTCCAACCTATACGACACCTTCCCAACCTTCTTGAGGACAGGGAAAGGTCCTTCATACTTCCGTAGCAACCTTTTATGCAAAGGACGGAAGACTTTGAATTGTTGAGACAAGAGTCGAACCATCACTAAGTCTCCTTCTTTAAACTCTATGTGGTAACGACCCTTGTCTGCCCACTTATTCATCTTCTTGGCCGCCTTGTCCAGCTGATTTCTGGCTATATCAGCTTGCTCTTTCCATTCTTTTGCGACCTTGAAAGCCAAGGGGCTGACACCTTTGTATGTGGTTTTCAGCGTGAGCGGAGTGAGTGGTTGTTGTCCCATGACCACTTCAAACAGGCTTTTCCCTGTGGACTCACTCCTTTGAAGATTGTAAGAGAACTGAGCCACATCCATCAACTTGGCCCAATCCTTTTGGTTGGCACTCACAAAGTGCCGTAGATACATCTCTAGTAGCGCATTCACCCACTCTGTTTACCCATCTGTTTGTGGGTGAAAGCTAGTAGAGTAGCATAACTCGGACCCTAGCATCCGATATAACTCTGCCCAAAATTTGGCTGTGAAGCGCGGGTCTCGATCAGATATAATACTCCTTGGCACACTCCAATACTTCACTATGTTCTTGAGAAACAACCTAGCGGCTTGTTCTGCGGTGCAGTCCTTAGGGGCTGGGACAAAAGTTCCATACTTTGAGAACCGATCAACAACCACCATTATAGATCCAAACCCCTCAGACAAGAGTAAGGCCATGATGAAATCCATAGAGACACTTTCCTATGGCCGCTCAGGAATGGGAAGTGGCTCGAGCAATCCCGCAAGACACTGTTGCTCCAGCTTGTCTTGTTGACATACCAAACAGGTACGCACATAAGACTCGACATCATCCCGCATTTGTGGCCAGTAGTAGGTGGTCTCTAGCAAAGATCGGGTACGTCTCTGACCTAGGTGGCCTACTCATTTTGTATCATGACACTCCTTTATGAGCTCCCTCCGCAAGTTATTCCACTTCGGCACATAAACACGCCTCCCCTTCGTGTAGAGTATCCTGTCCTCTACCCAAAATCTCCTAGTCTTTCCCTCATTGGCCAAGTTAAGGATCGCCTTGGCAGTGGAGTCTTGCAGGAGTCCTTCTTTAATCTACCTCAGGATGTTGCCTTCTAACTTGCTCATAGAAGCTAGTTCAGTCTTTCGACTTAAGGCATCAGCCATATGATTGATTCTTCCAGGCTTGTACTCTAACTCATAATCGAATTCTGTTAGAAAATCCTGCCACCTAGCTTGCTTTGAAGTGAGTTTCTTCTGCGTTTGAAAATAACTAGTGGCCACATTATCTGTCATGATGACAAATTTTGCTCCCAACAAGTAGTGCCGCCACACCCTCAGGTAGTGGATGATGGCAGTCATTTCTTTTTCCTGAACTGTATACCACCGCTCGATATCATTTAGCTTTTTGCTCTCATAGGCTATAGGGTGACTAACTTGCATGAGTCCTCCCCTAATAGCAAAATCTGATGCATCTGTATGTAGCTCGAAAGGGCTTCGTCACATCTGCCAATGCTAAGACTGGCTCCTCCACAATAGCCTTTTTCAAATCCTTGAAGGCTTGTTGACATCGGGCATCCCACCTCCATGCTCTATCCTTCTTGAGAAGGTCAGTGAGTGGTGCTGCTCTTGCCAAGTATCCCTTGATAAAATGCCGGTAGTAGTTTACTAAGCCAAGGAAAGATCTTAATTCAGTTACCTTGGTAGGGGGTTCCCACTCCATTATAGCTTGAACTTTACTCCTGTCCATCATCAGTTTTCCACCCTCGATGATGTGGCCAAGAAAGTGTACTTCTGGCATAGCAAACGAGCATTTATCTTTCTTGACGTAGAGCTGATTATCCCTTAAGATCTTGAACACAGTTCGTAGATGTTCAACATGTTCCTCCAGAGTGTTGCTATAAACAACAATGTCGTCTAAATAGACAACTACAAACTTGTCCTATTAATGATGGAAAAGCTTATTCATTAAGGTGCAGAAAGTAGCAGGAGCGTTAGTTAAACCGAAAGGCATGACAAGGAACTCGTAGGAACCATACCGTGTCACACATGTAGTCTTTGGCTCATCTCCCTCAGGATAGAAATGTCGCTTAAGTTGGCCCTTAAATTCTTCCCACATATTAATGGCCAACCCACCTTGCTCCCTATCACTTTGACACATGCGCCACCAAAGTAAAGCATAATCAATGAGATAGAGAGAAGCAGTTCATACCTTTGATGCATTATCAAGGTGAGTAGCTTCGAAGTACTGCTCCATTCCCCATAGGAAATTATCTATTTTCTTAACATCCCGGTTGCCCTTGTAAGTCTTAGGCTTGGGTACTTCCACCCTTGTTGGCCTTGCCTCCACCATGCCGCTGGATATGGCTTCACGGCAAAGGACCCAATCCTTCCGCATTTTCTCCATTTGCCCACGAAGATCCTCAATGATCTCCGTCATCCGCTCGCAAATGGCTTGTTCATGGCGTAGACGGTTTGTTAAGTCTTCAATCACCAACTTAGCCTCATGGAGCTCACCCCCGCATTGCTCCACTTCTTATTTGAGAGCATCAAGGCATTCCTTGGTGTCTCTCACAACAAGCTCCACCTTGGAGAGACGGGTATCCCACGTTGACCAAGCATCCTGCGACTTCTCCTTGCCCCTCTTGGAGCGATTGTTATCCCTTCCCCTTGAAGGGTCTTGACCTTGAACCATAGGCATGCTAGTATTCTCCACGTCCGACATGATGCTACCTGTCACAAGCTAGCCACGAACTGAAGCTCTGATACCAACTGTCATGACATTACTCTTTTCCCCCGAGTATGAGACATGCGGCACTTAGTTAGAACACTCCCCTTTGTTGCTAACTAAGTCAGCCTTTCCCAACACACCTCTCAGAAAAGGATTAAGAGATGAAAGCTAGAAAGTGAACAAGAGAAAGAACAAGAGAACTTGGAGAATGCTTGGAGCTCTAATACTCAAATGCTTTGTGATTCTTGGATTGCTTACAAATGAAGGGGTGAGGGGTTTATATAAGCCACCTCCCCTTAAATGAATGGCTAGGATCTATTTGATCCAATGGTTCACAATGCCTCTCTAGAATGTTCTAATCTACTAGTATTTACAAGAGTTCTCTAGACTTTTCTAGAGAATTTTAGGACATAGTGTTTCTACTATCTTCTAGAGTATTCCACCACCTTTTATAGTGTTCCACTACCTTCTAGAATATTCTACTAGATTCTAGAGTATTCTACTCTATTCTAGAGTATTCTAGAATGTACAAGAATTGTCTAGAACATTCCAGAACCTTCTATATGCTTATGTGGCAAAGTTACTGATTTAACGCCACATCGTGTCCAAATCTTGCCTGCGTGGCGTTTATGTGTCGGAATGTGACATAAGTCTTAGTAATGATAAACATATATGTTTACAAGAAATCTAATAAAAATCTATGATAAAAAGTCATAAAAATCTTTATTAATAAAGTAAGAAATAAACTAACCTAGATAAATATAGAAAATAATAATAAGATAGCCAAAAATAAAACATTTCAATAATTGCATAGTAAAACAAGTCCAATTAATCAATCAAGGTATCTTAACATAAATTAAATTAAAAAGCATTTCTGCCGGAAAGATTGAATCTTATAAATAAATATTTGAACAACTCTTTGTACAACTTCATATAAAATCTGTAGAGATAGATAAATTCGAAACCACTAACTCATTAGACCAGCACACACATATCTAAATTTTACTTCTATCATAACCTACATCCTCACTTCCACAGCTACAAGGCCATAACCCATATACTCAACATTTATTAAATTTAGAAAAGAACCCTATAGTATATAACATACCTCAGGCCAAACTTAAGGCATCTATTTTGTATCAAAACTAAAACTCCAAGCATCTAATATCCCAAAGTCATCAATAATAAATTTGAACTATTATCATTGATACTAGAACAACAATAACCAAATCAGATAGCCAAAGTCTTAACAAAAGATTTAAACTCATGAAAGTATGGAAAAAAATTAAATAACTTAGTCTCAGTTAAAATATCAGGGTTTAACTATAATACAAAAGTAAGTGGGAAAATCAAAAAATAATTTGCAAACTAGTAGATAAATCATTCAACTTTTAAAATCATAAATTTTGGGATGACTCTTAATCAGAACCAAAACAATAAGACACATAGTCCTTAAGGAAAGTCACATTTCAATCAGATATATAATCTACTAGGGTAAGTCATTATTTTGATTAGACATATTGTCTGTAAGGGCAAATTACCAGGGCTCTATAGACACACAACCAATGGTTAAATCTCTATTTATTTAGGCATCACATCCATATTTCTTATCTATAACAGGAGGCACTCCGGCCATGCTTTTCCATATAAATTAATTCTCGTGTGTTAACCATAAACCATGACTAACTACACCGCTTACAAGGTGCACCTAGACTAACATCTACTATTGCTAGTAAATAGTATTTTTGAATAAGTTTCTCCCCAAAAAGACAATTTAGAAAAAGTAATTCATAAATAAAATAAAACTCATGAAATTTTTTGTAATCCATTATTTCCATGAACAAGCTACTCAAATCTGAGCATAACTTTATGAATGTTTCCAATAGGCCACTTTGTAACATCCCATAAGAAAATAAAATTTATTAGACAATTTTTAGATATCTAAGAAAATATAATCTTTATAAATTCTTTACCTTACGTGTATGTATAGAAATGTTCTAACATTAATGAAATAGGTAAAGAGAGAAAATACTAAAGAAAGGTGAAATTCTTGGATAAGGAAAATAAATTTTTGTGAAGTAAATAGAGGTATTAAAATTTCAAGAAGATTGGATTAGGGTAATTTTTCCTAATTTAAGAGTTAAAGTTACTAAGTTTAGTATCTCCACCCATAAATTGAACTTTCACCTATAGACACTTCATATGAATTTTTAGCAAGCCAATAGGATAGCCCAAGGAAGAAATAAAACAGACTTAAATTAAGATATAAAAATTGGACCGGTAACCCAAAAATTATAAAAATGTGACAAGTCCATTATGAAAGGTAGAATTTTAACCAAAGTAAAGAAAATGGGCAAGAATGAGCCCAAACCCAAGAGGAAAAATAAAAATAAAAATAAAGTGAAGGAATAATGGTTTAATCAAGAATTAGGTGACATGGCATTAAGATAAAAATTTAGCAAGTGGTGTTATATCGTACATTCATAATTTTAGCAAGTGGTATGATAATACATGGCATTAGGACAAAACATCTATATCCTACACTCATAATTTTAGCAAGTGGGTAATAATACATAGCATTATGAAAAAACATCATTATCTTACACAAATAATTTTAGTTAAGCAAGGAAGATTCAAGTGGTATGATAATACATGGCATTAGGACAAAACATCTATATCCTAAATCAAATGGACCTTGTCCCTTATCTTAAGAACATATCATCATAATTTTCAAAATACAAATCTCCTTTTCCTATGCATATCTTGACTAAGGAAGAGGAAGACAAGAACATAAGTTGTTTGTTTTTCAAAAATTTAACTAAGTGCGTCCTAATTGTGATAATGTAGACCCATGATTATGAAAGGTAAATTATTTGATAGTCTATATAAGCAAAACCTACCCTTATAACATTGGAATTTCGTCCAAGTGAGGGAGAGGAAAAATAGAAGCAAGGTAGAGTGAGGAAAGGAGAGGAAGAAAGGAAGAAAGGGGAAGGAGAAATCTAGAGGACTAAGTGCTCAAGGTAAGTTTAACAATATTTATTTTTGAAGAAAATTTTTGAAACTTATAATATTTATATGAGATTTTGATTTTAGAACTTTGATGATTGGTCATTGATGTTGCTATATCATGTTACATATTATGTATGTTTGAATACTTAGGCTGGTGTAGATAGTTCTGCATAGGCATGGCTATGAATGACAAACTTTTAAGCTTCTGTTTTTAATATTTTGGGAAGAATCGGTTAGAAATTAAAACAAATGATTAACATGAAAACTGTAGATCTATGTCTCACTGATTTTTAGCCACTGGAATCACTCAATTTGGAGTCCATATGAGGTAGATATGGTCCGATTAGTATGCAGTGGTTAGAAATTGGTTAATCAGAGAAGAATATTTTAGGATAGCTTTTGTGTTTTAATTTTTGGTAACTTTCTGTAGGGAATTAAAATAAATGGTTAACATAAGAATTATAGATATATGTGTCACGGATTTTTAGCCACTGGAATCTCTCAATTTGGAGTCCATATGATGTAAATATGGTCTGATTAGTAAGCTGTGTTCAGAAAATGGTTAATCAGGGAAGAACATGTTAGGATAGCTTTTGTGTTTTAATTTCTGGGAATATTCTATAGGGCGCTCTAATAAATGGTTAACATAATAATTATATATATATGTGTCATGGAATTTAAGCCACTGTAATTACACAATTTGAAGTCCATATGAGGTAGATATGGTCTGATTAGTAAGCAGTGGTCAGAAAATGGTTAATCAGGGAAGATTATGTTAGGATAGCTTCTGTGTTTTAATTTCTGGGAACATTATATAGGGAATTAAAATACATAGTTAACATATGAATTATAGATATATGTGTCACAGATTTGTAGCCACTGGAATCACTTAATTTAGAATTTTTATGAGGGAGATATGAACCGATTAGTAGGCAGAGGTTAGAAGCTATTCGATAAGAAATAACCTGTACATTGAGAGAGTAATATCACCTTGGTTTCGTAATATTTTGCTAAATGATTCAACATAATAGTTTTAGATAATTGTTTTATCTTGAAATTGAAACTAAGATCACCTACATCGGAGTTAAATTAATGGAGTTATGCTTTGATTAGTAAGAGAAGGTTAGATGGGATGAAAACCTGCATAAAGAAAATAAAAAAATAAAATTAATATTTAAAAAAAGAAAGAATAATCTTATAAATGAAAATAATAAATGACTAGTATATGCCATTGCCATTGCCATTGCATGAACTTCTTACCATCTTAAGTGTGAAATTTTAACATGAAAATATTTTATAATGTGATATTTGAAATGGTTATGTTCATGGCATGGTTACCAATGATTTTTGGTAATAATTATATTTTAATGAACATTCTTGTTATTGAAAGCATATTTTTGGCTATTATTGTGAAAAGAAAAGAAATGAGCATGACCACATGGCAAATCCGTGTGGTACACCAGTAGGGGACGCCCTACCAACGGTTATGATCATGTTAATGAGAAAAGAAAGAGAAAGTGGGCCATGTCGGACGGAGCGAGAAAAGCCCGTAACGGAGAGTAGAAAATACTCACCCTGATCAGGGTAGCTTGATATAAAAATAAATTGATAGTCATCATATGATATTTTGAAAATAATTATTCCTGTCATACATGTCATTAATGTACGATTCTCATGTGCATAGATATATTGCATTCATGTAACCAAAGATATTTACTGTAGTTTATACAGTTGAACATGACGTGATGAGCTATATTGATGATGATTTATTGTTGAACTTTCTGGGATTTAATTCTCACTATATTTCCATGTCATGTTCAGAAAATTAGTTATGCAGATTTTTCTATGGCTCTGACTTTTAGTGTACGTTGGATCGAGTTACTTTATATTGGGCAGATCCCAAAATCAAATAATATGTTTGTGGTCGAGTTAATTCAGATCCCGGTGAAGGTGCAACCACCCGCACCTATATCTCCGGAATTGGTCAACCAGAATAAATAAGATGTAGTTATTTATGTGTTTATTTTTGTTGTACGTACATTTTGATTAATGACGTGTATGTGAACTCTATATTGTATAATAAATAATAATAAAAAGGTTGTTACACACTTCATATGCCTTATTTCAGAAAACCCCAAATCCATATAAGTGAAAATATATCTCAAAGTTTATCAAAATTATAGTACGATAGAATCAAAATATGATTTTATGAAACTCTATTTTCAAAAATCATTTGAACACTTCAAGTTCTTAATAGAAGAAATTTTAGCTCGTGCTATACACAATCATCTCCCAATTAGCATTACATGTATACATTTCCCAAGTATCATTTCTACGATCCATTTACTATCAAGATTCTATGCCTCAAAGATACAATTAACTCCAAGGTCCATAAAACATAGCAAATAATACAACTTACCTATAAACCACTTCAAAAATCTGACACAATTCAAAATTCAAAATTCAAAATTAAACCATTTTAGAAGAAATTTCAAATGATGATTGTCCTGTATCCTAAAATTTTCAATGAAAATAATAACTTTTTGGTATAAACATACATGCAAAATTGAGCATCAATCACATAAACTTTAATCCACCATGTATATCTATATAAAACGTAGTTTAGAAACTAAAACAATATAAACAATCATGCCATTGTATATATTTTTTACTTCTAAATATTTGAGTTTAGATTTAGGGCAATGCGTATGATGATTTTCAAAGCTGAAACAGGCAAAATGATCCTAAAAAACAATTCTAGAGTACTCAAACACTTGGGAAACAAGTCTAGGTTGTGAGTACATTTCACATGGTAGAAAACATTATTCACAGCCATAAAACTTGGATTTGTATCAAACTATCAATTTCTAAGGCCATCTATGTCAAAAATTCTGAAAATAAGAACTTCTAAGTATACCCATAAAAAACTCACCATGTAGCTATTATTCGTGGCTTTCTGGTGAGATTTTGGTTACTTTTTAGTGAATCCAATTAGTGGATTTTGAAACTCTTGTTGCTATGAGTCCAATACTCTAAACAATTTGTCAATCGAATATCTGTAGCTCATGGTATGGTGGATTGAAATTTGAGAGAGAAAATAGAAATTAGCTACTGTTCATGGCTTTTCGAAAATATTTTGGTGACTTTTTGGCGAAACCAGTAAGTGGGTTTTGAAGCTTTTGTTACCATGAGTCCAATAGTTTAAACGGTTCATCAATCGAAAGTTTGTAGTTCAAAATATGGTGGATTAAAGTTTGAGAGAGGAAAAAATTGCAGTTTATTGGATGAGGAGAGGGGGTTGGTGTGCTTCTCCCCCGTGCCCGCGTGTATATATCTACATTAGCTCGTCATGCGTGTGTTGCCCTCAAACTTGTAAGCACTCGTTTTATCGCCAATGTATTCATATTTTTGCCTCTTTTCACTGTGATTTTTGTCAAATTTGTCAAAACGTCCAACACAAACGTTGTATTCATTTATCTTATATTTCTATTGCCACTTGAATCATTTCAATCAGAGCTCATATAAGAGAATTATACTCAAAAGTGTGAGCAATGGTTCAGATTATCCTAAACCTCTATTTTTTGGTTTTTGCCCATTATCACCCTTGTTTTGGAAAAATTAGTAAAAGTGCCCAACATAAATGTTGTAACTATATATCTCAAATTTCTATAGCAATTTGAATCACATCAATTGAAGTCCATATGAGAGTGTAATGCATAAATGAATGAACAAAGGTTTAAAGCATCATGAAACTTTATTTTGGGTGTTATTTGCAATAGAACACTACAATGATTATTACCTTAGGAGAAACATTATAATTGGTAGTATAAATGAAGGTGGATAAGTTCTTTTTTTTTTTCATTATTTTGTAACTTAATATTGATGTACTTATCTTTGGAATTTATGCTATGAAATTAATTATATTAAAATAATTTTAGGATTAGTTAGAGTTTTCATCTAGATGTTTGAGTTCAGGGAATTGTTTTCCCTTAAATTTGTTTTATTATAGTTTAGTTAGTTAATTGTTTTGGTCTTAATTTTATATATTTATGGATAAATTATTATTTTATTTGTTTGAGTTTTAGTTGGTTTAGGACTTTGCAGCTTATATGCCTCTATGCATATGGGTCTATTTGATTATTATATTTTAATTTTGAATATTTATTAATAAAATAAAATCATTTTTAGTGTGGTTTCGTTCACTTAAAGTGGTGATTCTCCAAGTGACCACAGAGTAGTGATTCTCCAAGTGCCCGCGAAGTAGTGATTCTCTGTAGTTATTCTTTTAGTTTTACACTACATAGTAAGCAGATTTTGAAGATAAAAATATTTGATATTGATTGAGAATATTAGGGCTTGTTTGATTCTATTTTTTTTAAATTGTTTCTAAAAAATTTAAAAATTATTTTACAAAACAAAAGTAAAAAAAAATGTTTGATAAAATATTTTAAAAACATGTTAGATCTATTTGTTTCCAATTTTTTAAAATATTTTTCTCTTTTTAGAAGAAAAAAATTTATTTGAAAACTGTTTTTTGTTTGATTGTTTTGGAAATGATTTTAGAAAATAAGTTTTTTTAAAACAAAAAAAACACGAAATAATTGTTTTTATTTTCAAAACACCCAAAAGGAAAAAAAACATGTTTTTTGAATAGTTTATCAAACAGATTTTTTTTTACTTTTGTTTTATAAAACAAATTTTAAACGTAGTTTTAGAAACATCTTTTTTTTTTTAAAAAAATACTCTAACAAGCCCTTTTTTTTTTTGCTTTTTTGGTGTTATGGGAACAAAAATAAGAAACAAAACCAACTCTTATTTGTTTTTTTTTTTTGGTTTTAAAAATAATTTAGGTTTGTTTGATTCTATTTTTATTTTTTTGTTTTTAAAAACTATTTTTGAAAACTATGTTTAAAAATTGTTCTGTAAAAAAGAATTTAAAAAAATCGTTTGATAAACTTTTTCAAAAACATATTATTTTTTGCTTTTGAGTGTTCTGGGAATAAAAATAGAAAAAAATAAGGGCTTGTTTGGAAGTGTTTTCAACATTTTTTTTATAACAAAAAAAATAAAAAAACAAAAACTTGTTTGGATGTAAATTTTGAAAACATAATGATGTGATATATATAATGGCTGGGGATTAGTTTTGAGAAATTATTTATAACTTTGTCATTAATGAAAATAATTCTCCTTGTTTTTTTTAAATTGAAATTTTTTTTGTACAAACAAGAAAAACAAGAAAATGATATTTCTTAAAAATTATTTTTTGAGTTACACTTTTACAAAAGTTTTTAAAAACAATTTATAAACACAACATGATAAACATATATTTTTTTTGTTTTTGTAGAACATAAAAACAAAAAAACTACTTTGAAAAAAGTCTCCAAACAAGCCCTAACTCTCCCTTGTTTTTGTTTTTTTGTTGTTTTAAAAACTTGTTTCAAAACAACAGCAGAAATAATTTTCTGATGAGTGAGTTTTATACTCATAAATTAAATATTTTCATCTTATCTTTTGCCATAATTAAGCCTAAATCTCCCTTACTTGTCTTTAGTTTTGTGTCTTTCTTACAGATGGAGAGAAGAGTAGAAAATTGACTTAATTGGAGGAATCAGAGTTAAATTGTGGTTCTTTGGAAATGATGTCTATAAATCAAGCAGATAAAAAAAATTCATTAAGGATGGCTGAGTAAGGAGTATTATCATATTGTCTCTTGAGACGCATCTTAATGAATATATGCACAAATTTATTCTTGATTTATGATCACATTTCCAAAAGAACTAAAACATAAAGATTCAAGGCAAAGCACCCAATGTTGAGAATATGTTTGCTGGTTGCAGTCCAATCCAACCTTGCTGTAGTATTTGGGCCATATCTCTGAAAATACATATTCAATATGTATGCAATTTGGTAGGTGTGTAGCTGACACAATTGGGTACAACTTTCATGTTCAAGTGATCAGAAAATACGGACATTAAAAGGGCCAAAAGTGGGCTAGAAAAGAATCTGACTACTGCTGCAGTCCAGCCCGACTTTACTCTAGTATTTTGACCATAACTCACACATTACGTATCCAATTTGTCCACAATTTGTCTTGACGGAAATCTAATGAAATTGTCTACAACTTTCGTGTTGATGACGTCATAAAATTCGACAGTTTTCAAGACGATATTCAAGGATCAATTTCGGTGCACATGATAGAATTCAAATTGTCAACTTTATACAACTTCCTACCTAACAATTTTGACAATTACCACACCAACCACACTTAATTGTATCTATAAATAGAGGGCTTGAGGGGTGAGTTAGGGAGTTTTTTTGGAGAGCTTTGGAGAGAGCTTGGGAAAGCTTTGTTGGAATTCTACGAACTTGTAATGTTATTCTCTCTTTAGACATCTTGTATTTTTCATTTTCTTTCGTAATATTATCATGTTTCTTCATCTTTCATTTCACTTTCTTGCCTTGATTATGGAGAACTAATCTCCTAATGCTAAGGTGAAAGGGTGAAACTCTTGGTATGAGAATAATAATTTATCTAACTCTTAATCTTAATGTTTATCTTTGATATTGTATTTACCTTCCTATTTCTTTTCTCATAATTATTTCTTAATGGCTGGTTTTATCATACCGCCGATTTCTTGTTATGTTATTGGCTGGTTTTATTAGACCGCCTATCTCTTATTATTTTCATGGTTGACTTTGCCACCTACTTTATTTTATTTTACTATTAGTTGGCTTTGCCACCGATTCTATTTCATTCTATTTTGTGATGTTAATTAATTTTCTACCTTTTATTTTTTTGCATAAGTTAATATTGTAAAATGTGAATTTTGATATATTGTAGACAATTTTTGGCACAATAAATGCTTGAATCAATCTTGATTTATTGTAGACAATATAATGATTGGCACAATTTATGCTTGAATCTATTTATAAGTTATCTTTTTCATCTTTGTATTTTTAATCTTGTAAAGTGTGAACCTTGATACATTGTAGACAATTTTTGGCACAATAAATACTTGAATCACTCTTGATTTATTGTAGACAATATGGTGATTGACACAATGTACGCTTGAATCCATTTTACAAGAATGTTTTAATTATTAGAAAGGAGGTAAATATAATTCATGTATAAACAAAGTTGAGCTTAAATTAACATATCATCCGATTAGAACTTTATTTGTGTAAAGATTCTAATTGAGTAATAAAAGAGTTAAATTTATTTTTTATTCGATATACCAAGAGTGGATCCCCTAACCTTAGCATGCTTCTTTACTTTGAATACATCTTTATTTCATTTCAGTATATTAGTTCTTTGTGTATTTTGTTCAATATTCCTCTCACAAAACAAGACATCGGGAACTAGGTTAGAAGTATTTATTTCGGATCTATATTAGAATTTTCTCTCAATTGGAAATCTCTGTGGGATCGACCTTGCATACCACTAAATCTATACTCCAATAGATTCGTGCACTTGCGAGTTTTAATTAAAACAACAACATTTTCAAATGAATTTTTTTGTTTCTAAAATAATTGGAAACAAAAGAATATTTTTAAAATAGAAAACGCACAGACCCCTTGTTTCCATTATTTTGAAATCAAAATTAGAAAAAGGTTTTCAAAATGGGTTTTTTTATATTATGAAAACAACTAAAAACGAAAAACTATTTTTAAAAATAGTTACCAAACATCCCCTTATTCTTTCAAGTTCCATCAATCTTTGCATGTTAAATATGTCTTGAAAATGCAATAGTTATCATTGTTACATCTTACATGAATGCAACCTACAATATTCATACAATTTTTGGCCCAAGAGAGGAAGAAGTGAAAAACTAGGTGGAATGAGGGACAAAACCTTTAGCTATCAATTGGGTTTGGTTCATGACTCCCTTTGTTACAAGCTACATGTTTAAGGAGTTAAATAAGACCCATATTGTCCTAATTTTGAAGATTCAAAGTCTATAGAAAATAGAATAATATAGGTTAATTAGTTGCATTAATTTTTTTATATAAAGTTGTTTCCAAGACAATAGTTAATTGGATGAAACGATATATGGATGGGTTAGTGACTCAAAACCAAAGTGCTTTCATATGGGATAGATGGATTCAAGACAATATAGATGTGGTTCAAAATTTTTTCCTCTTCCCACGTATTAATAAAAAAAGAAACTCCCTCTGGATGACAATCAAATTAGCTATGAATAAAGTTTATGATAAGCTGGAATGCAGATTCCTAAAAATGATGTTAGAGGTTTTTGGTTTTGATCAAAGGTAGTGGATTGGATGGATTATGCAATGCTTGCAAACTGTTTTTAACAAATTGAAGATCAATAAGGTGTTGAGTCAATTAAAGGCTTAAGGCAGGGAGATCCATTGTATCTCTACCTTTTTATACTAGCGATTGAAGTTCATTTGGCTCTAATTCATAAATCTAGTTATGATTTGATGCTAAATAGGATCCAAGTACATAAAAAAGCTCCTAAATCTCACTTGCTATTCAAGGATCATTTTATGCCATTTTTTGAGGCTGAGGAAAGAGAAGCACTGAAATTGATAAGAATCTTTAATGTCTAATTAGAAACTTTAGGGCAAAGGATAAATGTTAAAAATCAAGCCTATATTTTAGTACAAATAGCCCCTAAAGGAAAAATGAGCAGATAAGTAGCCTTATGAATATGCTGATTTGAGAGAGTCTAGATAAATACTTGGGGCTCCCAACAATTTGGGAAGATCTAAAAGACAAGCTTTGAAATGGGTCCAAGATAGGGTGTTTGAAAACCTGATTGGGTGGAAGCAACGTTTCCTATCTAAAGTGAGTAAAGAAATTTTAATAAAAACGGTGATTCAAGCTTTACCCTTTTATACCATGTTATTCGTAAGGTTTCCAAAAAAAATTTGGTATTAAACTCTTATCCTAGTTTAATAGTTTTAGTGGAGTAATTCCCATAAGGTGAGGGGTGTAAATTGGAATAGGTAGGAAAAGCTTATTCAAAGGAAAAAGGAAGGAGGGATAGGCCTTAAGGACTTCTATGCCTTGAATTTTGCTCTCCTAGCCAAACAAGCTCAAATGTTATAGCATAATGCAAAGTCTCTTTGGGTTGTAGAGATATGATTTTCAAGCATAGTATTTAGCAAGTTAATAATAGGAAATATGTTAATATTTGAGAGAATAATTAGGTGGTGGGAGGTGGAAGACTAGAAAACAACTCAGGAAGCTCTCTTACTCATGTGTCATCACTTATCTACCCCAAAAGTAGAAAATGGAACCTTAAGGCTCTTAGAGAAATGGGTAGTCCTATTATTCTGAGAAAGATTCTTGCTACCGCTTTGAACAAGGAGGGTGGGAATGATAAATTGGTCTGGCCATTTACAAGGGATGGTGAATATAAGGTGGAAGATGTATAAATGTTGGCACAAAAATATAGTCATTATAAAAGGGAAGATAAAGGCTTTTCATGGAAGGTTATTTGGGAACCTCAAATTACCCCTAAACTAAAACACATCATTTGGAGGGTGATTCATAATACATTGCCAACTAGCCTAAATCTATTCAAACATGAACTCATTAAAGACCCAAAATATCTTATATGTCAAAATGAAGTGAAAATTTTAGAGTACCTATTTGGAGGCTATGAGTGGATTAAGCCTATTTGGTTTCCTTTAGAGCTATAATGGAGTATCGAATCTTAGTCTATGAATCAAATTAGAGAATGGGTGTGTGAAAAAATAAAGGTTATCAGACAAAGAAGTAGTGATCCATCTGAGGTGATTGCAATTTTTTTTATAACTCTGGTTTATTTGGAAAACTAGAAGTAAGGCCTATTTTGAGCACATCCCTCTCTCCCCTAAATATGTATTGCATAATCTAGCTATGAACTTGAAAATGAAAAAAAATGGCTACCTCTAGAGTCCAATGTAATAAAAGTGAATCATGATTTTGCTTACAAAAGGTTAGTTTAGAGAGAACCTCAGGTGTGGCTTGTCAAAACTTGTAGGGTGAAGTGTTTAGAGGTTTAGCAATGAAGAGATTTACAAATACCCTCTTGGAAGCCGAAACCTATGCTATGCAAGGTGCTCATATCCTCACCACCAATCTGGGGTTGCAAAAGTGGTTTTTGAATCGGACTTGCAACATAACCAAAATTAATGAAAGATTTGTGCAATAGTTAATGATCTTGAAAAATTAAAAGGCTTGCAAAAATGATGGATGATGAGTGAGTTTTATATTCATAATTAAGTATTCTTATATTAGTTTTTTGAGTAATTTCTATTAGATTTATGTGTGATTGTGTGTTTATTTTGTAAATAAAAAAAGATGGAGAATTAAGTGGAATTTGAACAAAAGTGAAGAAATTGAGTAAGAATTGTAGCAGTATGGATAAACTTCTAACTTCATAGCAGTGGTTCTTAGTGTCATGATGCGAAAGAAGTAAAGTTATACTTGGAATTTAGAAGCTCCAGTGTTGCGATGATGAATCATAGTGTTGCGGCACTAGAACAATAACAACAAAGTACCGTGACTCGAGACCTGAGTGTTCAACGATGGTTTCTGTGACGCCAGTGCGATAAATCAATTTTTAAAATAAAAGTTTGAGTAGGATTAAAAGACTTTTTGCAATATTAAAATGACCATTGGGCTATGAAATTAGAAGAGGAGGGAGAAGTTTAGGCTCAGTCTTAGTGATAGCCTCAATTCTATATCTGATGTAAGTTTTCTTCTTCTTTCTTCTTTATTTTATATTTTCAATTATGAACTAGTTTGCATTCTAAGATTACAATATAGCCTAATTATGAACCTTTATATTTTCTATTCAATTTCATCAATGAGTTATTTTTCTTAAATTAAGTTTTTTACACTATTTTTAATACTTCTGATTGCTTGATCCGCAATTAGATAATTTGTTAATTATAATGAAATTGTGAGGAGATTTATGTATTTAGTTCATTGTATAGTTAATGTGAGTTACATGTGAGATAAAAATATACCTACATGATTTGCATAGTTTTCAATTGAGAACTACAAAATTTAATGAATCTTTGAATGTTTTAATTCACATGGAGATATAGTATATATGTTAGTTTTTAAAAATATTTTTGTTAGACCTTGGGAGATAGTAGTGGATAATTTAAAGTATCTTGATTGACAATTAAGATTATAAATTCTAAATTAAAAAGATAGATAAATTAAAAGTTGATTAATTATAGTGAAATTAAAATCTCTATAATCCCATCACTTGATTTATGCTAATTTGATTTTGCTTCTTTTAATTTAAAATTTACTTTATTTTATTTTTATACTCTCAATCAATCTATTTTCAAATAACTCACTTAGTATTAATATTAATAATACAATAATTAATAACATCAATTCTCATGAAGTTGATATTTTATACTCACAAAATTTACTACTTAATAACGACAATGTACGCTTCTACTTAAATATAATTAAATTCTTGCGTTTTTAATGGATTTATTGTTGGGTCTTATGAGATTTGAACAAGATGGCTCACCATGTTATGTTGCTTGTGATGATGAACTGTTTAATAAGGTGCTGGATCTTGCCTCCTCCATTATGGCTAAAAGGGTTAATTGAAGAAGATAAAAAGAAGGGGAGGAGATCTAGGCTTTAGATTCTATGTGTTTATTTGGAGATTTTACCAGAGTAAGGGGTGGGTATCCGTTAGGTTTGGTTAGTTGGTCGGATTACTCAATTCGACTAAAAATATATTTGAATTTAAAAATGAACACCTAAATTTGATAAAAATTTAGAATTAACTAAAGAATTTGGATTATATTGAATCAAGTTAGTCGAGTTAAATTTTAAAAAATTTATAAAAAAAATTATATTTGACTTTCTCGAATTAATCTAAAATTATTTTAAAAATTACCTGACAACTTGATCTAATATACTCAAAATGATTTTTTTAACCAAATTTAAGAGAGTTTAGTCAAATTTGTCACATTATATATGCTTATCCCTAACTAGAGTGTGGTGCTTTGTGTTTCTCCTTGTGACTTTTCCTGTCCCTGAGCATGGGCTGGAGCGTCCTGTTTTTGTCTCTTTGTGTGTTGGGCTCTTTCTGCCTTGGTATTTGACAAATCATTGTCAAGAAAAAAAAAAAAGAAGCTTCAATTCAAACTTTATTATCAATTTTGGCAAAAGAAAGTAAAAAACTTTCATACGAATCTGCTCAATTTTCAGTGGTGGAAGACCATTTAAATATTGAGTAATTAACAAACGTCTCGAGTAATCATGATTGTGATAAACTAGAATTGGATTGAGAGATTATTTTTAATTCCCTCAATATAACACAATTAGATTGGGTTAAATAGGCTATTATTGATAATATAATAGTGCCTGCAAAAAGCAGAAAAAGCAGTTGGCTTTATGATGTGTCTTGACCTTTATATGTCAGCCTCGCACAATGTCTAATCATGATTGGTCTCAACTAGTAAGATTAGCATATGGTAAACTTATAAAATTGCAACTTGTATGTGTACCAAAAAAATTTAAAATGCCAAAAAACAATGTACCAAAAAAAATATTCTAAAAATTTTAATAGGAAATAAATTAATAACATATCTATGTATGTCGAAAAACATTTTTTTGCTACTAAAATGTTTCGTCGAATACAAATTTAGAGTTATAAATTATCTTTTATAAATTTTGATGAAACCATCTAAAAATTGGTCAAAAGAGTTTTTCTCATGATATCACACAAGTATTTCTGTTCAGATATTCGCACTCTATACTTTTTGTAAAAGATTGGTTGGAAATTAATTATTTTGGTATCATAATTTTTTGTCATAATAGAGAGCGAACTTGTAAGTTGAAGGGGGCGGATTCAACAGTGCAAGAGTCCATCCATCATCCGAATAGGAATATAGCAAGGAAAGCCCTGAGTAGTAAGTGCAGCCTTATATGTTGATTTATATATATGTTGCCTTGCCCCTAATGTGAGGTCCATGGGCACCGGGATTCTCCCAGTAAGCTAAGTAGGTCTGACCTCTGGGTGTCTCAGGAGTCACTGCACCAGGCATGCCATGCCGTATTCTGCAATTCTTGGGAATGCTCCGGTCACCTACCAGATATTTAGAACTCCTTGCCTCCATATAAAGCCCTCTTTTTCCTTTCCCCACACATCCCAAAGTACTTGTGATCCTCTTAATCTTAGGCTAGCTTTTCGTCAACTTTCAACATGGTTGAATAAATTATTATCCGGGCTTTGCGTTCTTTGTTTGTTCTTTATTCATCCTCTCCCAAGGATTAAGACCTCACAAGACTACGGTCAGTATCTGCGGGTGCAGCATCCTCAAGATTCACACGACGCCTTCCTGGGTGACCTGAGCTTATTGCTCTGCAAGTTTTCAAGCAAATGGGAATCTTGATGATGCTGCATCAGCAAATATGTGACTATTCTCTTCTGTCGAATTTCTGACTTGGATCTAGGTGGGAATTATGCATCTAGGTAAAATATATACACACATTATTTTTATAATATCTTGTCCATCTTGCATGCTTTTGTTTGCTAAGTAGCTAGCGGGGTGGATGCCGAAAATCGAAGAACCCAACAAGGCTTGGATTCTACAGAGTTTTTCCCATTACTAGGTAGCAACGGGCCCTCATTACATTAAGATTTTGATTGGAAGAGAATCAGGTACCTCAGAGGATCTCTCTCTTATGTATAGAATGTACAGACAATAATTGATTTTTTTTCGCTTAATTTTTTTGATGTGACTGATCCTCTGTGGCATCTGAAACTTAATTTTATGGCATGAATTGTTAATAAGATACCCTACGTATATATATTAATGGTTGTCTAATTCAGGAATTCGATGTGTCCTAGATTGGGGCACGGGAAAGTATACATAAAAATCACTGACGTGTCAGTTAGGAAACTTATTCTAGCTAGCTAGTATAACTAAGAAAAAAGCTATCTTCTTTAACTCATGCTGGGGTATCTAGAATAGGCATTGTATATATATGGAACGCCTTGTTGAATCTTCGAGTCAGAAAGATAAAGCAATCTCTCGATCACCTAAAGAAAAACATAAGAGGGCATTTGGAAAGTTGGGTAGAACATCCAAGCTGGTTTCTATTTATGCGTGGGTGTTAAGTAATGGATTTTTGTTTTGGGATTTGGAGGTGATGAGTAGGACTGTGTCTGAAGAAAATAAAATTGATTAGAATACAAAGGGAAACACAATTTGTGTGCACAAAAGCTAATACACAAGATTATCTGTTAGAATAAGCGTGAGCTTCCCAATTTAAAAATGACATCGTCTTCTGGGCAAAGCTAAGCGGATTATATTATATACATCAAGTTTAGCTCAACTTTATGTGACTTTTTCGGTTTTGAATCTTTTATTACTTGAAAACATGGTGACGATCCTAGGTTTCTACATATACAAAGCTTTCACGTCAGCATTATATATATATCACTTATTGCTATTAATTAATTGAGAATCAAATGCTGGTTCCTAGTCCCATTAACTCCTGTGGTAGCTCTGTATATGATCAGAAAAATCTACTATATATATATAGCTGTACACGCTCACGTTGGCTGATAAAAATTAGTGCATGTTAGAAGGCATTTCTGAGTAGTGATAGGCCATTAGGTGCTCCATCAGGAGCTTTTCTAGTTTCTTAGATATATTTCCATTATTTCTACTTGTGAGAATGGAAATAAGGTTTGAGGACTGCGCTACCATGGTGATGGGAAACTATTAACTTTGGTATTTTAGATTTTATATATTGATTAATTTGATTTTCTGCAAAATGAAGTTTACTACACACACAGTCTTTACTCAGGCATGATTTTATGTAACATTGGTAAATAGCCTAGCTTTCATTTCGTGAGTTTTATAAGCTGTTAATTAGGAGAATATTGCGTTATTGAACAGATCTTGACCATTTGGTCTTAAATATTGCAGAAATGCCAAGTCTAGACCTGCATTGCCATTGGTCACTGCTCAAAACGTTGTATGTTTTAGCCTGAGCCACAATTACCAGTACCACACAGACAGAAACTCTCTCTCTCTCATGAATCATGAATGTGGTACGCAGTGGCTTTAGAGATGTAAGGGTATCTATCTTCTATTTACAGCCAAATGCACCAGCTGACCCATCCCTTGTGCTCCTCACATGTCTGCATGTGGGACTTCCCTCCCATATCCACTTACCCACCAAAACCATCCTCAAACTCAATACCCTAAAACGCTTCTATCCAAATATATTCTTAATTTAACCTATATTTTACCCCAACCACAACACACCACGTGACACCATCTTTGACTATTCTCATCTCATCTTTGCTTTTATTTACTCGCTGCGTTTCTGGGTTGCCTCAAATTTTTACAGTACAGCTCCCAGTGACTTTGTGTTGTACAAGGAGGGACAGAGTCCTCAGAAAAGCATCATGGGCTCCATTTTTACTGCCGCGCATTCCAGTCAAGCCCTCAGAAAAAGGGGAACAAAAAAAGTGAAGCATATTATGCACCGTCAATACCAATCTAGATTTGTTTCATATTTGACTAAAATTATGCCGTGTGTACTTTTTACAATAATTTTGTTTACTAGAAGATACCTAAATTGCATGTGCTTGGAAATTTTTTTTGACCAGTCAAATAATCTTCATAAATGATGTTTCTTTCCAAATCATTAGATTCCTTCGGAACATTGCACTCCTCCCCTCCTTCAATTTTGATATTCCCACTATTTTTCCCCCCGCCGATTTAATAATTATGAAGAATACCACATAGTAATTCCTTCACATGATAAACTCAGCAGAACTCGATCTCTGGGAGAAAATATTAAATTCAAAGAATGCTTTCAGATTGGAAAATTTTGAAACCAAGAATTCATGGACTGACTATTCTAGCTACAGTGTTGACATGTGCGTGTGAAAACCTCCAGTAAGTTTATATATCATCCTGGTATTATTGGAATCCTATAATTTACTCGGCAATGGTTGTGACTTGCGATGGTCACCAAATTAGCAGGGCTTGTAGGTTTTGTAGATGAGGCATTTTCAATGAATGCTGAGTAGAAAATTAGAGACCTACGTCTATATGCAGGCTCAGACAAATAAAACCATAACGAGAAAATCAGAGGAAAAAAGAAGAAAAAGATGCTTTAGCACCGACTCTATGGACATGAAGCAGGAGTAAAAGTGGAACATTATTGTTGTGATCACAAGATTGACCTTATCAGCCACTTGCCAATTAATTATTTCCTTCTGTTAACCCAAATAAGGCTTTTAAAATGAAAAATACAAGAAACATTATTAAAGGAATATATTGTCCTGTTTTGCATCGTATCATGGTTTTTTTTTTTTTTGGGAACTCAAAACCCATTTGATTAGGATAATTGACAAACGAAAGTCATGTTCCTGCGAATACGATGTGAATCATGAGTGCCGTTATATTAATCTACTCATTTGAAGACTTGTATTTCAAACACTCTTTTTGAGTATCAAGGATATGCAGAGTAATGTCAGGGGGTTCATTCATCCATGTGCACGTTCTCTGCTGAAGGAAGAGCATCTTAATCAAATTTAGCTCTCTGAAACATCATCCATTCTATGAAACTTGGGATGCTCGCAATCGTTTCTTTGAACACAGCAAACAGTAAAAGTTATCAAAGAAGTAGAATAAAATTTTGTGAACAAAATTGTGGAGTGACCCTCCACATGTAAACCAGCTAACGTTTGCCTACTGGGGACGATTTTAATAAGTGACCTCCCGTTTTAGAACCCTACAAGAGGTGCGTCTCCAAAAAGAGTCAGTTGAATGGACAGGGCTTCATTTATGAGCCTTCACTTCCAAATCCCTGTCCAAGGCATCTGATATGATGATATTTTCTTTTAATTTAATTTTTTTTTTTGAGAATTTCTTTTGGACAGTTTATAAACGTTGCATTTTGGCCCCATAAAATTGTTGGTTAATACTATGTATATATTTTACAATATTTGAGCACTAACAAGTGGTCAAGTATGGGTAGATATACGCATTCCCCAGAATCTACCTGCAAGCATTAATGAATAATGATCTCTTCAGGAACCGTTATATATAACACTGCACAGTCCCACTATAACCAACTTTGTTTCCGCTCTCAAGGTCTTATCCCATTCACCCTTCCCACACACACAAAGGTGTCTCAGGCAGAGCTGTTTGTCATGGACCAAAAATGGAAGGTGCAAAAGAAGGAATCAGTTTCAAGTAGCCAGTCCTCCACCAAGTCATTATTCTCAAGGAGCTTCTCAACAAGAAGCTCCTCTTCAAACTCCCCTCTACTCAGGAGCATGTCCCAAAAGGGTTCCTCCTCCTCCTCCTCCTCCAAGTGCAATCTTCCAAGGAGCTTTTCGCAAAAGAATCCGTCTATCGGCCGCAAATGCACCAATTTAGCAAAGGAACAAAAAGCCAGATTTTACATTATGAGGCGCTGTGTTGCCATGTTAGTTTGCTGGCACAAGCACGGGGATTCTTGAAGGAACCACACAGCACAGATCCCCTCTTCAGATTGTATGGCTTTACTTGCAACTTGGATAACATTTTGGCATCTTAATATTATAGATTCGATTGTAATTATGAATTAATTAAGGCGAGTCATAAGATTTACAAATTGCTGGAAAAGTCCAAGTTAATCTTCACCCTGCAGGTATGACCTTTATTTCTACTCTTACTCTCTTTGTTTGAGATTCTTATCCTTCAAGAATTGAACAACTAAAACTTTGTTTTGCGTTGGGTTGAGGATCCTGAAAAGCTTTCTTGTGATAAATGCCGTCTCTGTTTCTCTGGCTTTGTCATTTTCCCCCTCTGTATGTGTACAGAAGGGAAGGGTTTAGCTTTCTGGTAGAAAACAGAGAGATTCTCTTCAACTACTTCGAGTGAGCAATTTAATAGTATTTGGATCTGCATTGAATATGCAAGCCGCATTCCTTCTTCTTTTCCCCTATTAGAAACAAAAAGCAGATCGCGGTGATTACTTCCAAATTTTAAGGCTGGCAAGACCCGCAGCTTTTCTTTCTTTTCGTAGTCGTCAAAGCCAATGAGTAATGGCAGCCTCAGAAAAGAGAGATTTGCAATTTAAAGTTAGATCTCCTCTGGTGTTAGTATGATTGTAAAGGTGGGATCTTTCTTTTTCTCTTGTGTGTCCCCACTCCCCGTTAATTGCATATTAGTGCAAAAATGTAAAAATTCAATTCTAACACTTTCAACGTTGGGTCTAATATCCATTTACTAAGTTGGTGACACCCCCCCCCCCTCTTTCTCTCTCTCTCTCTCACTCGTTTACAAAAAATTCAAAATCCGTCCATATTTGCAATATTTGTAAGAAGTATAGTGTTCAATGCTAGTGGGTATTAGACAAGAAAGAGGCATTCCAAGTACCTAGTTTCTTCTTGTGCAAAATGAGCAGAAAATATATCTCCCGTCTTATCGGCATACAGTATTGATTTGATCCCATTTCCCCTTGTTGCTGTAAGAAATGCATAGGATACTCTGTACAGTATGGGTGATCAGGATCATCCTCCAATGATCGTCCCTTAATGCCACCTACGTCAAGTTCATGAATTGACAAAGCAAAAGCAAGGCAGAGCTGATAATATTAGTATGTTAATATTTACAAAGAAATTGCATTCATATTCCGAATGATCCAGAATTCAATTATGCCAAGAGAGAACCAGCACTCTTTTACATCCTCGACGATCCAAGAAGCTTTTGTCCTGCAAATGCAACACCAACTCCACTTTGCAAGTAATTGTAGAATTGCCTCTGAGAGGCAGAGCAAAGAATATGTTTTAAGCCAAAAAAGAGATTATGGGTTTAGTTTCCACTAGCTATATCTGCCATGCCATATATCTCTACAGGCATCGGAGACACACATTTTGGCCACTTTCTGTCTGAGAAGCAGCACCCCACCACTTTCCCATATCCAATTATAGCTAGCTAATGTCAGATTTCTCTTTTCTTCGTTTCTTTCATATAACTGGTATACCAAGAGGATGGGAACATCCTTGTAGGGTTTGGCAAATGGGTAAAGATTCCATACGCTCCAAAAGTGTTTGGTTCCATGCCTATATGTTGTCACCGACCATTATTGACCAAAAGAAAAATATGTTAATTAGTAGCCAAATAATCCATTGGATGCTTGCATGGACATCCTAGAAGATGCTTATATTTCACAGAAACCCTCATCATCACTGTGTAGGTTTTTACCTCATGGTTAAAAATAATTAACGCCAAAATTTATTTAGTTCATAGAAGAATTCCTTTTCGGGGGATTGATTTGAAAATAATGGAAATAAAGTATCCACATATAGTAAGCTTCGTTTGTGCTAGTCTGGCTCACATGGGATTGATTTGAAAACACAAACTGTTTTTACGTAAAAAGTCATGCCTGCAGATGCTGATAAGATATTAAACTATATCAAATGTTCAACAAAAAGCAGAAGCAAGACCAAGCCCCAAGTACAACAATGAGCAATATCTGCAGAGTAGGAACCATGAAGTAACAGTACGTTATTCAGAAGAAATGGAAATATCCCCCACAAAGTTAAAGAAACTCAAGAATTAGTGACCCTCTCTCCTTATGCTTAGATAGATGGATTTGACTGGAGGAGAAGTTGGACGAGCTTCGTAAAACATGTGTTTACCAAGAACCACCTTCATAACTCAAAACATGTGAGTGCAGAGGCACCACCTTCTTAATAACTCAAATACGATTTGTATTGATGTTGAAATTTTACAATAATTAAGAAGAGTTTGGTTTTTGAACTGCTGTTGTTAATATTTTCGAAAGCAGATCTTAAAAATAACATTCAGTAAGAGTATATACCATACATCAAGCAAAGATTAAATATAAAGTTTGCGGATATTTATTTCAACATTAGAATACATTTTGTAGTTCTTTTATCTCGGTAATATTATTGGTTAATGCAAAAACACAATCCTTAATTTCGTGGGAGGGATCAAATTGGCCTTGACTCGGAACAGATGCACCAAAAATTGAATAAACAAGTCGCACAATACTAGTACATAACCAGCTGGCCATGTTACTACCATTTTGAAACGGTGCCAACAAAGCAATTGTAAGCAGGAGATGGTTTAATTTGCTGCTGTTTCTCTGTCTGCAGTCTACGTGTTTGGAACTCTCATTGCCACGGCTATGGCGGAGTGAGATAATTTGGAAGCACGACAATAAAGACAACTTCAACAAATGTGGATGGCTCATTGGCTTGTGGGTCAAAGATGGCAAAGTAGGGCTGCTTAGTTGGCTTGAACCTTGAAGGAGGCGTCCCATGAAATGAGACCACGTAAGCTATGTGGAATGTCAGAACCAAAAGAATGGCAGGGAAAGAGGGGGAAAAAGAGCCTTTAATACTAAGTATGTTACTTGACTCCAAGAATAAAACGAAACCTTGCACAATGGCATATGTATTTGGTAATGTTTCTACTCTTCCATTAAAATTGCAAATGGATTACAAAGAATATGCGACCAAAATCCAGAGTTTAGAACAAAAGGAATATGCATCAATTGTTCTTTCTCAATGTATATTGGGTCCACTGCTCTGGAACCGCAGTCTCAACTGGCACCCGCCAGAGTCTTTGACCAGGGGGGGGGGGGGGGGACTATTTACTTTTATTCTTGCTGGTCATATGCTATTTACAGTATAAATCTCTCAACTCAAAGTGTATGCTCTTATTAAATTATTATTCTTTCCAAAATTGTTTCGTCGTCCTTTTTTAATCTTCCAAGACCCAGTTTCTCGTACGCCTCCGCGAGTTCCTACTGAATAATGAACTCAATTGGCTAAGGCTTCTACTCATGGACCCAAGTTCTGAGGAAGATGAACTTGACCTCGACCCAACCCTCCCAAAGAATGACAAGAAATTGCGAAATATTCTGCCAAGTCCACGACTTTCGCTAACTCCAATGCTTCCCATTGCAAGGGAATTTCTTCTAGGAGCTCCATTCGTATTGAGCCCGCCGTCCATTTCTGTGTATACAACTGGTAAATGACTATCCGCATCGCTGCTGCTGCCAGAAAATCTTCCAACGGCAAACCCGCCACCTGGTAGCCTCCATATTGCCAATCCTACCGTTTCTTCGTCGATTTGCCCTGATATTCTGCTTTCCAGTGGGTTTCGATCCGAAGGCAGCTCGTCACGGCACACAGGACACGAATTACGCATTGAAAGCCACGGGAGAATGCAATCCGAATGGTAAATGTGCTTGCAAGGCATTTCACGCGCCTCTGAACCCAGCTCAAACGCTTCTTTACAGATGGCACAGTATGTATCCATACCCACATGGGCCTCCACAATCTCAATCGTCGGCATTGACTCAATGGCCGTTTTGGACGCTGGCGGGTTCTCCGGCCGCCCAAACCCATTAGTTTCGACCTGGGCAAACTGCTCCAGCAACCGATCGAAGCCTGACCCCATCAAGAACTCTGACATGGCCAGCGGCAAAGGTCGGAGACCGGAGCCATCTCCATCATCATAGTACAATTCGACGCCACTACTTCTCTCACTATAACCACCATCAGCGTGTCCCCGGAGAACGATAACTGGGTTAAAGGGAGACCGGCTGCCTGCGTGGCGGCGTCTTCGCCGGAGCCCTTGTCTCCTTAAATTAAAGGAACCTTGACCTTCATCAGGGAACATGGGCATGGGCGCAGCTGGAAAGGGGCTGATATGATCGTCCGATGATGGGTTGCTCTGGATCTCTTCGACGAAGGCACTTTCACAGAGTGGGCAAGCGATGTGGTCTTGACTCAAGAGGCTAACAAACCGGGTGCACCTATGACACCAATACGATGCCGTCGCAGATGACATATCCGGGTTCATTGTCTTCAAGATCCAGACTTTAGAAGCAGTTGACTTGCACTTATAAGGAGAGAGGTATGAATCTGCGAAGAGGAGGAAGAGAAGGCGAGGGGTGAGACCGTCAATTTAAGGCACGCGAGGGGAGAGGAATGCGAAGGAGAAAGAATCGTTGACGTGTCACCCACTCGTTTATGTACTATCGAAACTAATGGCAAGTTCTGAAAAAGATTAGTAAAAGCAATTTGTTATTTTTTTTTAAATTTTCCAAAATACACAAAGTTGACGGTATTTTTAATATAATTATGATATTTGAAGTAATTAATTATATAACAGTTAATTTATTTTTTATTAGAGAATCTCATAATTAATGTAATATTTCTACTTTAAATGCCATTTTAAGTGCTCCAAAATTCGGCGGAGCAATCTTAAAGTTGGCCACCCAACCCATAATAAATTTGGAAAGCCCATTCCCACAAATAAATTTATTTCTACGTTTGCATATCTGGGCCGGAGCCGATTAACATTAACACGTGGATCTGAGAAGGCCACCAGAATCAGAATGCAACCCTAGTTCAGTTCAGAAAGATGTTGTCACGTGGCGGCGACAAAGAAAAGAGCCGAACAGAACCTTATTTTAAGCGGCACTAAACACAAAATGACACGAAGACTAATAGAACGAGCAAGGCATGAAGGACACTACAGAGCTACATTTGACGCGTGACGCCCAAACTAAACTTATCTGCTATAATGGGTGGGCTCATGAGTGCGTCACCGTCACCCCCAATCACGTTTCTATCTCTTCTTTCACCAACCACTCCGCCATTTTGTTATTTTGATCCTTGGTATTAATTTTAATATTAAGGTGTGTACGGCCCGTAGGAAAAAAAAAAAACACAAAACACAAAATTGTGCAGCCCTATGATACTGAACTGCCTTATGCCATAAAGAAGTGGTTAAATCCTCATTTACTTCACTCACAAATGCAAACGTACGGGTTTATATTTTTGACAATGTCTTTGGGCTCCCAAAGTTTGACTTTTTCTTTATGGGTGACCCCATTTATGACCACTTAACTAGGTGAGTAAAAAGGTCAGCAATTTTCGGTTAAGTTAATGACAAGTTTGATATTTCCAAGTCAATAAATTGCCTGCCTAGCATTGAATTCAAGGAAATCTTTGATGGATAAACAGGCAGTTAAATGGCAAAAAAAAAAAAAAAAATGAGGCCCAGAGAAAGGTGGGAAGTTGGAGAAAATGAAGTGGTACAAATTTTACAGTACTTACTACTTAGCACTATTTTACTGAACTAGCGAATCTAATAAGCCAACGTGTCAGCCGGTCACATTTAGAACGCGAGGAAATAAACCCGCAAGCCATTCCGCAACATCAGTCGGTTATCACTTGGTCAATCACCCCTAATTTTTAGGAAATAAAAAAAATATTTTGGATATTTCCCAGAAAATGGAAAACTTACGGAAAACCAAATAAATTGGGTTTGCTATCACTCACTGTATTTAATCCACCTCCAAATGCAACAAAACCCTAAGGGTTCTTGTAAGAACCAATAGCCGCCGGATTCATCTCTAACGTCACTCTTCTTTCATTCTTTCCTTTTTGATCTTAGTGCACCAGTCCTCGTCTCACTATTTTTTTTTCCCCTCTTTTCTTGCCACACCTTTTTTTCACCTTATTCATGTTCTTGGAATACTTGTCATATATATGAGATGATAAACATGGCTTAGGAATATTTATTTGTCGTCAATAATTAAGGATACCAGTTCAGGTAAACATAAGTTATATTTCGCAATCCTGTTTTCTGGTTTATTCTTCAGGTAGTTTTATTTAAGCTCCGGGAATGACTTCGGTGCAATTTTCATGTACCAGCTGCAACTGAGCATTTCTCAAGTTCTACATATGGGGCTTGGACGGCTTGATGGGAAAAGCTTGAATTTTGGGGTTGTTTTACCGCTTAGGGTTTGAATATTGGTTGTGGGTAGTGATCAGTTTTAGCTATATCCGGTTGAGGATTAGTTCGAGCTGTTCGAAGTCTGATGATCAATTTTATTTTTTGATAATGTTGTCTGAATTGGGAAGAAGACCGATGCTTGGCGGTAACGATGGGTCTTTTGGAGATGAATTGGAGAAAGAGATTGGGATGTTGCTTCGCGAGCAGCGTCGACAGGAGGCTGACGATCGTGAACGCGAACTCAATTTGTATAGAAGTGGATCAGCACCTCCAACTGTGGAGGGGTCTTTAAGTGCTGTTGGAGGGTTATTTGGCGGCGGCGGCGGCGGTGCTGCTTCTGCTGCCTTCTCTGAGTTTTCCGGTACTAAACATGTAAATGGGTTTGCGTCCGAGGAAGAACTTAGGTCTGATCCAGCTTATCTTTCATACTATTACTCGAATGTGAATTTGAATCCCCGCCTTCCACCTCCATTGCTATCAAAGGAGGATTGGAGGTATGCGCAAAGACTAAAAGGTGGAGCTTCAGTGGTGGGTGGAATTGGAGATAGGAGAAAAGTTAATAGGGCTGATGATAACGGAAGTCGATCATTATTTTCGACTCCACCAGGTTTCCACATGAGGAAACAAGGGAGCGAGGCGGATAATGAGAGACTAAGAGGTTCGGCTGAGTGGGGTGGTGATGGACTGATTGGCTTGCCGGGTCTAGGACTTGGAAGCAAACAAAAGAGCCTTGCAGAAATTTTTCAGGTGACTTCACTGTGTTTTATTTTAAATTTCTAACTGGTTCAGCATGGTACTCGACTCTTTGACTCTGTTCTGTATCTGTTTTTTAATTTGCATATATTTCAAGGTTGCTAATGTTTTTTCACATATGTTGATTTGAACTAAATATTCATGTAACCAACTTTCTTTTTTTAATGTTTTAATGTATATCTTTATTGAAAATGTGCAACTAATGCTTAACCTTTTGTAGGAATCAAGTTTGATTAATTAAATGTAAATGACAACATGCATTTGTGGCAATGGAGATAACTTTTTTTGGCTGTTAAGTGTCTACAATGTTGTACTTGTATCTAGTGCTTATTGTGTTGAAATATGGAGGTGTAACTCAATGTCTGAACTTCATGTGAAGCTTTTGCTTTGCTCTACCTTTGTGATGTTCCTTTAAGTTTGTCCGGTACCAGTGGACATTTTTAGTATAATATTGGCTGAAATATTGATACTGATAATTCTGTGCCTTTTTTTATCTAGTTGATATATTGTTATTTGTTTTGATTTATCTCTTATGTTTCTTTATTTCTTTATCCTTTTACTTCCACCCATCATTTATAACTAGTAATTATGCAGGATGATTTGGGCCGTAACACACCTGTCCCGGGCCTTCCTTCTCGTCCAGCCAGCCGTAATGCTTTTGATGAAAATGTCGATATCGTAAGTTCTGCTGAAACAGAGCTGGGTCATGTAAGCCATGATTCCATAACTACTGATGCATTAAGGTCTGGATCAAATGTCCAGGGATTGTCTACTGCTCAAAATATTGGTCCACCATCTTCATATACTTATGCTGCTGCTCTAGGATCTTCCACATCAAGAAGCACCACACCTGATCCACAACTTGTTGCTAGGGCTCCCAGTCCTTGTCTTACACCTATTGGAGGGGGAAGAGTTTCTGCTGCTGAGAAGAGAGGTATTACTAGTCCAGACACATTTAATGGTGTTTCATCTGGCATAACTGACTCTGCAGATCTGGTGGCTGCATTGTCCAGCATGAACTTGTCAGCAGATGGTGTTTTAGAAGGTGATAACCATTTACCATCACAGGTTGAATCAGATGTTGATAATCACCAGAGATATCTGTTCGGTATTCAAGGTGGTCAGGATCATGGCAAGCAAAATGCATATTTAAATAAGTCTAAATCAGGGCATTTGCAAAAAGCATCTTACTCTGATTCAGGCAAGAGGAATGGGACTGGGGCTGACATTAACTCATCCTTGAACAGGCAAGTTGAATTACAAAAGTCTAATGTTCCTTCCAATAACGCATATTTCAAGGGATCACCTACCTCTCCCTTTAGTGGTGGAGGTAATTTTCCAGCTCAGTACCAGCCTTTAGATGGTACAAATTCATCACTGTCTAACTATGGCCTGAGTGGGTATGCTGGAAATCCTGCATTGGCGTCCATGATGGCTAACCAACTTGGTACTGGTAATCTGCCACCCCTGTTTGAAAATGTTGCTGCGGCATCGGCAATGGGAGCCCCTGGAATGGAGTCAAGAATTCTTGGAGGTGGTTTGGCTTCTGGAGCTGCTGCTCCCTCTGATGCGCATAGTCTTGGTAGAATGGGAAATCAAATTGCAGGTGCTGCTCTTCAGGCTTCTTTTATTGATCCCATGTATCTTCAGTACTTGAGGACTTCGGAGTATGCTGCAGCACAGCTTGCTGCTCTTAATGACCCTTCTGTGGACAGGAACTACTTAGGCAATTCATACATGAATTTACTTGAGTTTCAGAAAGCTTATCATGGGTCTCTGCTCTCACCTCAGAAGTCACAGTACAATGTTCCATTGGGTGGTAAATCAGGTGGTTCCAATCATCATGGTTATTATGGAAATCCGGCATATGGCGTTGGCTTGTCTTACCCGGGAAGTCCAATGGCAAACTCTGTTGTATCCACTTCTCCAGTTGGATCTGGCAGTCCTATTAGGCACAATGAGCTGAATATGCGTTTTGCTTCTGGGATGAGGAATTTAGCTGGGGGTGTCATGGGACCTTGGCAGCTAGATGCTGGTTGTAATATAGATGAAAGCTTTGCTTCTTCTCTGTTGGATGAGTTTAAAAGCAATAAAACCAAGTGTTTTGAGCTCTCAGAAATCGCTGGTCATGTTGTTGAGTTCAGGTATATATTTTGTCTGTTAAGCCTTGTAATGCTTCATTTTTTATGCTGCCATCTCTTATAATTGAAGTCAATAATTTACTCTTATGGCCAGTGCGGATCAATATGGGAGCCGATTCATTCAGCAAAAGCTTGAAACTGCAACTACAGAAGAAAAAAACATGGTTTATCAGGAAATCATGCCGCATGCTCTTGCTTTGATGACTGATGTCTTTGGTAATTATGTGGTTCAGAAGGTGATTCTTACTCCATCTATGTTGCTCTTTCGAATTCTATTTATTCTCTTTCATGGAAGTTGTTTGAAAGATAATTGGTATTATCTTTCAGTTCTTTGAGCATGGACTTGCATCTCAGAGAAGAGAATTATCCAACAAGCTTTTTGGTCATGTTCTGACACTTAGCCTTCAGATGTATGGTTGTCGGGTGATCCAGAAGGTATTCACAACTTTGGGTGGCATCAGTTAGTTTCTATGTATGGCTCTGTATCCATAATGTTCTCAATCTCATTTTTTTTCCTTTCTTTTTCCTATTATGCTTCCTTCTCTAGGCCATAGAAGTTGTTGATCTGGATCAGAAGATAAAAATGGTTCAAGAGCTCGATGGTAATATTATGCGCTGTGTGCGTGATCAGAATGGTAACCATGTCATTCAAAAGTGTATCGAATGTGTCCCAGAAGATGCAATCAACTTTATTGTCTCAACTTTTTTTGATCAAGTTGTGACACTTTCAACTCATCCATATGGTTGCCGGGTGATACAGGCAGGATTTGTTTTTAGTTGCTTTTCCCATTGCTCCTTTTCTGAATTTAAAGTCCTGGGTCATATGATAATGTTTTTCTAAATGGCAGAGAGTACTGGAGCACTGTAAAGACCCTAAAACTCAGCAGAAAGTTATGGATGAGATTTTAGGAGCAGTTAGCATGTTAGCTCAGGATCAATATGGCAACTATGTTGTCCAGGTTTAAAATTATTCTGACTACTTTCAGTTTACACTTATCGTAGCTGCAATTGTTGCAATGGAAGTGGAACTATCTGTTTACAATTCTTTTATTTTTTTTGGTTTACTGGAGTTCTTTTCCTGCAATTTAGCTTTCCTGAGAGAATTGAGACATGAGTAGATTTTCTTACTATATGGCCGAGTGTAGTCCTAACAACTTTCCTTAATCATGTCTTCTGTAATTATTCCCCTTTGTAGGTTTTTTTTTTAAATGTTGAAATCTGTATTGATGTTTTCTAAAATATGAATCCTTTTCTTTGGTAAGCTTGGATTCACCATCATAACACAGCATTCTTCTTGTCAGTGATATGAAACAACTTATTGATTGAAGCTCTTCTTTTTTAATGAATCATACTTCATCATCTATCGCAAAAGAATGTCTTTGGAGCATGTGTAACTCTTCAATGATAATTATTATTGAGATCTTTTTTCCTTGAATTTGTTACTTTTATGTTATATAACTTGCCATCCAAGTTGTTTTATTCTTATAACATGCCATTCAAGGTCTATTCTCTCGTGACATGGGCTTTAGTCCTTGCACCACTCAATTTTGTAACATGATAGTGTTCTGTATTTCCTGATGACAACTATTTATCATGTAATTTATACTTGTGGGATCATCTCTCATTTTGCTTTCTTCCTCTATCCTTGATAACAGCATGTGCTAGAACATGGGAAGCCTCATGAGCGTTCAGCTATTATAAAGGAATTAGCAGGCAACATAGTTCAAATGAGTCAACAAAAGTTTGCCTCCAATGTTGTGGAGAAGTGTTTGACATTTGGAGGTCCTTCTGAACGTCAATTACTAGTGAATGAAATGCTTGGCTCCACGGATGAAAATGAGCCGCTTCAGGTTTCTCAAAACTTTTTCTTTCGCTTTTTAATAATATTTAAATACTCCTTTTTCCTTTGAGGCAACTAGAAAGCAATGCTTATGCATTTCATTTCCAGTCTCAGAAGCTGGTGACATTTGAAATATTGTCTTTTTTATGATTAACTTGAGTCAGGAGTCTCTCGTTAATGTGGTCTGTTTTAGGTTCTGCACCATCATAATATAATAAAAAAGGAAGTTACTGTATTTGAGCCCATTGCACGATCTGGACTCTTCGTGTCTGTTCTCTCTCCTTTGTTAAATATTTCCTTCCTTCACATAAGTTGAGATTTGGGATGTAACTTTCTGATAGAAGTAATTACATGATGGAAGGATGTGACTGCTTTGTTCTTAGTGACCAATTTGTTCAAATGTGATGTTAGTAAAGGCTCGAAATCCACCTTGTCCAAATACTCGTGATAGCCACAAGTTGATATTTCTCTCAATGCACCCAAAGTTGTTCAGTGTTTAAACACAAGAATGACCTACTTTCACATCTTTAGTCTTGGAACTTCAATCACCTAAATGTAATCGTCAAGGAGAAGCAAGGAGGTTAATTTTTTTCTTTTCCAATTATTCTTTCACTAGAATCATGATCTCCGTCGTTGTGCTTGCTTTGGTTAGTTAACTCTGAAGCATGTCTTGACAAGACGGATAATAGTTTGTCATTATGCAATGATGCTTTCCCCTCTTCATAAGTCTTGCAAAATGATTAATCAGGTTCCTTCTTTTATGCACACAGGCCATGATGAAAGATCAATTTGCAAATTATGTTGTGCAAAAGGTGCTGGAGACTTGTGATGACCAACAACGAGAGCTGATTCTTTCACGAATCAAGGTTCATTTGAATGCATTGAAAAAGTACACTTATGGAAAACATATTGTTGCCCGTGTAGAGAAACTAGTCGCTGCTGGAGGTATTCATTCATTCCATGTTATTTCTCATTTACATGATGCTCTTTGGTTCTGATAAATATTTCTGCACCCATCTGAATGATTTTGGTGCATGTTTATCTAAATGCATGTATATATATATAGAATGTACACATGAACACCAATGCATTTTGCTGCTGCTAATTGGACCATTTTATGCAATTTTACTGCAAGTTAGTTTTTGAGTTATCATATGCTAAGGTATTACATGTATCTTGCCAACTGGTGGTTTAATTTGTTGCAGAAAGGAGAATTGCTGCTCAGTCTCCTCATCCTGCTTAGGTTGGCATAGAAAAAGAATGTCATTTGTACAGCTAACTGTGGCTAGTGTGAGCTTCCTCCTCTCCCTCTCTCTTGCATCTAAAGCTTATGAAAACCTATCTGCTGAGATAGGTAATAGCCGTAGCAGAAGGCTGGTAATAAAGTTGTCGGTTGTACTGAAGAACTGTACATTTTGTAGTTTTAAGTTCATACGTATAATTTAAGTGAGATGAGGTTCAGATGTTTAATACAGCTGATGCCCCTGCAGAGGAGATAAAATAACTATACAAGTACTTTTAAGGGTGTAAAGATTATAAAATGGTGAGGTAGTTTATTAGTTGACGCGACTGTACAAAATGTTGCCATGTGGAGAGCTGTTTATGTTTAGGTGAGGGCAGGATTTTTCTTTCATGTATGCTTAAGTGACTTTTTATCTCCTTCCAAAGCTACAATTTTTGTTCCAACTTTACTTTTCCTTACATATCTTGTGAGTTTTCATTGCTTTGCTGTGCTATTTTTAACAATATAATTAACGAATAATGACCTTATTTTATAAAACTTCTCGTTTGATTTCAAAAGACAAACAAACGAAGGAGCAGTCATGGAAACGTTCTCCCCATCAATCTGAAGTGAATGGTGGAAAATTTGTTAGTACACTGCGTTCCATTCCCAATTTTTGTTATTAATGGTCTTTCTTGTTGCTACCCATGAATCTGTTGTTGAATAGCGTAGTATTTATCTTCTTAAATTTACCTGGGCTTACTAATTAATATTTAAAATATAAAAAAGTTGAGGTTCATTAATACCCTAGTGAAGGCAAACATCTAAATTAATCTCCTTTATCTTGGAATCATTTCACTGCAACTTGATTTTGATAAAGACTCACCATCTAAAGGCAGATTTTATTCTTATATAGTTGCGCATTTGTGACGACTCGAAAATTCGCACTAGCTTGCTTTACAACAATTTCTGCATACTTTAAATCTCATTAGAAAGAGGGGTCGTTGCACATAAAATGTTTTTTGTATAAAGATAGAGGGATGATTTTGAGCGCTACATATTTTTGTTCTGTTTTATAATTTGTTTTAGAGGTAAATAAATGAGTGGGTCAAGTTAGATTGGACTGATTTTCAATCTAATATGACAAAAATCAAGTTTTTAAAAAATTACATACGACTAAAATTTTAAATTATTTAAAAAATTTGAGTTAATTCATGTTGTATTAGTTAAATTATAATGGATTAATGAGATCAAATTTAAAAATTGAATAATCTAATTCATTCATTTAAATACAAATATTTAAAAAAAAAAATTAAATTGCACAAGTTTAAATAATTATATTCGATTTAAAATAATTTTTTAATCAAATTTAATCAAGTGAGCCAATATATGTTAATATCTTTTCAAAAGATCTTGTTTTTGGTAATTGAATAGAACAGAATAAAATTGGTTTCTTATTATTTAATTTGGTTCGTTTTATAAAATCTGAGTCACTCCAATAATACTTTAGTAAACTAAATTGATTCTGTTCACTTGAGTTTAATTAAAATGGATGGAATTGAAGTTACAAACATTCCAATTAAATAGTTTCATTTTCAAATATATTTATCAACGATTACAGCTCAAAGCCTTGTTTTCGTTCTTCTCTCGCTGTTTTAAATAAATTAAAATTAAAAAAAGACGATTACACCCAAAGCCTTCAACTCTCCAGCTGTCAACACCATCCTCCTCCTAACTCTTTCAGCTCGCACTTGTTTTTGAAAAAAAACAAACTCCCTTTATTTATTAATCTTTTTGGCTGATTCACACTTCGACGCTCCTCAAAAACAAGACTAAATGGAAGCGTTCCGACACCTGCCCTCTAAATTACCAAAGACCCCCAAAAAGTGTTTTCACTTTTGCCCATGTGGCTGCTCCAAAAGCATATGACATGGCAAAGGATCATTGTTGGGCATAGACACGTGTCTTTCGTATTCGGCGAGTAAAATAATATTCCGAAGGAAGAAAGATATTTAGAGGATCTAAAATATCTGGCTAAGTCGTCCACGTTGGCACCGCCACGAGATCGATCTGGAATCAGATATTGCACTTTTTCTCTGGAAAGAAGAGTGAAAATTATGAGAGAAATTGTAAAAAAAAGTTTATTTTCTTGGTTGCTTCCTTCGCTTTCCCGTTGCCCAAACAAAACGCCCACAGCCGAATCTTACGAAATATCTACCAACAGATTGTTTTCCTCTTTTACTCGTTCATCAAAATCGGACCTCATTCCTCTATTGACTCTGGATCCAATCACGAAATCGATTCGGATATGACCCAATCTGCAACAACCCATAGCCACGCTGCCTAGACTCTGAAACTGCCCTAGTGTTAATGGGGGAGGAGGTGAAGATGAGCGACTACGAAGGCGGTGCTGCCGATGATGAGCGCGTCCTCGAGTGGGAGATGGGTCTGCCCAGGGCCGATGATCTCACTCCTCTGACTCACTCCTTGATCCCGCCGGAGCTGGCTTCCGCCTTTAGCATCTCCCTGGAGCCCGGTCGGACACTCCTCGACGTCAATCGTGCCTCGCACAATACTCTGTCCAGTATTATCGGCGGGAGTTCTCAGACCTTCTCATCCAATAATTTCAAGTCTTTCAACGAAGACCGGACTGGGGACCCGATTGTGGTGGAAGCAGATGAAGAGACCGACCGAGATGGCTCAGGGTCCGATTCTAGGAAACTAAGGAAGATCGATTGTGCAGAAGAAGCTGATTCAGCTTTACGTACAGAGAATTCGACGGAGGATCCCTCTGCGAGGACCTTGAAGCGGCCTCGGTTGGTATGGACTCCGCAGTTACACAAGCGTTTTGTCGATGTGGTGGCTCATCTAGGAATCAAGAACGCCGTGCCCAAGACAATTATGCAACTGATGAATGTTGAGGGATTGACCCGTGAAAATGTCGCCAGCCATCTGCAAAAATACCGGCTTTACCTGAAGAGGATGCAGGGGCTGTCCAACGAGGGTCCCTCGTCCTCGGATCACCTCTTCGCATCCACACCTGTGCCTCAGAGTTTACACGAGTCCGGTGGAAGTGCGCATTCGCATGGTAACGGGCATCTGCCGGTTCCGATTCCGATGCCATATCCACCGCCTATGATGCCAATGCCGGTTCTTGGCATGCCACACGGTCATGGTCACGCGCATGCTCCTATGGGAATGCCGGTGGCAAATTCGGGTGGCACAGCGGCTTATCATGGGTTCGAGTCCCATCCTTATAACATGGTGCAGCAAAGGGATTGGCCTGGCAATAAGTATGCTTCCGTTGTATCATACCCTCAAGTTGCTCCTCATGAGAAATGAACTTTCGGAATTTTTTCCACGTTTGAGCAAAGGTGAACTTTATTAATTTTTTTTTATACATTCTAGCTCATTTCTATTTCTCTAATAGCGACTACTATATGTGATCGTGTGGTATCTAAATATACGAATCTGAATGAAACCAATCTAGGATTTCTCTTACTATTCCCTGATTGGCTTAAAATAAAGTTCATTTATCAATATCAGATTCTAATATATTCAGCTGCATATCTTTTCTTTAGTAAGAGATAAGTTGAACAGAATTCACGTTTGAGTGATTGAGGTGGCTTATACACATGGCCTGAGGCCTGAAGTAATGTGTTCTTCAGGAACACCGCTCACCGTCACTCTGACTCATCTGAATTTAATTGCTGATTGTGGTAGACTCTGTTTTATGATAAGTTGCTCAAAGCAAATTTCGTACTCTTTCTCGTTTCTGTATTGAAATGACCTCTTTGTTATCTAAGAAGTAGGATGAGCAATACGCAGATGTATTTATGTTGTTCTTAAATACAATAAGCAGATTATCATATCAACATAAAGGAAATGAATGGTGGGTCACTTTGATGATAAGGTTTGCATTTTCATTTTGTTTTACCTTCAACACGTTGACCATTTCTATGTAATGAGGTGAACTGATTCACTAGTTTTGTGTTGTCATCTTCAGTTTGAAAAGGAGGACCTTTAAATAGATGTGCACCTTCTGTTGATTTTTTTTTTCCTACAGTGTCCTGATGCCAAGTCCTAGGCTTCCTTTCTGTGATGACAATTTTTTTGATTTGTGATGGAACTCTCTGTTGTGTAATGTAGACCACATGGTTCATTGGATCTTCATTTTACACTTTTATTTTCTTTTGCAAGGTTAGGTATGTATATCTTCCTTTGAGTTTAAATCTACATTCCCCCTGATTCTTCATGGTTATCAAGATTCGTTGCTAATCTATTGTATTGTGTATGCAATCAGGATTTTGTGTTCAATGCTGCAGCAAAACGGTGTATAATGTAAATTATGCTTGTCTTTGTAGATTCAAAAGTTTAACTGATGGTCATCACTTGAAGTCTCGGAAGTAGCTCTACTGATGGCCTTGGACTTCACATACATGGATTCTGAATAAGTATTTGCAGACTTTATGATGCCAAATTAGAGTCTAAATCAGTAGTATGTACCATTTCAGCAAATTCATATATCTCATAGCATGTACCTCATATTACTGTCACCTAAATTGTAGGAGGAGGTTTCTGACTTGTTACTTCAGCTCTACTCTACTGTGATGACAGATGATTGTAAAGTACATTCTTAACTGTTTCTCTGATTGATAAGTGCTATTATATTGTGCATTTCTGAATAACTTAACTCTCTTTTTCAGCATCAAAGCAAAATTGAATAAAAGAGAGACTCAGCAAATGTAAGCAAGCATTTCTACCTTGCTTTGGCACTAAAATACCTTTTCTTTATCCTGAAACTCCTCATTTGTATATGTAGAGGTTCGATGAAGCCGAACATTAACCTTCATCTTACGATATAGGAATGGACCTGTAGCATTATAATCAATTCGAATCACGCCCACCCCCAAATACCCGAATTTATAAGTTTGTTAGTGCAACTCCTTGTGCTGGATGATTTGGTTGGGTTGTGAATTTTATGATAACTGCGAAAGGCCCTCCTATTTCTCTTAAATTTCCTTAAGAGATCAAACTGGATGTATAGTCTATGTTTTTTCAGTTGTCTTGGCCAGACTATCCGGTTGATTTAATTATTATTCTTATACAGAGCTTGCTGAGCTCATCAATCATCGTGATTGATTACTTGATGATAATTACGCTCATTGAGGCCTATGTACATGATTTTCAATGTTTAATCAAATTAAATCGGAGGCTGATCTACGCAGTTTATAAACTTTATTTTTTTGGACAACTGTATACTCTTTGTGCTCTCTTTTTCTAACCCCTTTTGTTTGTGGATAACCTTTTATATCCCTGTGAATTGAATGTCATGGTCAGAGATTTTTGTTGTTGGTACAAGCGGAATATGACTGTTCATACACAAAGATTTTGTTGGTACAAGCGGAATATGACTGTTCACAGGCACTGAGGTCAATAAGTTAATAATAAGATAAATAAATTTTACGTTTTTAAAAATAAAAAATATAAAAATTTTAGTATTGTAATTATTAAAAATAGATAATATATTTTTAAAATTTTAATTTATTAAATATTATATTTTAACACATAAAAATATAATTATTATAACATATGAAAAAAAAAGATATATTATTAAAAAGAGAGTATACTTCTTAATTTTTTTTTGAAAGTTACTTTTTTAAAAAAATTTACTCAATGTATGTACAGTATTATAAATTTAGTTTTATTTTATTCAAATATAAACTCAAAGTTATAGATTTAAATTTAATGTTATAGATTTGAATAAAAAAAATATAAATTATATAAATTCAGAATCTATTCAAAAGAAAGAAAAATTAATAAATTTTTCTTTTTTAGAAAGAGAATTTTCTTAGAAAGACAAAATATAAAAGGAGATGATTTAAAGAAGCCGAAACATTCATGAGAGGCCCATTAGAGTACAACAAGAATGCATAAAAAATACAAGCACTTAATAACAACATTCTATTTAATAAAAGATAATGGAAGCGTGGAATCGCAAAGGGGTTAATGGGCACTTTAGCGGATTAGGTTTCTTGGACAAAATACCAAGAAATTCTTAAATATAATAAATGGATTGGAAGTCTTTTTCCCTGGAAATAATAAAGTTTTGGTGAAGAACGAAGAAAATCATTTCTCTCGAGCCAGTACTTTATTACGTGAAGCGTCACTTGGTGGTTGGGTGATATGAAATCGAACAAGTAGCACTATATGATATGCGGTCATATGTCATACTCTTTAGGCTCAATGGTGCCTCACAAATATGCAGCGAATTGTTGCAATAAACAACCCTTTTTTTTTTTTTTTTTACTCTTCTTGCCTTTTGGAATAAGCAAAGTGTAATGCCTCTCAATAAAAAAATACTGTAGCATATGGATACTGTAGTTTACTGTGCATATAACCTGTATGCATTTCAGAAACTCTAAAATATGCAAAACGCAGTAACCTCCCTTCTTTTTTTATTTTTGTAACTGGAGCTATAAACCTCCGATTGAAAAACCGTTTGAACCGTTAGATTCATGACGAGGAGGATTTCAAAATCCACTGATTGGTTTCGTCAGAGCGTCGCCAGAATCACGTCGAAGGGTTGTGAATAGTACCTTTGTAGTTTTGAGATAGCAGAAAACAACTTTCAACATCAATTTGGCCATTGAATTTTGAAAGTGATCAAGAGAGTTCAACTACCTTGAATCTCTAGTGTTGTGAGTAGATAATACTTATTATAATATCATTTTTAACTATTCATTTGATATATGCACATGAGACATTACTACTAATGTGAAACTCATTTTTTTTAAGTTATGATAATGTATTTTAAAACATAACTCCTAGTATAAACCTTAGGAATACATGACAAACATCATATATATTTTACTTCTCTATTGATATTAAATTATACTGATTAAAAATATCCAAAAATTGTGTTTGGTCATGGTGATGTTTATATTTTACATGAATTGATAAATGATTTTATGATGCGCGTATATGGGCCTATAAATATAAATGTACAAGTTAAGTTGATATTGTTGTGACTATTATTGATCAGTGAGTATATGATTTTTTAGAAGGGACATGATCTTTTGTTATCTCTTGCATTTCTTGTTATTTCTTTATTGTATCTATACATAGGAACCTAAATTAGAAACATTGCAAACTAACAGTTATGAATGTTAACCCTAATACATCTTGAATTGTATGTAATGAATTTTTACTTGACTGATTGTGCGGGTTTTTGCCTGATGGATTGTGCGGGTTTTTGTCTGATAGACTTTTGTGGGCTTTTGCCTAATGGATTATAGGTTTTTGCTCGATGGATTACAGGTTTTTGACCTGATTGATGGTGAACACTCCCTTTGTTGCATGTTTGAGAAATGACTATAGTTTTGATATAAAGAGAGTTTTTCAATTTATGAAAAGCTCTAAGTTTGTTTGTATTTATTTATATAATATCGTAACATTGATATTTATGCCTCTTAATACTGAAACTTTCTTATTATTAATTTTTCAAACATATGATACATATGACATTTATCTTTTCTTTGCATTAAATTTTTATTTGTGAAGAAAAAACTTGTGCCCTGCTTATCCTATTTCTGTTATATTAAAGATTACCTATTCACTGAGTTTTATACTCACCCCATCATATGTTTCCTTTTTCAAATAGTAAAAAAGACTCAGATCTAACTCCAACTGTATAGTGAGCTGAGGGATTTGTGGTAAGTCCAAGTTGCTTTTAGGGTTCCCAATTTGTTTAGATATTTTTTGTTTGTATTGTAAGGTAACTCTATAAACTACAGGCAGAGTTCCTGCATCCCTGCATATTTGAATGTTTGTAGAAGTTTTGTTGTATGAGAAACATATGATTTCTGTATTGTTTGACTTGACACCAATTGTATGTCGATTTATAAATTCTGAATCATTCTTATGGTATGCATGTTGTTGTCTATTCCTATATGTTGTGTGCCACAATGGTAATTTGATGTCAGTTGATTTTAGGCTCACGAGGTGGGATTTATTCTTATTCTTATGCAGATCACGTGCCTGCTTCTACAGGGGCCGTGACAAAGTTGGTATCAGAGCATTAGGTTTTCTTGTGTTCATAGAGTAACAGATTCTTTAATAGGACCTTAAGTATGGGTATGAGCCGGACATACTTATACTCAGGGTGCTGTTGAATATATCTAGTAGGATGTTATTTTTGTTTATTTGAGTCAGCCTTTCTTTGATGATAATCCATGTGTTGATGTTGATTTAAAAATTTAAAGTCTAACTTGATTTTGTAGTAAAAGATACCACCAAGAACTAGATCAAATGCTAGACAATCTGTGGAGTGTGAGCAAACAGCTAAAGGATATGTTCAATCTGTCGCTCCTGCACCCAGAAGCCATGGTAGGAGTCAACCTAGTTCTAAAATTAAAGAAAGTAGTCAAAGTGTTAAGGCCATTGAGGCACCTAATCAGAATGAGTAAAGTAGAGATAAGGGAAAAACTCTTGAGGCAAGTGCAGTGTCTCTGCATACTAAAGATAACATTATGATTGAAATGATGGCTACTATGCAAAGTATGTAGAAAATGATGAAAAACTTAGCTGGCTTATTGGTAGAACAAGACAAAAAGGGGTCACAACAATTAAAAACAACAATAGCTCCAGTGTCTGTGGAGCCTGTTAAGTAAGTTATTAGGCCTACTAGGGTAAAAGTGAGCTTATCTCAGTTTTTAAAGCTGAAGTTGCTAACATTTACTGAGTCATCAAGCAGTGAAGATCCTTAACAGTTTATGGATGCAGTAGAAAAGATTTGCAAAACCTTGGGGTGTTTTGATAATCAATATGTGGAGTTTGTGTCATTTCAATTATTAGGAATGGCGCAAGTATGGGTTACTACTTTTAAGCGGTGAAGAACAGCTATGTTAACATCTTTAAGATGGGCCGAATTCAAAGAAGCATTTATGGAGCGTTTTCTATCTAAAAGTGTTAGAGATGTTCAGGAAAAAGAATTTGAAAAGTTAAAACAGACTTTAAGAATGATGGTCATAGATTATGATATTCGCTTTACTCAGTTGTCCCAATATGCACCTCACTTTGTTCCTAATGAGAAGGAAATGATCAAGAGATTTATCAATGGGTTAGTTAGACCATTGTTTAAATCTGTAGAACCACAGATGAAACAATTCCCTAATTATGTTGCAAAAATGATTGAAACAAGAGTTAGCTGAGATTGAAGGGCTGAAGAAAAGAAAGAGAGATAGAGATGGTAGTTCTAAAGATGGGCATGGTTCCACTACTCAAGGGCTTAAGATACAGAGTCAACAGCACCTATTACAATTAGAATATGGAATTCATAACCTTGTATCAATTGGGGGTGGTGGACAGAGGTCAGGGCAAAAAGGCATGAGGCAACTAGTCAACAAGGGCCAAAGAAACTTCAGCAAAACAGACTCCTTTGTCCAACATGTGGCAAATATCACTCTGGACAATGTTACAGAGAATCAGGTGTTTGTTTCTATTGCAAGCAAGTTGGTCATATGAAGAGGGATTGTCGACAACTACATGGCTCAAGTTAAGGGTCGGTACGATCGGCTTTACCATCTGCCCCAATAGCAGCCTAACCAGTGAGAGCAGTGCTTGGCCAAGTAAGTTATTGTGGATCAGGTAGAGGATCATTGGGCCGATGTCAGAATCTTTCAGGTCGAGGCCAACCTAAAGTCTTTGCATTGACTAAACAAGATGCACATGCCTTAAATGCAGTTATGACAGGTACATTATTTATTTATTCACATAAGGAACATGTGTTGTTTGATCCTGGGTCCACTCATTCTTATGTATCCCCTTACTTTGCTAAGCGAATGGGTAAAGATCCGACTAAGTTAAGTACTCCTTTTATGGTTGCAACCCCAATTGGTGATTATTTGATGGTGGAAAATATATTTCAATCCTGCAATGTTTATATAGATAATAGAGAAATTTCGGTTGATTTGATTGTCTTAGACATGTTAGATTTTGATGTGATTCTGGGTATGGATTGGTTAGCTGCATGTTATGCCACTTTGAATTGTAACTGTAAGGTTATTGAGTTCAATATTCTCAATGAAACCCCTTTTCAGTTTCAATGTGATCGTAGTGAAGCTACAAGCAATTTGATCTTTGCTTTAAGAGTTCAAAGACTGTTGAAAAAGGGATGCCAAGGGTACCTAGCCTTGGTTAGGGATATTGATAAGCTTACTATTGATATAGAGCAAATACCAGTGGTTAAAAAATTCCCTGATGTCTTTCCGAAAGAGTTACCAAGATTACCTCATGAACGAGAGATTGAGTTCAATATTGACCTTATTCTTAAGGCACAACTGGTTTCAATACCACCTTATAGAATGGCACCCACAAAACTTAAAGAGCTGAAGAATCAATTACAAGATTTGCTTGAGAAGGATTTTATTCGACCTAATACCTCTCCTTGAGGAGCTTCAGTCCTTTTTGTGAAGAATGGCACCCACAGAACTTAATACCAGTGGTTAAAAAATTCCCTGATGTCTTTCCGAAAGAGTTACCAAGATTACCTCATGAACGAGAGATTGAGTTCAATATTGACCTTATTCTTAGGGCACAACTGGTTTCAATACCACCTTATAGAATGGCACCCACAGAACTTAAAGAGCTGAAGAATCAATTACAAGATTTACTTGAGAAGGATTTTATTCGACCTAATACCTCTCCTTGAGGAGTTTCAGTCCTTTTTGTGAAGAAGAATGATGGATCTTTACAATTGTGTATAGATTATAGGCAGTTGAACAAGGTAACAGTGCAAAATAATTATTCTTTGCCCAGAATAGATGACTTGTTTGATCAACTCCAGGGTGCACAATGCTTCTCCAAAATTGATCTGAGGTCAGAGTACCATCAATTGAGGATAAGAAAAAAAGATATCCTTAAAACAGCTTTTAAAACTCAGTATAACCATTATGAATTTTTGGTGATGTCATTTGAATTGACTAATCTACCAGCTGCCTTTATGGACTTAATGAACAGGGAATTTAAGCCCTTTTTGGATAGATTTGTCATAGTATTTATTGATAACATCCTGGTGTATTCAAAGAGTCCTGAAGAGAATGAGCAACATTTGAGAATTGTTTTACAAACTCTAAGAGAACAACAACTTTATGCAAAGTTCTCTAAATGTTAATTTTGGCTGGATAGTGTCACATTCTTGGGACATATAGTTATGAAAGATGATATTTGGGTAGACCCCAAGAAAATAGAGGCAATACAGCAGTGGACATGTCCTACAAATGTGACAGAGATTCATAGTTTTTTAGGTTTGGCAAGGTATTATAGGAGGTTTGTTAAGGATTTTTCTAAAATTGCCGCACCTCTGACTTGGTTGATCAGAAAAGGAATGTAGTTTGAGTGGTCTGATGCATGCGAGAAAAGTTTTCAAACATTAAAGAAGTGTTTGATCATAGCTCTAATTTTAGCCATTCCGTCTGGCATTGGAGGTTTTGTAGTGTATTGTGATGTTTCTAGGATAGGTTTGAGTTGTATGCTAATGCAAAATAGGTATGTTATAGCCTACGCATTTAGGCAACTTAAAAAGTATGAGCAGAATTACCCAACACATGATTTAAAAATGGCAGTAGTAATCTTTGCTTTAAAGATCTGGAGACACTACCTTTATGGTGAATCTTATGAGATTTATACTGATCACAAAAGTCTTAAATACATCTTTCAGCAAAATGACTTTAATTTGAGGCAAAGAAGATGGGTGAAGCTACTAAAAGATTATGATTGTACAATTTTATATCATCTGGGTAAAGCAAATGTGGTAGCAGATGCCTTGAGCAGAAAATCTATGGAAAGTCTATCTCACATAACACAATTACGAAGACCATTATTGAGAGTCATTCATCAACTGGAAAGTGAGGGGACAAGACTTAAGGTAAATAAATCAGGAGCATTGATAGCTCATATACAGCTCCAGTCATCATTGATTGAATAAATTAAGGCTAAACAGGGTGATGACACTAACCTATGCAACCTTAAGAATGCATTGAAGAATAATCAGAATTCTGAATTTAATGTTGATGCAGAAGGAGTTTTGAGGTGTGGAAAGCGCATTTGTGTACCTTATGTAGATGAGTTTAGGAAAAAGATTTTAGAGGAGACACACCGATCAGTTTATACTATTTATCCAGGAACTAACAAGATGTACAATGATATTAAAGAAATATACTGGTGGAGCGGAATGAAGAAAGATGTGGCAGAGTTTGTTGCCCGATATTTAGTATGCCAGCAAGTGAAAGCAGAACATTAGAAGTTTGCAGAATTGCATCAACAGATTGAAATATCAAAATGGAAGTGGGAGAGAATCACTATGAATTTTGTCACTGAACTACCAAAGACTTCAAGAGGGTATGATTCTATATGGGTGATTGTAGATCGAATGACTAAGTCATCACACTTTTTACAATGAAGACTACATACAATGTGGTACAATATGCGAGTCTTTACCTGAATGAGATAGTTAGATTACATGGTGTTCTAACATCTGTCATATCCGATCGAGACTTGCAGTTTACAACATATTTTTGGATAGCCTTCCAAGAAGCTTTAGGGACAAGGCTAGATTTAAGCACTGCCTTTCATCCCCAAACTAACAGTCAATCTGAGCGAACAATTCAAGTATTGGAGGATATACTTAAAGCGTGTATCTTGGACTTTGGTGGGAGTTAGGAAAAATACCTGCCTTTGGCAAAGTTTGTATATAATAATAGTTACCAATCAAATATCCAAATGACCCCTTTTGAAGCTTTATATGGGAGGCATTATCGATCTCCTATAGGATGGTTTGAAATATGTTAGGCTAAACTTTTAGAGTTAGACTTGATATAAGAAGATGTGGGTAAAGTAAAATTGTTTAGGGAAAGAATGCTAGCTGCACAAAGTCGGCAAAAGGTTTATGTTGATCATAAGCGACGGGAGTTAAAATTTTCTGTAGGCGATAAAGTGTTTTTGAAAGTTTCTCCTATGAAAAGGATTATGCGGTTTAGTAAGAAAGGAAAACTAAGTTCAAGATATATTGGACTCTTTGAAATATTGGATAGAGTCGGTTCAGTGGCATATCATTTGGCTTTGTCACCTGAGTTAAGTGAAATGCATCCAATTTTTTATGTGTCAATGATGAGAAGGTATTTATCAGACCCTTCACATGTCATACACCCTCAGGAAATCGAGTTGGACAAAAGTTTGACTTATGAGGGAAAACCAAAGGTTATAGTGGATAGGCAAGTAAAGAAACTTAGGTCGAAGGAAATTTCAATGATAAAAGTGATCTAACATAATCACCCAGTAGAGGAGGCCACGTGGAAAATGGAGAGCGATATGCAAAGAAGGTATCAGGAGGTTTTTGAGTGGTAAGCCTTGTTATATTTTTTTTAATCTTATAGTTTTGAAATTTGGGGACTGAATTTTTTAAGGGAAAAAAATGTAATGCCCCTCAGTAAAAAAAAAATTTGTTGCATACGGGGTACTATAGCTTACTGCGCATATAACCCGTATGCATTCCAAGAACCCTAAAATATTCAAAATGCAACAGCCTCCCTTCCTTTCCCATTTTCCTCTCCCATTTTCAAACCCTTGTAATTGGAGCTATAGACCTCCGATTGACAAACCGTTTGGACCGTTGAACTCGTGATGATGAGAGTTTCAAAACCCACTGATTCGTTTCGCTAGAGCATCGCCGGAATCACGCCGGAGGATTGTGAATAGTACCTTCATAGTTTTGAGATAGTGAAAGATGACTTTTAGCATCAATTCGGCCATTAAGTTTTGGAAGTGATCAAGAGAGTTCAACTACCTTGAATCTCTAGTGTTGTGAGTAGATAATACTTACTATAACATCATTTTTAGCTATTCATTTGATATATGCACATGAGAAATTACTACTAATGTGAAACTCATTTTTTTAAGTTATGATCGTGTATTTTAAAACATGGCTTCGAGTATAAACTTTAGGAATACAGGACAAGCATCATATATATTTTACTTCTCTATTGATATTAAATTATACTGATTGAAAATACCCAAAAATTGTGTTGAGTCATAGTGATGTTTATATTTTACATGAATTGATAAATGATTTTATGAGGCACGTGTGTGAACCTCTGGATATAAATATGCAAGTTAAGTTGATATTGTTGTGGCTATTGTTGATTAATGAGTATATGATTTTCTTGAAGGGACATGATCTTTTGTTATTTCTTGCATTTCTTGTTTTTTCTTTATTGTATCTATACATAGGAACCTAAATTAGAAACATTGCAAACTAATAGATATGAATGTTAACCCTAATGCATCTTGAGTTTTATGTAATGGACTTTTACTTGACTGATTGTGCGAGTTTTTGTCTGATAGATTTTGCGGGTTTTTACCTGATGGATTGTGTGGACTTTTGCCTGATGGACTTTGTAGGCTTTTGCCTAATGGATTACGGGTTTTTGCCCGATGGATTACAGACTTTTGGCCTGATTGATGGTGAACTCTCCCTTTGTTGCATGCTTGAGAAATGACTATAGTTCTTATATAGAGAGAGTTCTTCAATTTATGAAAAGCTCTAAACTTATTTGTATTTATCTATATAATATCGTAACATTAATATTTATGCCTCTTAATACTGAAACTTTCTTGGTATTGATCTTTCAAACATATGATACATATGACATTCATTTTTTCCTTACATTAAATTTTTATTTGTGAAGAAAAAACTCGTACCATGCTTGAGAAATGACTATAGTTCTTATATAGAGAGAGTTCTTCAATTTATGAAAAGCTCTAAACTTGTTTGTATTTATCTATATAATATCGTAACATTGATATTTATGCCTCTTAATACTGAAACTTTCTTGGTATTGATCTTTCAAACATACGATACATATGACATTCATCTTTTCCTTTCATTAAATTTTTATTTGTGAAGAAAAAACTCATACCTTGCTTGTTTTGTTTCCGTTATAATAAGGATTACCTATTCACTGAGTTTTATACTCACCCTATCATATGTTTCCTTTTTCAAATAGTAAAAAAAACTCAAATCTAACTCCAACTGTGTAGTGAGCTGAAGAAGTTGTGGTAAGTCCAAGTTGCTTTTAAAGTTCTCAGTTTGTTTAGATATTTTCTGTTTGTATTGTAAGGCAACTTTATGAACTACAGGCAAGATTCTTGCATCCCTGCGTATCTGAATGTTTATAAAATTTTTGTTGTATAAAAAACATATAATTTCTGTATTGTTTGGCTTGATGCCAATTATATGTGGATTTATGAATTCTGAACTATTTTTATGATATACATGTTGTTGTCTATTCCTATATGTTGCGTGCCACAATGATAATTTGATGTCATTTGATTTTAGACTCACAGGGTAGGATTTATTCCTATTTTTATGTCGGTTACGAGCCTGCTTCTACAGGGACCGTGACACAAAGCCTCTTACATGAGACATCTAGCTAAGGACAGCAATGCAGCAAATTTCAAAGGAACCCCCAGCCAGAATCATTATATTACACATTATCTATCCAACTGCACCCTGGAAATTTTCTGATTTTCCTCCTCTTCATCATTTTCTTCAACTTCTCAACTCTGCCCCATTTACCAGCATCAGCATATAAACTTGACAATAGAAGTCGGTTCCCCGCACTCTCAGGCTCTAATTCCAACAAATGCTTGGCAGCCACTTCTGCAAGATCCTGATGCCCATGATTCCTACAAGCAGACAGTAGGGCACCCCAAACAAATAAATCAGGTTCAATTGGCATTCTCTTGATCATAGTATATGCTTCATCAAGTTTTCCTGCTCGACCAAGAAGATCTACCATGCATGCGTAATGCTCCAGCCGTGGCTCAATGTTGTATTTTTCTTGCATCATCTTGAACAGACGTTGCCCAAGTTCAATATCCCCCGCATGGCAACATGCAGTAAGAACTGCCGTGAAAGTTAGATGATCAAGCTTGCCTCCCCCTTCCATCTCCATTTGTCTGAAGAGCTCAATTGCCTCATCGCAGTACCCATGATTTGCATAACCAAATATCATAGAGTTCCATGTAACCGTGTTCTTCACTGGCATCTGATAAAATATAATCCGCGCTTCAGATATGAAACCACATTTTGCATACATGTCAACCAGAGCACTCCTTACATATATATCGTCCCCCACCCCAATCACCAACGCATAGCCATGAAGTTCCTTTCCACGCCTCACTTTTGTTGCAGTAGCACAGGCAGGCAGAAGAGTACTAATAGTAGCCGAAGTTGGGCAGAATCCATAATCCAACATTTGTCTAAATGTATCAAATGCTTCCTCATTACGAAAATTCTGCACAAAGCCAGATATTACACAAGTCCAGGATATCACATCAGGCTCAGCACCATCCGCAATCATCAACCTGAAAAGCTCAGAAACCATTGCTCTGTCACCTTTTTGCGAAAATCCAGCGATTAATGAATTCCAAGTTACCACATTTGGCTTCATACCCAACATTTTGATACTTTCAACCAAAACCAATGCTTCTTCTGCAAGCCCTTGTTGAGCATAGCCAGAAACAACAGCATTCAGAGCCACCAAATCTTTCTCGAACATCCCATCAAATACTCTACGCGCTTCTTCAACTCTTAAGCATTTCGAGTACATATCAATCAGTGCACTGCTTACAAAAGCATCCAGTTCGAATGAACACTTAAAAATTACGCCATGTATTTTCTCTCCGGTCTTGCGATCGCATAGGTGCCCACAAGCTTTGAGAACGCTCGGAATCACAAATATGTTGGGCTTCAACCCTTCCTTTTTCATCTCAGAGAACACACTGAGAGCCTCCTCGTAGAAGCCGCAGCGAGCACAGGTCCCAATAAGAGCGATCCAGCGTCGAACATTTGTTACGGGAATATTTTCGAACACTTGCCGTGCAAGGGACAGTTTCCCACACTGCGTGTATAATGCTATGAGCTTTGATGCAATAACGGTCAAAGGAGCAAGCCCGTTGATGATTAGGCGTGCATGAAGTTTTCTGCCCAAGTGCACCGCTCCATCACGAGCGTAAATCTCAATGATTTCAGCATAGACATCGGCTTCTGATCGGATGATGGGATTTATCCGGTGAATCCTAACTAACGGTGCGTTTCTGACGAGAGGGAGCATAACAATATCTGCATCATAAAAACAAGGAAGCAGGAAGCGGGTCCAAGTGGCGCATGTTATTTATAGGCAGCCCGAAACTAAAAGAGCTAGAAGAAGCCCAACAACCAAAGGCCCATAAAAAATGCTCCAGGTACCTGTCCAAAATAAAAACGTTGAAGTTGAAAGTGAGGAGGAAGCTGCAAATTCCAATCCAAGGATTTGCGGATAACTTGATTAACATGCATGGATTCACTCTGCCTCTAACTGCAAGCAACTTCCTTTGCTGCACACGCCTCTGTTTAAGATCTCTTCGACCTTCCCTGTTTTACCTAGCCAATTCTTCCATACCCAGTTCTAAATTTAGCTGTCGACGTGATTTCAATTCCCTTCTGTTCCATTCAGAATCCTATTTACCCTTCTGCTGGAAATATAAGAAGAATACAAGAGGTAGTATTACTCTTCTAAAAGCCATCCGTGGGGAGTCTCCTTATGAAGTTTTGGGTGTATCTCCTTCGGCAACTGTGGATGAAATCAAGAAGGCATACAGGAAACTTGCTCTCAAGTATCATCCCGATGTTAATAAAGAGGTAATTGGTATGTTAAGCTCTTACCTTTGTGACTATTGTGGCGAATCTTTGTGATTTTCTTTTCTGCTCTATTCTTTACTTTTTCGTTTTTTTTTTGGGAAAACATAAATCACAGCTTTTTTGATGTGTCAGTTTCAATATGTTGAAAATAGATTGAGATTTAGTAATTGTAGGTGGACATTTATCTGTTATTATCTGGTTATTAGCAGTTATGTACAAATTCAATCCTGTTATCTGTTAAAAAAGAAAAAAAAAAAAAAGGTAGATTTATTTATCATTTCCGGCTTATTTTCATACGCTTCAGGGACCTAGTTACAAAAAATGGTAGCTTTATATTGGAAAAAATGAAGTCGAATTAGAGTTAATATCAGACAGATAGTATTGACTAATTTATGGGAAACTTAGCTCACATTGTGTATTCTACAAATTCCAATGGAAAGATACGATTACACTTGCAGCTCGCTGGTATACTCTGTGCTTTGAGTGTTTTACGTGGATGGCACTTTACTCTTACTGTAAAAGAATTCAAAGTGGTAAGAAAATTTGGACTTGAATCAAGATTTCGATAGTCTGGCACTTTCCAGTTTAAATATAAAGATGGCTATGATTCTCTTCATGTTTACCGTGTTTTAAGCTCTGAGCAATTTGCATCCATGGCCCTTCTTCTATAAAGACATTTGGAGTTTGACCAAAATGTTTGTAGATGGGAAATTACTATTTTTGATCCATCATTGATATATGGCCTCACGGTTTGACTCTCCTAGATACAGGTGCACATTGATTCTGTCTTGTATATAAATTGTAAGTTCTGAAAGTTGAGAGAAACATAGAACTGATCATTATTAAATAACCTGGAAAATTCATACCAGAAAATAACAATGCCTCTGAGGGCTTTTGTGAATGAAGATTATGATCCTTGTGTCTTTGCGATCTTGATTTGCTTACTGTCTTCTCATCTTAGATTTTCTACGTTTTGAGTTGTATTACTTGAAGGCCAAGGCCAATTAGTTAATAGTGGTGATGAATGATGATGATGCTGAGAAGTACAATTTTCACACAATTCACGGTGATTGTATAAAAGTGATCCCAAAAACAAAGAAATAGAAACTTAACAAGGAAGTAAATTTGATGCACCTGAGTGAATAACTCTCTGTCATGAATACTAATTTTAACCGAACAGGGGCAACGAAGAAATAGGAGCATGTTTATGCACTATGTTGAAAGCTTGTGGTTCAAGGATGTAACTGCTGCACTATTGGATTATATGACGCATTCTACTCCCTTTTCTTTGGGCTATTTGCCTGGTACATTTAGTAATAACTAACCATAATAAGATGTAGCTTGTTAAAGTAGTTTACTATATTTTTTTTTTCACAGGATAAGGCACAGGAGAAGTTTATGAGGATAAAACATGCATACAATACATTGCTAAATTCTACTTCGCGTAGAAAATATGATTCTGGAAATCGTGGTACTGATTCTTCATATTATTCTTCTCAAAGAAGCCAAAGTGGGAATACACAAGAAGAAGATGAATTTTATGGATTAGGTAAAGAGCTCTAAGCATCAGCAATCTTGTATGAATATCTGTTAGTTACCTTCTACACCAGTGGATCATTCAGATTTCCTTAACACATGGAGTAAAAAGTTTTCAGGAAGCATATTGAATCTTGATTCTAATCTTTGGACTGAAAGATTTTGGCCCAGATTTCACTGTCCTTTTCTCATTTATTTTACATCCACAGACCTCAGTTATCTATTTTTGTTTTTGCCCTTGCACATTCTTCTTACATTAATTCTTTCCCTCCAGTTGTTTGAGAAATAATTTCTTAGCCCTTTATATGCTTCCTGCACTATCAATTTTAAAATCAGCTCTACTTTTAATGTTCTTATGGTTAACATCTTTGTGCTGCAGGTAATTTTTTGAGAGATGTTCAAATAACACTAGGTAGATATGTACTCTCTGTTAGACATCATGTCAGCCACAAATTTAACCTGTATTCTTTACAAATCTTGATGAGCATCAATTTTATGTCTCCATATATATACATAATACATATCTCAACAGGGGAAATGAGCGTCTACTATATTGCCACTATCTTGTTATAATTCAGTTCTTGTATTGTGTGAGATCTGACTAATTTTATTACAGAGGACTTCTTTAAAGATCTTCAAGAAGAATTCAGGAATTGGGAAGCAAACGCTGCTTCACAAGGAAAGCCAAAGAGCTTATGGGAGGAATTGGCAGTAAGAGTTCTCTTTTATTTGTTTACATGTTTGTTTTGGAGTTGAGTTCTAATTTGTAAATTGTAACCAACATGGGAAACTCATAATATATGAAATTTTACCTTCCAGGAAATAGGAGAAGAATTTGTGGAGTTCCTTGAGAAAGAACTCAAGATAACTGATCCAAATAACAACTATAAAACGCCTCAGGAAGAAAATCCATCTCATGCTACTGGCCAGGGCACTCAAAATGAAGCCGGCAAAGGAGACATCAGCATTGAGGATAACCTTGATGAAATAGAAGCCACTCTTGCCCGGTTAAAGAAGGAATTAGGTTTATAGCCAAAATAGTATTACTTTCATAGTTAGTTGATCCCATGATACAGAATGAGGTCATTCTATGAAGAGTCCAATCTTTCAAGAGGTTGAATTTTTCACCGTGAATCATGTCTCAAGATTCTCTTCATTGGTTGAAATATAAATTTAAAAAAAAACTTCAAAATGTATTAGACGGTGATAATGTTTCACCTCTTGAAAAATAAAGATTTTCATAGAATTAAAAAAAAAAAAAAAATCAGTTGCATGTCTATGGAGGCCACAATTGTGAAATTCTTATTCCTGGCCAAAGAAAAAAAAAAATTTGATGTAATTTTTGCTAATCATAAGGTTTTAGTTATTTATTTATTGGAAAAATTACAGTTACCTTCTATTGGTGAGATTATCACACTCTTTCCTATTTTACACTCGAAATGATACTCCCCCAACGCTTAACAGAGCTCACTGATAGTGGAGTGAGAATATGGTTTGATAGAATATTTGGACTTACAGGGAGGAGCAGAGAGGAGGCCTGCAACGAGTGCAATACAGTCTTCCTCAAATGCAAAAGTTCAAGGCTTACTTACGTTTTTCCAACTAAAGACTCGTTAGCTTGGTCAAATAGGAAGAGTAGGCGTATCATCATGTGTGTAAAATGAGTGTAATACTACGGATATCCGAGAGTTAAGTGTTTTTCACTTTAATATATTTATTCATTTGTTTATGTATTTTCCGCAAAGTAGCTTGAATGAGAGCACTGAAACTTCATCCCAATTCGATTAAAATGATTCATGGTTGAACAGTCAGTTTGGTAAGAATAAAATCAAGAGATATGGCAATGACCTACAGGGAGTTAGATACCAACTACTAAATAAATTTAGATTATTTTATTAAACAGTTAATCCCAAATATACAGAATACCAATTATCAGGGGTTTTTTTATTTTTTATTTTTATGGGGATTATCAGGTTTGGTTAATTCTTAAGGATTGGCAATTGAATATTAGCGGCAGAAATAAATTTAATACATTCAACTTCATGGTAGCCAGCAAGATAATGTCATAATATTTTCACAAAATTCTATACCGAATTTGAAGGTAACAGACAGAGTTTCAGTACTAGCATGATGACCTCTTAAACCAAATTGCATCCATAAAACCAAGAGAACCAAACCTACACTCAGCAATATACTATTTGACTAATTTGCATCTCAAAATCTCTCTCCAAAACGGAAAAACAATGCGCCGGTTCCTGAGTTGTGATCGATGGCATATTCTGCTCTAACTAAACCAAGCTTGAGACCAACACCATAAGACGACCCATGACCCATTCGCCTATACACTTCTGTAGGATTCCCTTTGACATCTTTTGAACTTCCTAGATCATTACCATGCTCTGCAAACGCATATACATGCGTACCTTTAATAGGTATCCGTAACTCAGTTGCAAGCTGTTGAAAATAAAAGATATCAGATATTTATTCTGAGTTACAGGATAGAATTAACTACTGTGGAGTCTCTATCTTCATGATTGTAAAAGACCATATAGAGAGTCATAATATGCATCCAGTCATTCCTACCTCGAGGATGTTTCTGGCTGCACCAATCTCACCCATGTTGTAACCCCTCACCGAATAGGGACCCCCAAGAGCAAAAGCATCATAACTTGGAAGATCACCTACACAGCCACCATAGTGCCCGTGCAGAACAAACACTGGTGGTGGTGGTTTTCCAGCACCTTCCTCCACTGACATCAACTGAATAAATCGTGTTACAGTTAGCTGGTGACGGTTAAAGAATGGGAAATTACTGCCAACGCCGATGCCTTGATCCACCTGCAGTTCACATAAGAGATAACTGTCAGCAGAGAACTTGTTCCTAAACTTGGAATGGTGATCTCAAAGAACATGTTCTCAAAAGGCTCCCATCTACGTACCACAAGATGACTCCTGCTAATTTCAACAGTAGCATCAAGTCATCAACCCATTACCCTCATATAGTATTATGAGGATTCCTTTTAGTTAAAATCAAAAGTTTGGCCCGCCCCTCATCAACATAAATAATACCATCTGGAATGTATGAAATATTCATTATCAAGGTTTCCATTTACGGAATGATCTGATATGTCTTCCATTTTTTATCTTAGTTCAATTCTCCTTAGAAGCTAACCCCCACCCCCCCCCCCCCCCCAAAAAAAAAAAAGAAGAGGAAAGCTTTTCCTTTTTGTTGCTGTAGTTTTTATATGCCCCCCCCCCCCTGTCTTGATACACCATTTTATCGTTGGAATTTCCTTCCTCTTATACCACCATTAAATTGTACATTTAAATTCTTGGCAAAACAAAATACTGAGTGTCACTTCTTAAAAAAAACTCACTTTTTCATCAACATTTCCTAAAACCACAAAAAAAGATATGTAAACAACTTAATTGCAGTTTTTAGGTGTTTGCTATGAGGTTCTCCAATAGAATTACCTGAAGAGTTTTTTTGAAGCAATCAATAATATGATAATTAGGTGGAAAAAAAATTCACATGTTTTTTATTGGAAAACCTCATAGCAAACATCCAAGGAACTTTACCTAAATATTGTCCAAATGATAAGGTGTAGTGCACCCATTTACATAATGTCAAAAGTAAATGTAGGATGAGAGTCACCTGGAACACATTTCTGTCTCCAACAACAGCTCCATTCACAAACTTAGTGTTATCACGTGTGATATTTGCCTGTAAAAATGCCATCCGATCAATGCCAGTGCCACTGAGGGTGGTTGGGGGTCCATCTGCACTAATTCCTCCACTAGGTAATACTCGTTGACCACTTGCACAGATATGACTACTTTCATCCCGTGTTGTTATCTCTTCCATTACAAGTCCATAAGTGAATTTACTCTGACGCGTGAAATTCTGTTTTTCACAGAAGACTAAACAATTAAGATAAAGAAAAAAGAACAGAAAATGAAAAAGGGGAAAAATTACTGATTTCCCAAACCATCAAGACTTATGTAAAAGAACTAAAAAAACTACCTCCATTATATTGGCTTTAACGCCAGCTCGATCAACCCATATTGGAGGGACTTCATCCACCCCTGGGCCCCCAGTGAATACTGGACTCAGCTTTCGGCTGTTGAAGCAGCTTACACGGAGAGTGCGGTTCCTAGGATCATCTACACCATCCAAATATGGATGTGCATACTCAAGCTTAAATGCTAGATCATCCTAAGGCAAAACATGAAGGGCACTTTATGATGGTTGATACTAATGCCTACATTGATGAGACAACAAACTATTCCTAGAATAAAATAAAATGAAGTCAATAGACAACCAAAAGGAAACCTGAGGATTGAAGAAGTTGCTAGTCGTCACTGAACCAATAATAGATCTATTCAATCCTTGCAAATTCCGATGTTCAAATGTAACTGTTCCTCCTGGCTGCAGTGAAGCCTATACAAACAGTGAATATAAAACAATTAGATCAACTGAGCAAAAAAAATATTGATTGTTGATGACAAAATAGACTTTTCATTTAACATGAATACCAATGTGGGACGTCCTCCTCGTCCAGGGACAATACTCCACTCAGTACTGACTTCGGCTGTTTTCTGTTCTAATTCTTTAAGCTTAATTTCAACAATTATGCCTCCCTCATTCTTCTCATCAGGCCGTGGATTCACCTCAATGTTCGAAAACAAAGTAAGGGAATTTATGTTTCTTAAAGCTTGCTTCCCCGCTTCAATGTTAAAAGCGTAACCTGGGCGAAGCTGTATTCGAATACAAATATCCACAAAGTAAATAACAACTGATGGACGAGTTAAAGACCAAAAACCAAGCACAAAAGTTAATCACTCAACTCAACCTTGAAATTGACAAAGAAACTAATCCTATAAATTGATTAATCAAAAATATCATTTACGTAAGCAAGAACCACTTTATAGCCGTCTGAATTGATAGTCAAAAGAAAACCTCTCAAACCTTCAATATAGCATAACTATATGTACCTGTTTCGGCAATTCTCTTTGGACCACTGCGACGTCAGTGTTACCTTCAACAACATTACCAAGCTTATCCTGGAATTGGATGACCAATTGGGTGATATCCCCTTCTACAACCTCACAGACAACCTCCTTGGTGTTCAGATTCCCGAAATTAACCACCTGTGCGCATGCATAGCCTTCATCATGGTACCACTTCTGGACTCGGTCCCTTATCCTCTGCAACAACCTGGCGCTCACGGTCCCTTGCTCCTTCAGCATCTGCATAATCTCCAGATGCACAGGCATTGGCAAGAGACACGACCTAGCCCTCTGAATTCTCCTCTTGTAATCCTCATCTTGGCTCCGAAAATACTCCAGCTTCTCCTTATCGGTCATATCCGTGTCCATCTCAATGGGCTTCGACTGCGGCATCAAACCCACATTGATGCAGCGGAACCGATCAGCTGACTGCCACGTACTCTCAGTGAAAGATATTGTAATTCCCAGTGTTCCATCAGCATTGGTTTTCCCTTCCATATCAACCTTCTCGAACATCCCACAGGTAGCTAGAGTTTCAAGTTCCTTCTGAAGTTGGGCCTTGGTGTATATACCACCAGGCCGCAGAGAAACCATCTCGAAGAAGGAATCTTCGGTGCCCACTGTTTTCCATCTCCTCCGATCGAAAAATAGAATTTCTGAAATTTTGTACTTCTTAAACCCACTGAGCTTATTGAGTTGAACCACAATGTTGGCGGGCAGCCCATGAGAATCCCACTCCTGAGAAGGGGATTCGTCGGCAATAGCTGAATCCGGCGAGAAAAGTCTAGACCAGAACCCTCCACTCCCATCTCCTCCGCTGCCGCCAAACCAGTTTCCTCCACCTCCGCCGCCTCCGGAACCTCCAAGACCATTACCGCCGCCGCCGAAATCTCCGGATCCATTGGAAATGAAGGAATGGAGTGGGATGCTGCGGAAGACGAGGGCGGCGGCGGACGAGAAAATGATGGTCTTGGAGATGGCTTTGGAGAGTGTGGAATTAGAGGAATCGGAGTCGTGGGAAGAGGAGAGCTGGCATTTGAGGGAAGAGGATCGAGTGGAATTGTTCCGGCGACGAGGGAGAGGGGTGGATAGCGCAGCGCTCAAGTGCTTGGAAGCAGAGAAGGAGGTCATGGTGGTGTTGGTGGTGTCGCAGAAAGATAAGGGTTTTTGATGGGTTTTCTTTTCTTTTTATTTTTGTGAACAAGTAATGTAATTGTAGGTTTAGGGAGCAGCTGCGTAAATAATTATTGAACCAATTTTTCTATTTGTTTTTGTTATCCTTCTGCATGACTTGGGGAGATATGGAATTAAGCACAAAATTTTTAGGCGTATTAATTTGGTTGCGTAGAAGCTAATAAAATTTTATTAAAAATATTAAAATTTGCTAATACGATAATTTTTTATTAATTTCTTATACTATTTTCGTTGTGTAAAAATTGTCCTTAAAAACTTTCTAAATCAGAATGTTCAGTTCAATTCAATCATAAAAATTCAGATGAAACTTTATTTTCTTATTACTTGAATAATGTTGTTGGTTGTAGTTACATAAAACCCAAGACCAAGATTTTCTACTTGATTTTTTTTTATCATCAATCAGAGCTTTTTAAGGTATATGTGATTAAAAGAAAAAAAAGTGATAAAGATTTTGGATCTTTTGAACATTTTATTTTAGATTTTGACAATTTTTAAAATATTAATTCTTTCCTAATATTATACCCAAAAAAAAGAGTCATGTAATGGGGTTATGTTAGAAAGTGCCATCTCTTTGACAAAAATTACCATTTTAAATACCAAAAATTAATAATTGAGTAAAATTTTATTTTAATCTTTTAAGTCAATTTTAAATTTATTTTTAAAGGAATATGGAATTTCAGTTGGTTAATTTTGCACAACTTTAATCAAGACAACATATCCAAATTTTTGAACAGCTATAAGTGAAAATCATACTTATAAATAATATCATCAATTTAAATAGAATCAGCTTCATGGATGGTTAATTGGTTACACTAATAGACTAAAAATTGAAACATTTACTTTGTGTTAAAAAAATATTTGTCAAGATAGTGAACTCATGAGGATGACATTTTTGCTTTGTTAATTTTGAAATTTTTTGAGAATAATTCTAAATACATGTTTTGGAAAACGAGTTTGAGGTTCTCTGCTTACCTACCTTGCCTCCTACGGAAAGACAAAAAAGCGGCGAGCGCGGTGCTGTCACGCGCTGTAACGACCCTCAATTTGCATCATGACAGTGACCAAAAGGACTGTTGTATAACCTGTTGCTGTCGAATCTTCGGTCACCTACGAAAGCTATTAGACCCCCGTGTCAATTTTCGAAATGACTTTTCATCCTCTCCTTCCCTCTCAATAAATTTGTATCCGTCTGCGTCAAATCGGCCTCTCTTAATCTGGGTATACAACTACATACAGCCGTCTTCAAGTTGGGATTTTTTTTCCAACATTTACATATGTGGTGCTCTCGTTGGCTTGTACGGTAAATGTGGTATAATGTCGGATGCCCAGAAACTGTTCGATGCAATGATATATAGGAATGTAGTAGTTTGGAATTCCTTGCTGTGGGTTTATTTGCAAGTAAAGTACCCTGGCATCTCTATAAATTTGTTTGTTGATGTGCTCCAAGTGGGGATAGCTCCTATGCCAGCCACTTTATCAGCCGTTCTAGTAGCTTGGAATCCAGGTGCATGGTCATGAGCTTGAAAGTGGGGTTCGGCCGTAATGTTGTCATAGGTACCAACTTAACTGACATGTATTCAAAGTGCTGGAAACTTAACGATTCCAGGCGAATTTTTTATCACATGGTGGATAGAAATGTTATAACTTGGACTTCCATGGTAACTAGTTAAGCCCTGAACCATCAGCCAGATGGGGCAATGGTTTTAATTAGAGAAATGTTGCGTTTTGGAGTTAATCCAAATCATGTGACCTACAATAGTTTGCTCAGCTAATTTTCTAAGCCTGATCATTTTAATAGTTGCAAGCAAATTCATTGCCGTATAATCAGAAAAGGTTTAAAAGCAAATGCATATCAAGTGGTCACCCTCATAACGGTTTACTCAGATTGTAGTAGTTGCCTGGAGGACTTTCGGAAGGTGTGCTCAGGTGTTAGGAAATGGGATCAAATCTCATTGAATGCAGTTATTGCTGGTCTTTCCAATTTAGGAGATGAATGGGGAGCACTAATCCGCTTCTCTTTAATGAGGCAGACAAGTGTTGAAATGGACAATTTTGCATTTGCAGGCATTCTAAGCGCTGCAGGGATTATTTTAGCTCTTGATGAGAGGAAGCAGATCCATGCTCTAATTTTCAAATCTGGGCAAGCTTCAAATTTGGAAGTCCAAAATGGGCTTGTTTCGATCTATGCTGGCAGTATTCAGGATTCGAAGAAAGTATTTTCATCAATGGACAGACATGATGTGATATCGTGGAATTCGCTGTCAATAGGATATGCTCATGATGGCTATGGTAGGGAGCTTGTTTTACTCTTCGAGAAAATGAGAAGAACATAAATTAAACACAACACCACCACCTTCCTGGCAGTTCTCACTGCTTGTAGCCATGTGGGTATGCTAGACAAAAGAGTGCAGTATTTTGAATTTGATCATACATGACGGCACGCTTGAACCTCCCAAAATGGAACATTATACTTCAATTGTTGATCTTCTTGGTCGGTTGGGGTATCTACATGAAGCAGAATCCTTTATTAACCACATGCCAATAAAACCAGGACTGTCTGCGTACAAAACTCTGCTCGGTGCTTGTCAACTTCACGGAAATAAAGAAATTGCTCTGCGTTCTGCCGAGAAACTATTGAAGCTGCACCCTAATGATCCCGCAACTTACATACTACTATCAAATGTATTGTACAAATGGGGTTGCTGGGCTGATGCAGCAGCAGTGCGGAGGCTCATGCGTGATAGAGGACTTGCCAAAAATCATGGTTTCATTTGAGTCAGTGAGGAGGAAACTAAATTTTTTTCTTTTTTATCCAAAAATTAAAATATTTTATTTTTTGAATCACCATATTTTATCAAAATAAAATAAAATTATCAAAATAAAATAAAATATTTATTAAAAAATTATATTATTTCGATTAAAATTATTGTGTTATAAAATATTTCGATAAAAATATTTTTATGAAAAAAATATAAAATTAATTTAAAAAATAAAAAATTAACAATCTAAAAATAAATAAAAATAGTATCACATCACATCTAATATCAAATTATTTAGACCTACCTTTATTCATTACTCTTTTTTTTTTCATAAGTCTGAATATCTTTATTAATTTTTTACTTTCTCTCTTCATATTCATGATATTACTTTTTTTTTTATTTTAAAGAGAGAACTATAAAAACGATAAAAAAAAATACTTAAGAGAAATATTTAAAAAAAGAGACAGAATCATAATCACGTAGAGACAGAAAGAAACTAAAAGATAAAAGACGCAAAAGACTGAAAAGAATTAAAAAGATGAAGAGATAGATGTAAGAGAGAAATTGTTATTAAATACTACTGAAATTTGAATCATGGTTTTTATTGTACTAATTTATTTTATTGACTGTTCAATTATGTTTGAATTAATTTTAGTATAATTTTATATATCTATATATTTAATATTATATTAAAAAAATTAATATTTAAAATTATTTTAAACATTTTTTAAAAATTATTTCGTTTTTATAAAAATTTTAAAATGTTTTTATTTTTAAAATTATTAAAATAATATCTCAAAACAAATTTGAGTACAAAAGTAAAATGAGTTAGTTGGGCCGCGCGACATCACTGACATACAAGACTCCGCTATTCAGCCCCGTTAACAATGTAAGATCCATTTGTCCAAAAAAAAAAAAAACAATGTAAGATCCCAATATATACCATAAGGGTTTCAAAATATTATCTCTCTACCATTGATCGTTGACCTCCAAAATCCATAATGACCCCCAAATTAATAGAAAAGGAAGTCATATATAATTATTTGGCCTGACATTTCTTGTACTAATCACTAACCACACACCTGTTTTAGTCTTTGTTTTCCTTTTTAAGTTTAATATATTCATATTATGGTGTTGGATACTTTATTCCACATCAAAACTTATATATGCCATGTAATTATCTATCTATGCACATGATTTGAAGCAATTAATTGTTAGGTTTTATAATTGAAGTCTTTAAGTTGAATTTTACTTCATCCTGGGCCTGGTCAAAATACTATTTCAAGAAGTACTTATCATATGTGAGGTTGAGCAGCAAGCAAATTTGGTAGCCATTTTCCGTCTCCACGTGTGAAGGAGGAGCCCGCAAATGGGTCTCAATGGTGTATATTGGTTTCCATGATCATGATGCTGTGCAACAACCCCGGAAGCAATTGCCCGAGGACGGTTCATTTTGTCTTAAAAGCAGAGTTATTGAAAGGATATTGGGGCAAATTGCCATTCTACAGAAACTGGAAAATGGCCCAACTCGAACGCTACCCTAGACATGTAAATACTTCAAAATCTCTGACCACTCCTACCGTGGAACAACTGCTTCGAGGTTTATCCCTTACCACATGTACAATGGCCTTAGGCAAAGCTTATATAGGAAAAGTTTTCATTCGTTTTAACTGACGCCTTGAGTATGTATAACAATGTGATCAAGTTTCTGCTTTAATTTACAGGAGGTGAAGTCCATAAGGGGTCGCCGACTTCCTCCTCCGCCTCTTCCCCAACATCCCCTTACCCAGAAGAAGATAATGGGCACCATCAGAAGAAATCTGTCCTCACCAAAGTTAAAGAAAAGGCCAAGAAATTGCGCCACAGCCTCAGCAAGAAAAAACACGAGGACGGTAACGTCACTCCCACATGGGGTGTTAGCTTAGAAGACGAGGAAGAAGAAGAAGAAGATGCTGAATACCTTGGAGCTCCAAGTAATATAATTGGAGGCCTTTATTTGATCAGAGATTTGTCCTTTTCCTTCACATTTTTTTGCATTTCCAATCGAGTAGTAGTAGTGGTTTCTATGAGGTTTTTAAAACCTTACATTTTATATTTCAGTGTATGAATCGGAGCTGGCACCTGAAGGATACAAAGAAAATGCAAGGCAGCATCCAAGAGCAACTCCGGTAATCGCTGAGAATCATGTTTTGCAAAGAAATGTCAAACCCGGAGTTGAACTAGATCGTGAAAAGCCGCTTAATCCTATTCCTACCCAGTTAACGAGAACAACTCCAAAAGCTGCAGCAACGACTAATCCTCCTGTAGCTTCAAACAAGATAATGACTGGAACCGTAGCTGACAAACTTACGCCAGCTTATACTAAACAATCAGATGCAGCCCTTTCTGTTTCCTCCAAAATTCAAGGCCTCGCTGTTTCCAAAGCCGCAGAGCATCAAACTCCTCCTAAAGCCTCTTTGGCTTTTGCTGCTCCCCAAACTCCTCCTGCCAACATGGTTTCAGATGCCCCAAAAACTCCACGTTTTTCATCTGCTCCGGGGACTCCACGTAATTCATTCTCCTCCTCAGCTGCTCCACTGACTGCCAAGTGTACCAACCCCAGCGACCAGATATGGGATAAGGGTGTTTCTGTGAAAGAATATTTCATAAATAAATTGGAGCCAGGGGAAGATGAGAAAGCTCTGTCTCAGGTGATATCTGATGCAATCAATCCTAAGAGAACTCCTGGTGATGCAGGTGTGATGGAGAAGGTGAGAGAAGCTGTAACTTCTCTGCTCCGAAATGACGAACCATCACAATATGCTGTCAAAACTCCCACTAGACGCACTTCATCTCAAATCCCAGTATCTAGCAATGTTCAAGAAGGTGAAGTATCATTTCTATTTCTGTAATCGTTTCATTTAGGATACTTGACCATCACTACGGAAACTCTTATTTAACAAGATTTTCTTTTTTTTACAGTTGCTCAGGAAGAAAACCATGGCAGAGTCCTTCAAACAAATTGAAAGTCCTCATTGAATGATGTATATTCTGCACATTTGTGTGTGGGTATATGTATGTATATGTATATATATCCAATTGTTTTCTGCATATTTGTATATGTTTCCAATAATTAGATCGGAAAGATCATCTTGTAAATAGTTTGTTTGTAATAAACTCTCTGCGCCACGCACGGACTTTGAATGATTCATCGTATGAAATTCTAAAACTTGATGCTTTCGCATATTCTTCAGTTATGAACATAAATATTGAGAAAATCAAAGAAAAGCTGAATAGTTTAAAAACGTAGTGACAGGTAGAATGACAAACCAATGCTCCGATCATCAACTCCTAGGGCAGCAATTCATGTCATGTCATCAGCAAAGCAACTAAACAATGATCGTCAGCTTTCCATAAAGCCAAAAACTCAACAGGTAACCTTGAATAACTCCATAACAACTTGAACTTCCATAACATCAGATGCAGGAAGAAATCCACTAAACCAGAACTCAACACAAACATCAAAGAATTCCCCACATTCACTTCGATATATCATTACTATTGACTAACTTGCAAGGATGCACACAAAATCATAAGATGTACTGAAGATGGCCCCCTGAAACACCTCCAAGAAAAAACTTCTCTGATTTCTGAAATTTATTAAGATATCTATGGCCAATAAATATCTAATTAAGTAAAATAATAAGGAAGGATAGGGATTAACCTATAATAATTAACTGTATCCAACTACACAAGTCCTCCTGCAAAAGCTATTAGCAAAGCAGAGGATCATTTTGCTGAAAATGACCGTTATAGTCTAATTCCCAGAATATTTCCTTGAAGCAATGGAGGCCAAAGCTAACTTCATGATGGCGGAAAAATCCACAAGCAGACATCCGGCTGTGGCTCCATTTCCAGAGCCTCTTCATCTTTGTTTAGTTTCTTCCAAAAGCATTGCATTGTTGTGAACCATGCCAAGTGATTATAATATATATATATATATATATATATATATATATATATATATATATATATATATATTGTCACAGCCCCTGTAGAAGCAAGCACGTGACCGGCACAAGAGTAGAAATAAATCCTATCCCGTAAGTCTAAAATCAATTGACACCCAGTTATCACTATGACTTACAATATATAGGCATAAACAATATCATGCATACCATAAAGATGATTCAGAATTCATAAATTCACATACAATTGGCATTAAGCCATACAATACAAAAATCATTTGTTTTTCATACAACAACAGTTCTAGCAATATTCAGATACGCAAAAATGCAGAGATCTTGCCTGTAGCTCATGGAGCTACCTTATAATACAAACTGAAAATATCTAAACAAATTGGGAGCCCTAAAAGCAACATGGACTCACCACAACTCTTTTAGCTCACTAAACAGTTGGAGCTGCATTTGAATCTTTTTTACCATCTAAAAAAGGAAACATATGATGGGGTGAGTATAAAACTCAGTGAATAGGTAATCCTTACTACAACAGAAACAGAACAAGCAGAGCACGAGCTTTTCCTTCACAAATATAAAATTTAATGCAAGAAAAAGATGAATGCCATATGTATCATGTGTTTGAATCAATAACAAAAAAAGTTCAATATTAAAAGGCATAATATCAATGTTAGAGTTTTAACTCTCTCTATATCAGATCTATAGTCATTTCTCAAGTATACAATAAAGAGGATATTCACCATCAATCAGGCCAAAAGCCTGTAGTCCATCGGGCAAAAACCCGTAATCCATCAGGTAAAAGCCTGCAAAGTCCATCAGGCAAAAGTTCGCAAAGTCCATTAGGCAAAAGTCCGCACAATCATCCATCAAGCAAAAGCCCACACAATCATCAATCAGGCATAAGTCTGTACAATTCATCCATCAGGCAAAAACCCGCATAATCAATCAAGCAAAAGTATATTACACGAACTTCAATATGCACTAATCAACAATAGCCACAACAACATCAACTTAGTTTATATATTTATATCCAAAGGCCTACACATGTGCCTCATAAAATCATTTATCAATTCATATAAAATATCAACATCACGAACCAATAGAGAACTAAAATATAAATGATACTTGTCTTGCATTTCTAAAGTTGATACTATGAGTCATATTTTAAAAGAAATAAATTTCACATTAATAGTAATGTCTCATGTGGATGTATCAAATGGATAGTTAAAAATAATGTCATAGTAAGTATTATCTACTCACACACTAGAGATGTAAGGTAGTTGAACTCTCTTGATCTCTTCTAAAACTCAATAGTCAAATTGATGCTGAAAGTTATCTTCCGCTATCTCAAAACCTAGAAAAACAATTTTGGCATATCAATTTCTAACTAAACACCATGAATTCACTATTTTATGCCAGTCAAAAATACTGTTCACGTAGGTATCGGTTACTGTTTATCCGAAACCTTTTTTCATGATTTAATCCTTTAAATCATGTTTTTCAGCCAGAAAATTATGAATACACTAATTATTCTATATCCTAAACATGATTCTAAGTTCAAAATCACCAAAAAAACATCAAAGAATTTTGAAATTCGAAGCTTACTCATCGTAGTTACTATTCATCGTTCCGGCAAACTTCCGGCGACTTTCCGATGAAATTGATCAGTGGGTTTTGGAGTACTCTTCACCACGAGTCCAACGGTCCAGACGGTTCGTCAATCGGAGGCCCATAACTTCAGTTATGAGGGTTTGAAATTGAAGAGAAAAAATGGGGGAGATGCGTTTTTTTTCTTTCCTTCTTTCTGGGTGCCCGTATGCATATATATGTAGGAGCTACAGTACGCTACAGTATATTATTTTTTTACTACTAAGGGGCATTACATTCTTCCCCCTTTAAGAAATTTGGTCCCCGAATTTCAAAACGATAAGATTAAAAATATATACAAGGCTTACAACTCAAAAAGTTCTGGATACCTTCTTTGCATATCGCTTTCCATTTCCCATGTAGCCTCCTCTACTGGGTGATTATGCCAGATCACTTTTACCGTTGGAATTTCTTTCAATCTAAGTTTCTTCACTTGCCTATCCACTATAGCCTTTGGTTTCTTCTCATAAGTCAAGCTTTTGTCAAACTCAATTTCTTGAGGCTGTATGACATGTGAAGGGTCTGGTAAATACTTTCTCATCATTGATACATGAAAAATTGGATGAACTTCACTTAACTCAAGTGGTAAAGCCAAACGGTATGCCACTGAACCGACTCTATCTAGTATTTCAAAGGGTCCAATATACCTTGGACTTAGTTTTCCTTTCGTACCAAATCTCATAATTCCTTTCATAGGTGAAACTTTCAAAAACACTTTAACGCCTACGAAAAATTCTAACTCTCGTCGTCTATGATCAACATAAGCCTTTTGCCGACTTTGTGCAGCTAGCAGCCTTTCCCTGACCAATTTTACTTTTTCCACAGCTTCCTGTATCAAGTCTGGCTCTAAAAGTTTAGCCTCACCTATTTCAAATCATCCAATAGGAGATCGACAACGCCTCACATATAAAGCTTCAAACAGAGCCATCTGAATACTTGATTGGTAACTATTATTATATGCAAACTCTGCCAAAGGTAGGTATTTTTCTCAACTCCCACCAAAGTCTAATATGCACGCCCTAAGCATATCCTCCAATACTTGAATTGTTCGCTCGGATTGACCATCAGTCTGGGGATGAAAGGCAGTGCTCAAATTTAGCCTCGTTCCTAAAGCCTCTTGGAAGGCTCTCTAAAAACATGCTGTAAACTGTGAACTTCGATCAGATATGACAGATGTTGGAACTCCATGTAACCTAACTATTTCATTCAGGTAAAGACTCGCATATTGTGCCACATTGTATGTAGTCTTCACTGGTAAAAAGTGTGCTGATTTAGTCATTCGATCTACAATCACCCATATAGAATCATACCCTTTTAAAGTCTTTGGTAGCCCAGTGACAAAATCCATAGTGATTCTCTCCCACTTCCATTCTGGTATTTCAATTTGTTGATGCAATCCTGCAGGCTTCTGATGTTCTGCTTTCACTTGCTGACATATCAAACATCGAGCAATAAACTCTGCTACATCTTTCTTCATTCCGCTCCACCAGTATATTTCTTTAAGATCATTATACATCTTGTTAGTTCCTGGATGAATAGTATAAGCTAATCGGTGAGCCTCCTCTAAAATCTTTCTCCTCAACTTATCCACATGCAGTACACATATGCGCTTTCCACACCTCAAAACTCCTTCTGCATCAACATTAAATTCAGAATTCTGATTGTTCTTCAATGCATTCTTAAAGTTGCATAGGTTAGGATCCTCACCCTGTTTAGCCTTAATTTGTTCAATTAATGATGACTGGAGCTGTATATGAGCTATCAATGCTCCTAGTTTCTTTACCTCAAGTCTTATCCCCTCACTTTTTAGTTGATGAATGTCTCTCAGTAATGGTCTTCGTAATTGTGTTATGTGAGCTGACTTCCCATAGATTTTTTGCTCAAAGCATCTGCTACCACATTTACTTTACCCGGATGATATAAAATTGTACAATCATAATTTTTTAGTAGCTCCACCCATCTTCTTTGCCTCAAATTAATGTCCTTTTGCTAAAAGATGTATTTGAGACTTTTGTGATCAGTATAAATCTCACAAGATTCACCATAAAGATAGTGTCTCAAGATCTTTAAAACAAAGATTACTGCTGCTATTTCTAAATCATGGGTGGGATAATTTTGTTCATGTTTCTTCAACTACCTGGATGCATAGGCAACCACTCTCCCATTTTGCATCAATACGCCGCCTAAGCCCACTCTAGATGCATCGCAGTACACTGCATAGCCTCCAGTATAAGTGGAAATAGTAAGAACTGGGGCTGTGGTCAAGCACCTCTTTAGTTCCTAAAAATTTTCTTCACAAGCATCAGACCATTCAAACTTTATTCCATTCCTAGTCAACCTGGTCAAGGGAGCGGCAATCTTAGAGAAATATTTGAAAAATCTCCTATAATATCCAGCCAATCCTAAGAAACTACGTATCTCAGTCACATTTGTAGGTCGGGGCCACTACTGCACTACTTCTACCTTTTTTGGGTCTACTTGAATGTCATTCTTAGTTATTATATGTCCTAAGAATGTGGTACTATCTAACCAGAATTCACATTTAGAGAACTTGGCATACAGCTGTTGCTCCCTCAGAGTTTGTAAAATTATCCTCAAGTGCTGTTTATGCTCCCCTGAACTCTTCAAATACACCAAGATGTCATCTATAAATACGATGACAAACTTATCTAAAAATGGTTTAAACACCATATTCATCAAGTCCATAAATGCTGCAGGTGTATTGGTTAACCTGAATGACATCACCAAGAACTCATAGTGACTATATCGAGTCCTAAAAGCTATCTTTGAAATGTCCTCATTCCTTATCTTCAACTGATGATATCCTGATCTTAGATCAATTTTAGAAAAACATTGTGCTCCTTGTAATTGATCAAACAAATCATCTATTCTGGATAGAGGATAGTTGTTTCGTATTGTCACCTTATTCAATTGCTTATAGTCAATACATAAGCGTAATGATCCATCCTTCTTTTTCACAAAGAGGACCGGAGTACCCCAAAGAGATATGCTGGGTCGAATAAAGCCTTTATCTAGTAAATCTTGCAACTGCTCCTTTAACTCCTTGAGTTCTACAGGTGCCATCCTATAAGGAGGTATAGATACTGGTTATGTTCCAAGGAGGAGGTCAATACCAAATTCAATCTCTCATTCTGGTGGTAATTTTGGCAATTTTTCTAGAAACACATCTAAAAATTCACTGACTACTGGAACTTGATTGATATTAGTGCTTCACTATGATTACACTGAATTTGGAATGAAGATTCACTAGGGACATTAAAATTTATCACTTTAAGGTGGCAATCTAAGGTTTCATAGCAAGAAGCTAGCCAATCCATGCCTAGAATTACATCAAAGTCTAGCATATCCAGCATGATCAAGTCAACGAAGGTATCTTTATAAAAAATAGAAACTTTACAAGATTTGTATACTTTTTCAACCAACAAACATTCACCCACTGGAGTGGCAACCATGAATGGAGAACTCAACTTATCTGGACTCCTACTTATCCATTTAACAAAATATGGGGACACATATGAATGAGTAGATCTAGGGTCAAACAATACATGAGCTTGTTGTGAGCAAATCAAGAGAAAACCTGTCATTATAGCATTAGAAGCTTGGGCATCTTGTTTAGTCAATGCAAAGACTCTAGGTTAGTCTCGACTTGAAAAATTCTGACCTCGGCCTGAAAGATTCTAACCTCGGCCCAATGATCCTCTATCTGACCCACCATAACCTACTTGGCCAGGCACTACTCTCACTGGTTGGGCTGCTATTGGGGCAGATGGTAAAGCTGGTCATACTGACTCTTGACTTGAGCCATGTAGTTGTGGACAATCTCTCTTCATATGGCCAGGTTGCTTGCAGTAGAAACAAACACCTGATTCTCTGTAACATTGTCTGGAGTGATACTTGCCACATGTTGGACAAGGGAGTCTGTTTTGCTGAATTGTCTTCGGCCCTTGCTAACTAGTTGACCTCATAAATTTTTACCCTGACCTCTGTCCACCACCCCCAGCTGATACAAGGTTATGAACTCCATATTCTAATTGCAATAGTTGCTGTTGACTCTGTATCTTAAGTCCTTGAGTAGTGGAACCATGCCCACCTTTAGAACTGCCATCTCTATCTCTTTTTCTTTTCTTCAGCCCTTCAATCTCAGCTAACTCTCTAGTTTCAATCATTCTTGCACAATCAACTGCTGCAGCATAATTAGGGAATTGTTTCATCTGTGGTGCTACAGATTTAAACAATGGTCGAATTAATCCATTAATAAATCTCTTGATCATTTCCTTCTCATTAGGAACTAGGTGAGGTGCATACTGGGACAACTGAGTAAAGCGGATATCATAATCTGTGACCATCATTCCTAGAGTTTGTTTTAACTCTTCAAATTCCTTTGCCTGAGCATCTCTAACACTTTCAGACAGAAAACGCTCCATAAATACTTCTTTGAATTCAGTCCATCCTAAAGGTGCTGACATAGCTGTTCTTCCCCACTTAAAAGTAGTAACACATACTTGCGTCAATCCTGATAATTGAAATGACACAAACTCCACAGACTGGTTATCAGAACACCTTAAGGCTTTACAAATCTTTTCTACTGCATCCATAAACTGCTGAGGATCTTCACTACTTGATGTCCCAGTGAATGTCGGTGACTTCAACTTTAAAAATTGAGACAGACTCACTTCTGCCCTAGTAGGCCTAATAACTTGTTCAACAGGCTCCACAGACACCGGAGCTATTGTTGTTTCTGGTTGTTGTGACCCTTTCTTGCCTTGTTCTACCAATAAGCCAGCTAAGTTCTCTATTATTTTTTTGCATATCTTGCATAGTAGCCATCATTTCAATCATAATTTTATCTTTAGGATGTGAAGACTCTGCACTTGCCTCAGGAGTTTTCCATCATATATACTTTGCTCATTTTGACTAGGTACCTCAATGGCCCTAACACTTTGACTACCTTCTTTAGTTTTAGAATTAGGTTGACTCCTACCATGGCTTTTAGATGTAGGAGCGACAGATTGAGCAGATACTTCAGTTGTTTGCTCATGCTGCGCAGATTGTCTAGCATTTGATCTAGTTCTCGATGACATCTTTACTACAAAATCAAGTCAGACTTTTAAAATTTTAATCAACATCAACACATATATGATCATCTAAGAAAGACTGACTCAAATAAATAAAAATAACATCCTATCAGATATCTTCAACAGCACCCTGAGTATAAATATGTCCAGCTCATACCTATACTTAGGGTCCTATTAAAAACAATCTGCTGCTCCATGACCACAGGAAAACCTAATGCTCTGATACCAACTTTGTCACGACCTCTGTAGAAGCAAGCACGTGACCGGCACAAGAGTAGGAATAAATCCTATCCTGTAAGTCTAAAATCAACTGACACCCAGTTATCACTATGACTTACAACATATAGGCATAAACATCATGCATACCATAAGGATGGTTCAGAATTCATAAATTCACATACAATTGGCATTAAGCCATACAATACAAAAATCATCTGTTTTTCTTACAATAACAGTTCTAGCAATATTCAGATACGCAGGGATGCAGGGATCCTGCCTGTAGTTCATGGAGCTATCTTATAATACAAACTAAAAATATCTAAACAAACTGGGAGCCCTGAAAACAACATGTGCTCACCACAACTCTTTTAGCTCACTAAACAGTTGGAGCTGGATCTGAATCTTTTTTACTATCTGAAAAAGAAAACATATGATGGGGTGAGTATAAAACTCAGTGAATAGGTAATCCTTACTACAACAGAAACATGACAAGCAGAGCACGAGTTTTTCCTTCACAAATATAAAATTTAATTCAAAAAAAAGATGAATACCATATATATCATGTGTTTGAATTAATAACAAGAAAAGTTCAGTATTAAAAGGCATAATATCAATGTTAGAGTTTTAACTCTCTCTATATCAGATCTACAGTCATTTCTCAAGTATACAATAAAGAGGATATTCACCATCAATCAAATCAAAAGCCTGTAGTCCATCGGGCAAAAACCCATAATCCATCAGGTAAAAGCCCGCAAAGTCCATCAGGCAAAAATCCGCACAATCATCCATCAGGAAAAAGCCCACACAATCATCAATCAGGCATAAGCCCGCACAATCATCCCTCAAGCATAAGCCCGCACAATTCATCCATCAGGCAAAAGTCCGCACAATCAATCAAGCAAAAGTGTATTACACAAACTTCAATATGCACTAATCGACAATAGCCACAACAACATTAACTTAGTTTATACATTTATATCCAAAGGCCTACACATGTGACTCATAAAATCATTTATCAATTCATATAAAATATCAACATCACCATGAACCAATAGAGAACTAAAATATAAATTATGCTTGTCCTGCATTTCTAAAGTTTATACTAGGAGTCATATTTTAAAAGAAATAAATTTCACATTAATCGTAATGTCTCATGTGGATGTATCAAATAGATAGTTAAAAATAATGTCATAGTAAGTATTATCTACTCACACACTAGAGATGTAAGGTAGTTGAACTCTCTTGATCTCTTCCAAAACTCAATGGTCGAATTGATGCTGAAAGCTATCTTCCACTATCTCAAAACCTAGAAAAACAATTTTGGCATATCAATTTCTAACCAAACACCACGAATTCACTATTTTATGCCAGTCAAAAATATTGTTCACTATTCACGCAGGTATCGGTTACTGTTCATTCGAAACCTTTTTTCATGATTTAATCTTTTAAATCATGTTTTTTAGGCAGAAAATTATGAATACACTGATTATTCTATATCCTAAACATGATTCTAGGTTCAAAATCATCAGAAAACATCAAAGAATTTTAAAATTCGAAACTTACCCATCGCAGTTACTATTCATTATTTCTGGCAAACTTTCGGCGAATTTTCGGTGAAATTGATTGGTGGGTTTTGGAATACCCTTCGCCACGAGTCTAACGGTCCAGACAGTTCGTCAATCGGAGGCCCGTAACTCAAGTTATGAGGGTTTGAAATTGAAGAGAAAAAATAGAGGAGATGCATTTTTTTTCTTTCCTTCTTTCTGGGTGCCCGTATGCATATATGTGCAGGAGCTACAGTACGCTACAGTGTATATATATATATATATGTTTTACTACTAAGGGGCATTACATATATATTTCTACACTTGGCTAATCTTCTTGAAGTCATTATCTTTCCTTTCAGTCTTTATTAGCTTGCTTTAGTTATTTACTAAATAATCTTATTAAAGAGCATAGATTTAATTAGCATACTCATCTCAAATACAACAAAAATAGAAACGTTATCCTTAACTAACCACTATTTATTTTTATAAGTACAAATATATTATAGTGATGTAAGATATTACGTATAGTACAAAAGGTAGAAGGACACCGATTACTATCTAAAATTATCATGTTAAGTTAGTACAATGTCATCTATGTATAGGAATATATACAAATATGCATAAGAGCTCAATCATTTCAATCTATTTCATCTGGTGACATAGGTGTGGGTGATAGCATATTTACTAAAACCTCAAATAAATTCACTACCAGTAAGTCTTATACAACTAGAATATAATCTAAATACATTAGTTCAACTCAATGTACCATAAACACTATAGTCATAATAAAAATCGGCATACTGTCTATAACTATTTGAACACAACATGAAATATTAATAAGAATTACAGTTTTCAATGGGTTCAACAACAATTTAGAGAAAAGGCACATAGTATGTTGCATGATATGTCAAACTATATAGACTATAGAATCTATTAAGCCATGGTTAACTAATGCATATCTAATGTACATGTTATCATGTAATTATGACAACTATAGCATATTTAGTTATATCATCACATCCCATAAATATCACATTATAATAACACATGTCATCATTTCATGGCTGTTTTTCTAAATTTTCATGTAATACTGTCTTAAAGTCAATATGAACATGTTTGTCTCACTTTACTCAACCTTGAACGTACTTATCTTGTTTCATTCAGACATGGTAAAAAATTTATATTATTTTATATCCATAAATAGGGTATTTTTTATTTGGTGTCACACTTGGAAGCCATGTGATATTTCAAGGTCACTTTACTACTTTAATAATTATTTTCCCTATATAACTTTCTTTCATTTCATTAACGGTCAAAATATAATATTGTATTAAATAATTATTACAAAGCAATATAATATGTCAACCGCAATTTGCCACTGATATAATATATATCACATGTTAAATTCAGATATTTCAACTCTTTTGATGCATGTATATCAATACTTTGTGGTGTTGCCAATAGGATGCATATTTAAAGTAATCCATTTATATTCACGCTGTCATACATCGTTGTCACTTCATTAGGCTATATACTCTAGATAGGAAGAGCTACTATTATGGAATGGAACTATATTATAAATCCAATGTATTTAACCCTAATATTTATTATTTTATTTAAAAATAAATTAAATTCTCTTTTAATTCTATCTCGGCCAACCTAATCAAAAATTTCTAATTTTTCCCCTTTTTCATTAGAACTCTAATATATACCTACCTTGTTTAAAGTGATAACATTTACAATATACATGTGGGTCTCTGTGAGAGTGTGTGTGTGTGTGTAGTCTTCATTGATTCACTTCACAATTCTTTACTATTTTAACTACATATGTTAAATTTAATTAATCAGTTTTATATTCAAGTAAGATTATGTACAACTAATTCTACTTGTAATTTCTTGGATTACTTGTAGGATATATTATATTTGCTTATCTCAAGTTCCCTTTTACACCAAGATTTTGCCCTTAAATCTTACATATTCCTATTTGTTACAATTTGGCCTTTCCATTAATTTCATTATCATGTCTATTATGCCCATTAGTTAAACTTGTGTATCTTACTTTCATTTATAATAAATTAGTAATCTTACTTAGATCCAATTATTTCTTACAACTATTCTTTATCAAGTCCCTGAAGTGTTAATTTTACTTAACACTTAATTCTAAAGGTTAGCTTCACTTAGATTACCCAATTCAATTAATATTATATCCTTCTAAGATCCTTTATCTTTTTTTTTTTTACTTAAATATTCCAACTAACATATAACTATCAAATTATAAACTTCTAGGTCAAAGCTATGTATCATTCTAAGAAACCCTAACAAACCCTTCACCATGAGTCTTCTTTAATTAGCCATTCTCTTATGTATATAATTATCTCATTATGTATATTCATCAACAAAATTAACATCATTTTCCCCCTAATGCTACGGCTAGCATATCCAAAACCTAAACCGAAATTCCTCCTTTTTTATTTGTACATCTCTAGTTTCCAAATGGTTACACAATTACTTCCTCTTAGAAATCCCTTATTTCAAATATAAACAAGACATGTAGTTACTATTTTTCTTAAGCCAAAGACAGCCCTATATTCAGCCATTCCATACAAGATATCTTAACCTATTCAAGCATATTTTCAAACACATCATTTATGAAACATATACAATTAGATATGTTTATTCTATGGTCACCAACAATAGGACTTCAAAATCAATATCTTCCATAAAGTTCTAAGATTAGAACTTCATCCAAATCATACAAAATATAAAATTTCTTAAATGGAAATTATTGTTAAGGCTATCTAAAATTAGTTCTTTATGGTTTTTTTTGTTACTTTCTCCTAGTGTCCTTCTTCTTGTTTTTCAATATAGCATAAGCTTCTTCTTCTTTTCCCCACTGTTCTAACACTTCTCTATGGAAGAAAACGTGAACTTAGACCCAAAAATAAGGGAGAAGGAAAGGATAGAAGTAAAGAGAAGGTGACTCATCTTGGATGCCTATTTTTTTCCTTCATTTTTCTTCCATTTCTCTTTCTTTTCCCTTACACCAACTCTGTTTTCCTCCTCTGGTTTTGCTGGCCAAAATCATGGGTAAATTCCCCCTTAAACCGCCTTACTTAGGTGTCCTAAGATATACAGGCAGTGTAATGATTAACTTCCTTAATTCTTATTATAACCTTACACCAATTATCTTAACTCCATCTATATCTTTTGACTTTTCTTAAGACTTGTTTGGATTATTTAAATTATTTATTCTTTTTAATCTTTTAATACAATAAAATAAGTAAGGTCTAAGTCTCTAATTAAAGTAATTTTTCTTAACTTAATTTTCTTTTAAATTCTACATTTATTTACCCCAAATTTTTTCTTTATGGTATTTTAATTTTTCCCCAAAATGTAAGACTTGTATATTTATTCTTGACAAATGATTTCCTTATAATATCATATCTAATACATCTTATTTTATTTCATAAAAATAGCTCTTATTAAATTTTCCTCTTTTTTCTAACCATTTATGTTATTTTAACACTTATACACTTTATTAACCACTTTTAGTTTATATTTCCTATAATTGTTCGCTTACAATTTTTCTATCACTTCCTTTTTCATATTTTTCCTTCCTTCGTCTTTTTAAAAAGATATTTGCATACTTTTAATAAATAAAAGTTGATGATGTTACAAAAAAGCACCAAAAATTTTCGTGTCTCTTTCTTTGTTCTCTTATCGTTTCTCCATAATATGTGTGTATTTTAGGGTGCGTTAATTTACAAAAATATTTTTTATTTTTATTTTTTGAAAATAATTTTTATTTTCTCATTTTTATATTTTTAAAAATACATTTAATTTATATTTATATTTTTATTATTTTTTAATTATATAATTATATTTTTATTTTTATTACTTTATAATTATATAGACAATAAGATATTAGGTATATAATTTAAAATAATTATAAAAATATTACTATTATAATACGCTACAATATTAAAAATTTTAAAAACGTTTTGTTAATATTTTTAAAAAAATTTTAAAATATTTTTTAAAAATAAAAACAATAAACAAAAGTATTTTTTATTTATTCTTATTTTTTAATAAAAAAATAAAAAAATAATCAAAGCAAACAAACCCTTAAATTTTCGTTTTTTAGTTTTGGGTGTTTATGCTGCTGGAGTAGGAGGAAGGGGCTTCGTCTCTTTCCCGCACCCTTCTTTTCTAGCAATTCACAGACATCTTTAAGATCAGACAGTCAGACTCACTTGCAAATGCATTCCCGTCAATTCAAAAACTATGATGGATATGGCGTTAATTGCTTTTAAGGAAAACCGAAACATCTCAAGCTCTCAATATACGTAAGCTTTCTGATACACGTTGCACAGCTTTTACGTGATCTGAAGATGCAGTTGAAATTTTTCAAAATTGCCAAGGCTCGCTAAAAAAAATTTAAATGAGAAGGATCCTACAATATTTGAAATAAAAAGCGAAAGCACTTGACATTTTTGTTCGAACTCATCAAGCTTCTTGTTGAAATCTCTTAATTCATTTCTTTTCACGGAATAATGGTACCTAAATAACTAAATATTTAGGTCCTGTTTGATTTATAAACATAAATTGATAGAATAAAATTTAAATTTTATTATATTTAATTTAAAAAAATATATATAACAGAGAATGTAAATTTTTTCTTATATGAGAGATGAATTTACCTTTCAAAAGTGATGAAAAAAAAGTAGAATAAAAAAGACTAACAGGGGACGCCTACGTCACTTGATTCAATTAAAAAAGGCCCTTGACAATCCTTGATAGTCATTCTCGACATGGATCAACTGTCGCTTTGTATAGTGTGCACTCCAGGAGCCACTACGCCCTAAAATGCAAAGGCAAATAAAGACTAACATTGCTTATTATTTATCTCTAATCATAGTCGTCTTGTCTATACTTTAATTATTAGTTCTTAATTGAACCTGAAGCAGCGTCTTCCCTCGCAGTTTTATCCAAAGACTCAGACTTTGGAAGTTGTGCCTTTTCAACTACTACCAAGTCAGTTGTTCCCTAATGTTCTGAATGCAATCTCTATGATCACCCTACGACTTTAGATAGCTACACAATTCTCTCTGTAATCTTAGATCAAGAAAATCCTTGCTGAAAACTTAGTTTTCCTTGCCTTTTTTGGTACTTCTTGCCTTTTGTTTTCTTGTTTGTACATGGTCTATTTTGGATTTTAGAAAGCGGAGTGGAACTCTCGGATGATAACCCCCAGATAACACATAATTTAGAATTATTCTTAGTCTTTTTAGTTGTCCTACGTGTAACGCTCCTAATTTAGAGGCAGCACGTGAAATGTTTTTTTTTCTACAATCAGATATTTATCATAACATGCATATCATTATTCTTTATCATAGAAATAGATATATATATATATATATATATATATATATATATATATATATATATATATATATATATATATATATATATATATATATATATATATTCTCTCATGTATACACATTATACAGATCACGTTATAAATATCAAAGTAACAACAGAAGCAGTGATCTTATTTGTGGCATTCAAAGCATACTTTAGAATACAAATATAGTATAATTCAAAAACTGTGAGCCTTGAACGCAACATAAACTCATCCAAAGAATATATCACATAACTGATCACCTATCTGCAATATCAAACTATGTATTCTTATTTGAAAAATATAGAAATATCGTATAGTGAATTTAACAATTTAGTAAGCAGATAATACCTCCTAGGATCTCTTAGGTCAGCATATAGATGTACTCATATTTTAAAATTTGTCACATAGAAAAATACAGTTCAGAAATACATCTATATATGATTTGTATTTCAAATATTCTTAAATAAAAAAATATTCAGATATCTAAAACATATTTAGTACGATATGATCATTAAACAAATGTTGTTATACTCAGCTGTATAAGTTATAGTAAAATATTAAACTTTTGAAATAAAGTCATAACTTTTGTTAATGTATAATTAACATATTATATATGCACTGAAAATCTATTCTTTTTACATAATGATCAAACATGTTACAATTCTCAATACACTCATTTGTTATACGCATAGTGATCGATTAACTACAGTCATAATAAGTGATCAGGAAATGTGAGTTTATCACCAATCTGTCTCCTCACATTACCACTGTCACCCGGTTGGAGTGGCCCTTCCTTAACTCACTCAAGTTAATAGGGCGTCCCTTACTCGATACCGTCTTAAACCATACAACCCGTCGATATTCATTTATACATATAAATACATATACATAAATGCATATTCATTAAATGTAATGTATAATTATTAAACAACTCGCCATGAGTTTTACGCTTATCATTCAATCATAATCAGCAACTTTATAGTTTTACAAATCAATGTCTCATGCATATAATATTCACTTTACCAATATTCAATGAGTTTCAAAATTTATTTGCAAAACTATACTCTTTTTGAATTATGTATTAGTTTGTAAGCAAAACAGATATTTTAACACATTTTCAGAAACTTATGATAATATAAATAATTTGTAAACATAATCAATTATACATTTTAAGTTCAAGAAGAGCATAGGGTAAGTTATAGAAAGAATTATATACTCAAAGGATCAGGGCTCCAGATTGAACAGCCCTAAATGTATTTTTTTTCAAGCAAATTTGATCAAATAGACCTCAAAAATGAGTTCAGAGGGTAAAAAAATTTAGGAAATGATTCTAGAATCGTGAAATTTAGTTTCCGAGAGATTGGTCAACACTGGTCAAATGATAGGTACTATTCACAATTGGAAATCACTATTCATACCAGTCAAATTTACTATTTACGACGAATAAAAAGTTATCAGATAAACAAAAAATTTCATATCTTAAAGTTTATCTATCTTTTGAATCTATCTACGGTATTAGATTTTCAATTTGTGAACTCTAAATAAGAGTTTCAGAATTTACATTTTTCTAAAATTGTCTACTTTCGATCTAACGCAATTCTGCAGCTGATTTGAAAAATTATTCAGTTAATATCGTAATACTCTTCATCCTGAATTTAATAGTACCCTTAGTTTTGTGATTAGAGATTTGAAGGTGCTCTAGATCTAGAGAGAGAAAGCACTATTTATCCCTATTTATCGGTTACGAGATTTCGCATTTCTCTTTACGCTTCTTCTTCTCTCTCCCATTTTCTTTCTTTTTTATAAATATTATTTAATTATTGAATAGTTAAAATTTATTTTATATATATATATATATATATAATAATATTATTTTTCATCTTAAAGTATCTTAAAAATTTCTAAAAATTTATATTATTGGAAAACTTTAGTTGAACTCTTAAATCATGACTTTTCTTGATAAAATTTTAATAAAAAAAATATCTTTATACATAATAAAAGAAAGAATATTTCTAAAAATAAAACAAAAATTTATTAAAGGCAAATATAATCATGTTAAGTAAAATAAAATCATTTTAATTAAAAGTGTATTTACTTTTAGTAACATAATCATTTAAAATAAAAATATATTTGTTTATAGCAAAACATTATTATTTAAAAATTACGAGATATTACATTCTTATCCCCTTAAGTAATTCAGTCCTTGAATTTTAAACCATCCTATCACAAGTAGGAAATGAAATCAAAATATAAATTATAGTTATTATCTTCACTACTCAAACTACTGAAGATATCTCTTTTGTATATCATTTTTTTCCTAAAATGTCTCTTCACTTGAGTATTTTGTCATATAACCTTAATCATAGAGATTTCCTTCAACTATAAGTTCTTTATTTGTCGATCAACAGTAAATATTAGTTTTTTCTCATAATTAAGCCAAATTTTTGTCCAATTGAATTTTTTGAAATTAGATAACATAAGAAGAATCTGATATGTACTTCTTTAGCATTGATACAAGAAAAATTGTACAAACATCACTTATTCTTGATGGCAAAACTAGGCGATATATACTTTGCATACTTTGTCTAAGATTTCAAAAATACCTATATATTAGAGTTTAATTTTTTCCTTCTTTCCAAACCTCATTATCTCTTTCATGGGTGAGTCCTTTAAGAATATTTGATCACCAACTAATAATTTTTAGTGCTCAATATTCACGGTCTTTATATACTTTTGACCTGTATTTAGTTGCTTATATTTTTTTTCTAATTAATTTCACTTTATTAACGACATCTTACAATAATTCTGACTCCACTAAGTTATGTAACAGAAAGTTTGTAACACCTTTTTATATAAAGTTTTAAGTCATCTAATATCACTTTATTATAAGCGAATTCTGCTAAGAGATCTCTCACCAAACTCGAAGACATATGCTTGAAGCATGCTCTCCAAACTAACATAATCAATTTAGGTTAGTCATATTATATCTATTGCATGTTATTCTAAATTAGATTTCAAAAAATTAACTTTACTCAACTCATCCACCTATTAAGAGAACTACGATGTTTCATGTAAAATCTCAAATGATGCCATTTGTAGATTGGCCTGATAACTACTGATATGAGCAAGTCTAACTAAGGACAAATAATTTCTCTCAACTTTCACTAAAATTATATAAAGATACCTGATACATAACTTCTAATGCATAAACACAATATTTAAATTTACCATAAGCTATATTATAATTTAACTATGATCTTAAGACTTCTTGAATATCTCTCCTAAAGCAACATATTCAATTATTACTTTTTGACTCACCAAACAATGAAAAATATATCACTTGTATCTTCTTTTTACCATTATACTAGTACAATTATTTCAAATCTTAGTATATCCCAACAATATTCAAAATCTATGGCTTCTTCGAAAATCTCATTTCTTAACATAATTCACATCTTAGATACATCTTAGATACTAAACTCAATTTAACAGTATAAAATCTTAACACACATATCTTAATCACTTACATTATTTTTGAACATGGTTCTCAAAATATTCTCCATATTTTCAAATTAAGAGTTCAAAGATTAATTTAAATCCTAATTCTCATATTTTATTCCTTAAGAACCTTAACACCACTAATTCTCTTGATTATATTCTTCAAAGCACCATAAAGTCATAATCCGTCTATTCCTTTCAAACTTTTCATTACTTTAACCTACTAATCACTTGGATACTATAATAATTGAGTTTCAAAAAAAGAAATTAACCCTCCTTGTAATAAGGAAAAGAATCTTGCATTTAATGCTAATCATTAATCAAGGATGATGCAGCAGAAAAAGAGGAATACTTAATAGAGCATGGTGCCAAAATTAAAAGTCAAAATTTTGGACAAAGTATTGAAAGAAAATTAAAATTGGTGGCTGTAATTCTTGAAAAACTATAAACATAATTTAGCCGTTATTTCGGCAAAAATCGGTGGCCGTAAGTTTTGAATATATGTACCAAAATTTAATTTAAAGCTACTGTTATTCGGTGAAAGGATATCACACGAAAAAGAAATATTTTTGAGCTTATAAAAGTTTGTGAAGAGTACAGAGTATGTAGTTAACTGGTAGGATGCAGTTGATTGTTTCAAAATATATGTAATCAATTAACAGTAAAACAAATAAGTCCAAATTAAAAATTCTCAAAATAATTAGTCGACTTAATAATATTGATAGTGGAGTGGAAAAAATATTAGAAAAACAAGATAAATCATTTGATTATCCCTTTTCAACAATTAACTGATTTTCATTTTCACTCTTTTTTTTTACAATTACCTATCACCCACAACTTCTCTATAAGAATCAAGACAACAATGCTTAATCAAGGATAATAAGGAAAAGAAAATTTTCTAGTGATATCTTAATTTTATTCTTTTTATGTTCTTAATATGAGCCACAATCACAATTACTGTACATATGCATGTGTGCCGTCATTTTTTGAATTTCACTTTTAATTTAACTGATATCCATCAGTCACTCACATAGTTGTTTTAATTATACCCGTCTCTGAGTTCTATAAATACACACGTTAGTATCTTTATTTTCATACTCAAAGTTAGGGTAAGTGTAGTTATGGAGGGAACCGCATTCCGTCAATTTCAAAATATTTGTGTCTTTTGTAGTTCCAATCTTGAAAAATATGGAGAGTATGTGAAAGCAGCACAAAATTTAGATATGGTGCTGGTCAGGAAAAAAATTCATTTAGTCTATGGTAGAAGTAACCGTGGGTTAATAGGATGCGTGTCTACAGCTGTACATGTAGGAGGATGTCAAGTTTTAGGTATTATTCCTATAGCTCTAACTGTATCCAACATCATATAAAAAACAATTGAGAAAGAATTTAGAGTACCTTCTATGCATGAACGCTTTGCTAGAATGATAAGCAATACTGATACCTTTATTGCCTTACCAAGGGGTTTTAGTACTTTAAAAAAAAATTCAAGTAGTCTCTTGGGTACAACTGAAAATCCATCACAAACCGATAGATTTGTTAAATATTAACTATTTTTTTGATAGTCTGTTATCTTTTCTTGATCTAACTGTGGAACAAAGGTTTATCCTACACTCAGCATGGCGAATTCTCATCTCAGTTTCAAATACTGAAGAGTTGATTGATGCTCTATAAGTATTTATTCATGTACCTGATCCAACTATGGCTCAAATAGATTGAAAGACAAATAACCGCGGAAAGTGCAAGTTAGACTTGGATCTTCATTTGTAGCTATAGTAGGACATGACTATTACTGTATCACTTCTACTTTTTTAGGGTCAACTTGGATATCATCTTGTCAAACATACTCCCTTAGAGTTTGTAAAACTATTTTTAAATGTTGTTTATGATTCTCTCAACTCTTGGAACATTCTAATATATCATCAATAAATATAATAACAAATTGATCTGGGATAACTTAAACACTCTATTTATAAAGTCCATGAATGCAGCTAGACATTTGTCAAACCAAATGTCATCACTAAGAATTTATAATACTCATACCAAGTTCTAAAAACAATTTTTTTGTACAATATCCTCTTCCCTTGTTGTCAATTAATGGTACCCAAATCTCACTCAGTTTTTGAAAAAAGTTTAGCACCCTATAGTTGGTGATCATCTATATAAAGTAATGTGTATTTATTCTACACTGTCACTTTATTCAACTGTCTATAATTTATACATAATTTTAATTATCTATATTTCTTTTTCATAAATATAATTGGAACACTCAAAGAAAAAGTACTAAAACGAATAAATCCCTTATATAAAAAATATTGCAATTGATTCTTCAATTCATTTAGTTCAATCGTTGCCATTCTATATAAAAATAAAAACACTGGTTAAGTTCCAAGAAGTAAATCAATATCAACTCTATTTCTCGTTTCGGAGATATCCTAAAAATTTCTCAAGAAAAACATCAGGGAATTCTCTAACAACTAAAGTTGATCTACATTAATGTATTTCATATCTATATCTTTGACCACTGTCAAATATCCTTGGTACATTTTTATAGTAATTTATGGGCTGTTAAAGTAGAGATTAGATTACTAGGTACTCGGTTGGAGCAGCCCTCCCTTGACTCACTTAAGCTAATAGGGCGTCCCCTACTCGATATAGTCTCAAGCCATACAATCTGTCGATATTCATCCATACATATAAATACATACATATATATATATATATATATATATATATATATATATATATATATATATATATAAATGTATATTCATCAAATGCAATGTATAATTATCAAGCAACTTGATGAGTGAGTTTTATAACCATAAATTAAATACTTTCATCTTAATTGTTTGTCATATTTAAGCACTTATTTCTCATATTTATCTTTAGTTTTGTGCATCTTTTACAGATGGAGAAAATAATAGAAAATCGATTCAATTGAAGGAATCAAAGCAAAATTGTGGTTCTTTGGAAATCATGCCTATAAATCAAGCGGATAAAATAAATTCATTAAGGATGGCTGAGTAAGGAGTATTATCTTTTTGATTCTTGAGACGCATCCTAATGGATATATGTGTCAATTCAATCTTGATTTATGACCATATTTTCAAAAAAACTTAAGCATAAAGATTCAAGAAATATCTAATGCTGAAAATCTATTTGCTGTTTGTTTTTCTGTCCGACCTTATTCTAGTATTTTAACCATAAACCATAAGTTACATATCCAATATATATTAAATTTGGTAAGTGAATAGCTGACACAATTTTTTACAACTTTTATGTTTACGTGATCAGCATATTCGGACATTAAAAGGGCAAACATTGGGTTAGAAGAAAATCTGCTTACTGTTGCAGTTCAGCCCAACTTTACTGCAATATTTGGGATGTATCTCATAAAATACGTAGTCAATATATACAAAATTTGGCAGGAAGATATCTGACATAATTTGTTACAACTTTTCTTTTCACATGGGCAATAAATTCGGTGGCTATCAAAGAGAAATATCATGATTACTTTCAGTGGACATAGTGCAATCTAACTTGTCAACTTTAGTGCAACTTACTTTGTCGCTTACCTTGTGTCTATAAATAGAGAGAGCTTGTGAGATAGGGAAAGGTCGAAAATGGCTGAAGAGAGTGTAATTTTAAAAGTATAAATTTGAGTTCTTAGTATTGTAATTTTATTATTTTTTAGACACTTTGTTATCCTTTTATAATATCATCATGCTTGTTCATCTTCAATTTTGCTATCTTACTTTGAATATGGAGAACTAATCTCTTTATACTAAGGTAAAGAGTGAAACTCTTGGTATGAGAATAATAATTTATCTAACTCTTAATTTTAATGTTTATCTTTGATATTGTATTTACCTTCTTATTTCTTTTCTCATGTTATTTCTTAATAGCTGATTTTATCAGACCACAGATTTCTTATATTTATTGGCTGGTTTTACCAAACCGCCTATTTCTTGTTATATTATGGTATTGTGTTTACTTTCTTACCTCTTATCTCTTGTTATCTCATTGACTGGTTTTATAAGATCGCCTATTTCTTATTATTTTTATGATTGACTTCGCCACCTATATTTTGTTATATTTCTTCTTCGTACCTTTTTTCATTTTAATCTTGTAAAGTGTGAACCTTAATACATTGTAGACAATTTTTAGCACAATAAATTCTTAAATCAATCTTGACTTATTGTAGACATTATAATAATTTGCACAATGTATACTTGAATCTATTTTATAAGCATGTATTAATAGTGTAAAAGGAAGTAAATATAATTAATGTATAAACAAAAATGAGTTTAAAGTAAGACATTTTTTTATTAGAACCTTATTCATGTGAGGATTCCAATTGAGTAATAGAAGAGTTAAATTTATCATTACTCATACTAAAAGTGGATCACCTAACTTTAACATTTATTTTTACCTTGAATACATTTCAATCTAATTTGAGCACATCAATTTCCTGCACACTTAATTTAATATTCATGAGTTTTACGCTTGCCATTCAATCACAATCAACAACTTTATAATTTTACAAATCAATGCCTCATGCATATAATGTTCACTTTACTAAATAATGATAAATACATTTAGAATCACATATTCAATGAGTTTCAAAATCTATTTACAAAATCATACTCTTCTTGAAATATGTACCAGTTCGTAAGAAAAATAGATATTTTAACACATTTTTAAAAACTTATGATAGCATAAATAATTTTTAAATATGATCAATTATATATTTTAAATTCAAGAAGAGTATAGAGTAAGTCATAAAAAGAATTATCTACTCACAAGGTCAGGACTCTAGGTTGGAAAGCCCCCAAATGTATTTTTTTCAAGCCAAATCTCATCAAATGGACCTCGAAAATGAGTCTGAAGGGTCCAAAAATCTAAGAAATAACCCCGGAATCGCAAAATTTAACCTTTGAGAACTTGGTCAACACTAATCAACTGATAAATATTATTCACGGTCAAAAATCACTATTTATACCAACTGGATTTACTGTTCATGACGAATAAAAAGTTGCTAAATGAACAAAAATTTCATATCTTAAGGTTTATCTATCTCATGAATCTATATACAGTATCATATTTTCAATTTGAGAACTCTAAATAAGAGTTTCAAAGTTTACATTTTTTTAAAATTTTCTACTTCTGATCTACTGCGATTCTGCAGGTAATTTAGAAAATCATTCGGCCAATATCATAATACTCCTTATCTTGAATTCAGTAGTACCTTTAATTTTGTGATTAGAGACTCAAAAGTACTCTATATTTAGAGAAAAAAAATGAAGAGAGAGAAAGTATTATTTATCACTATTCATCGGTTACGAGATTTTGTATTCATCTTTATGCTTCCGCTTCCCTCTCCCATTTTCTTTCTTTTTTATAAATATTATTTAATTATTGAATAGTTAAATTTTTTATATACATAATAATATTATTTTTCATCCTAAAGTATCTCAAAAAATTTTAACATTTTATATTCTTGCAAAATTTTAGTTGAACTCTTAAATCATGACTTTTTTTATTATAAAATTTTAATAAAAAAATCACAAAATAAAATATCTTTATGCATAATAAAAGAAAGAATATTTTTAAAAATAAATTTTTTTTATTAGAGGTAAATATAATTATTTTAAGCAAAAAAATTATTTTAATTAAAAGTGTATTTACTTTTAGCAACATAATCATTTAAAATAAAAATATATTTATTTATAGAAAAAAAATATTATTTAAAAATTACGGGATATTACACTATGGATATGGCTACCATATTTAAATTAAAATTTTCAATACTTTGTTAAAATTATTAATATTTTAATTAAATTTAGTATATTTTTATATTAATAATTATTTATTTTATTTTTTATTTATAATATTTAAAAATAATTTTTCAAGTTAAAAAAAGTTATCTTAATAATTTTATTATTTAAATTATTTTTATTCTTTTATTAATTTTTTATTTCACCCTTACAGTTTTTATAACATATTAAACATAAAACAACAACAATTAATATTTTTTTCTTTTTTCATTAAGTGGGGTCGGCTATATAGATAAAACAACGCGACAATAGCCTATTAAGAAATATCAAACATAAAAGAATAATAAAAATTATATTCCTTTTCATATCATTTTAAACATAATTTCAATTACAATATTTTATTATATTATATTTCATTTATTTTTCTCTTTTTTCTTTGTCAACAACCAAAACATCTAAATGAGAGCTCTTGGGCACCTTTGGTTCACTTGAATGGAAAGGGAGTGGTAGACGAAAAGTAAGATTGCAACGTTTGGTTTAATAGAATGAGCATTCCATGGAATGCTCTATTTCATTAAACGATGGAATAGCTTTTCTTTCACATACCCGTTGGAATCAGCTATTTCTTCCAAAAATTTTCACGGAGCATTCATGTCTCTATACACTTTGCCTTTGGATCTCAATCTATGGGAGCCATTTTCACTTCACACCTTTCTTCCTCAACAGATCCATCCCCTCCTTTGCGTCATCCACTCCTCTGCGTCGTCCACCACTTCTAGATCCCCATATTCCTTCGCACATCAGTCAGCAGAGCATCCTCCACACAGGGGCGGAGGGTAGTGGTAAAGGCCCCCCAAATTTTTTTAATTTTTTTCAATAATAATAAAATTCTTTTAAAAATATTTAAAAATTCTTAATAATAAAGAAAGAAATTCTTATTTAGCCCCCCTAAAATATTTAATTAATATATTATTTTTAATTTTCTTTTCATCCCCCCTCATAAAAACTGTCTAGTTCCACCCCTGCCTCCACACACCCCATATTCCTTCGCGCACTGATTTAGCAGAGCATCCTCCATGCACCCTATAATCCTTCGCAAACCTGTAAGCTTTGATTCTTGGTTTCTTGTTCCTTTGCACACCCCTTATGGTTGTCTGTGGCTTTGCGCACCGGTGATTGAATGCATACATTCTTCTTCCATTTGATTGCTTGATTGAATGTATATATTGTTATGTGGGTAAATATTGTGGTGGGTATATATTGTTCTGTGGATAAATTCATTTGATTGAATGCATTCCATCACTTGATTAAACTGGTGGTAAATTCAATTTTTGTGAGTGTGTTCATGTAAGTTGATAAAAACATTTGGCTATAAAACCATGTAAATAAACCATAGATGTCTGTCCCTTTTGAAATGGGATGTCAAAATGAAATTTTTATGCCTATTTTACTTCATCAAATGCATTCACAGGGTCTGAAAATTCATTGTGTCATTATTCATTAAAGTGAGTATATAGAACTGTATTCTCTTATCAGTAGAAAAGTCCAGCTACTGGTTAAATTGAGGAAGCACATTATGGTCCTAGTTAATTGGTGTTTTAGTATAAGATGGATGGCAAGATGGTTGATCATTGATTGTTGCATTACCCAATAGCTTGTGTTTTGTGGTGTTTGGTGTTGTCTCTTAAGTGCATTGGGCTATGCAATTTTCTCTATACTGTGTTATGTCGAGTGTTTGGTATTTTGTAGAACAAGTAGTGTTTGTTGATGAGCTAGGGAAGAAAAAGAGGAAAACAAATTTGTATTCGTCAAAAGGACAAAACACTTTCTATTATTGATGTTCATAAAAAATCTTGTGTGTTTACTATTAAGTTGGATGCAAAAATATTGAAATATATCACGTTTTGAATTTGATTTAAGTGTTAAAAACCATGATGTGCATTTATGTGATTGAGTTCATTGAAATTAGTAGGCTATCATTTTTTTTTCAAATTAAAGCATTAAGTCTCTCTATGCGCAGGAAAGCGTAATTGCTCAGATGTTAACCTTGGCTCATTGGTGTTTTGATGTTCACATATAGGTTTTAAATGAGGATCTAAGCCTAGTGTTAAGACAGCAAGAGCGGATGAACGAAGGGCAACATATATTTCATCATTGTAATTTCTTGCTAATGCCTTGAGCTTTTAAACATTATCATCTGCATGCACAAGTTTTGTGTGTAGCATTTAATTAACCCATATAAGATGCAGGTGGGCATTTTTTTCCTTTGACGAGAATACTAGTGCAGACACACAAAACAATTCTTGATCCCATTCCAACCCAGTGTGCAACTGAGTATCAGAATCATCCTCACCTCGTCCAACTGCCAGCATCAAGTCCATATGATAACTTCTTAAAAACTGTTAGTTGTTGATCTTGGAATTGTACTACACTACATTCTTGGTAGGCGATTAATTGATCATAAGCAGACAACTTTTGAACTCTAGACTTGGTGAGCTCAAGACCCAGCTTTTTCTCGAGATGTTGGTTGTTTGAATCTTTATAATTTATTCTTTATTATTTTCTTCTTGTTCTGCTCATAAGTTTTTGAAAAATATAATTTATTAGTATTTTGTTTTTATGTACATATATAGAAATCGCAAGATTGTTTATGATAGTAGATTATTAATGAAAAGGAATTTAGATTCCATACTGCTGGCTCAAGTTTTTTTGTTTTTGATGTTGAAACGCTGCAATCTTTTGTTCTTACACAAGTGGATTCATTTTATGCATTTTTTTTAATTAATGTTATGATGAAGCACTCTAGTTGACACAAAATTGTTATAAAGGTTTTAAACTACAATAAAAAGAACAAAAAAAAATATTATAAATTTTGGTCACGTGTTAAAAGATTCGATTGTTAAAATATAATGTACATTATTTGTCACAAAAAAAAATTCTTACACATTTGTCTAAGACAAAAATAAAGAATCCTTAAAGTTAGCCACAAGGTCAAAAATTAACAGATATATTATATCTTCATTTTTCAAAGAAAATGTTTTTTTATTAAAAAAATCAATTTAATTATTTTACTTATTCTATCTTTCCATTCTTTCAATTTATCCATCCATCAAACAATAAAATATCATATTATTTAATTATTTTCATCACATACTAAACAAAATAATAAACATTTTTTTTTTTTTTTCATTCCACTAAAATTTATTTTATTTATTTATTACATATCAAACAAAGTAATGAACATTCTTTTTTTTTTTCATTCTCATTTTTTTTCTCTACTCATTCAACTACAATTCGTCATACTCAACCAAACGAACACTAAATCCTTCGTCCTTCTGCCGTTGTCTGCTAACTTGAAGAAAAGCAAAAGGACAGAAAAGGTAATTGGTGGAAAGGGTTACGAACAAGAAAAGTAACAAGGTGCGCACTTCCAAAATGGAATCAAATGATCAAACTAATGAAGTTGAAATCCAAGAGCCACCAGGGCTACCGAGGAAAACAAAAAAGATGAGAAAAAGAAAGACGACCATCGCAGTAAATTGCCTCCCGGTGGTACGAAGAAAACCACATTTTGGTTAATTACTAAAGAGTCATTAATCTCGGAAAAGCACATGCATGACAAGTGGTTGCCATTGCAGACACCATCGCGATTAAGCATATTCTGCAGAACACGGCTTGGGGCAAAGGAGGATCCCAGTTGCATTCCTTGTGTCCGAACTCAGAAATCAGACGGGTGTGATCAAATCTAATTTTACACTGAGTTCCCGACAGCTAGCCAAGTGAGTCACGACGATTTACAATGTGATTCTTAAATTATCCAAAACGTTCAAGTACACAGAGATAATGGAACTACATATATCCCACTTGACAAATTGTAAACCTTGGGAAATGCCTCAAGAGTATCTATCCTTGTAAATGCCAAAAAATGCTCATTCTTTATGTACAAGAGGTCAACATCAATAACATGCTCTAAAGTACTAAGGATATATCTCTTCCTCAACCTTTCACTTAATATTTATAATCAGAGAAAAATTACGAAACACTCAATCACACCTCTGAATTATGCTTCATTAAAGCACTGCTGCTAAGGAGCGACCAATCCAAACAAAATCAGAATTCAAATTCTCCTGTCGCCTGCAGAACAAACAAAACAATTTGACACAATGAGAATTGAAAGGGTAAGAAAATATAATTATTTATTTTCATTCAATAATAACACCTTATTGAAGAGAATGTCCTTATTATTTATGTGCATGATGCCATCTTTTAGTGTGCATTTCCACCTGCTCTTGGTACGGGTCACCTACATTTGTAATCAGAAATATATTTAGTCTCCAAATGATTTTCCAACACCCACCCATTAACTGTCATAGTACTATAGCACTCAATGCTGATTCAGTACAAAATGGAGGGGTGAAGTTTTAACCTTGTCAAATTGGGCCAAAACAAGATGATGTGTATATTGATCCTCTCCTTGATCCACATCATCCAAATCATCATCATCATTTTCATTTAATGGGGGTTCATCATCATCATCTTCATCTCCAGCCTCATTTTGAGCTACGAGAGAAGGGGTGCTTGCTGGTACTTCTAATAAGTAAGCAAAGAAATATGCATCATTAACATTACACATCAACACAAATGTAATAAGGCCACATATATCCACAAAATATATATGCTCATGATTTACCAGGAGGAGCTGGTGTGTTTGCAATATTGTAGTCTTCACTGTACACTCCTCCATAATTGTATATCTGCAAGGTAAATCAAAACCAGGAAGATGATGGGATGCAAGACAGTGAGAAAATTGTCAACAGCTATACATACACCAAAATATATTCCAAAATGAGGGTTAGGAGGGGGGGACCCACACATTTGGGAAGGGGGAGGACAGAGAAGCATTTTCTGCAATTCATTTCATACTTCCAAAGGATTAGATAGTTTGCAAGCAGAGTTATTACACTGGGTCTTATACACCATCCAATCAATCAACAGATTGGAGTTTGCAGCTACCATGAATTGAGCCAAATTTTGATTTATCAAATGCTCCATTTTTAAATATGCAACTAATTTAGGTTCCAAATCATATATGAAAGGATGGGATCTGACAATATCCATCTTGACTAATATAAGCAATCTCTTAATAATTTGGACAACTTATTTCAATATTAAATCATTTAAACTGATACGATATGTTATTTCATAGATTAACCGTCTTAGCCATTATGTTTTCTACAATGATGAACTGGGAAATAAGAAGCTCAATTCTACACTGAATTAATATAGGCACTTGTGCACATGAGAGTGCGTATATCTATCATTTTATTTATGACTTACCAACACAATCTACCTCTAAAGAGACACATCCAAAGAAATAATTCACATTACAAATGAGCGCTCATTTGATACAAGATTAGTCCTATAAACAAGTTAATAAGTAAATTCGCAGAATACAACTTAAGCACCAACAAGGTGCAAGATAATCAACTAAAAAATAAGTAGGTAGGTATGGAGGGCAAATGGGAAACTGGCAACAAATGGAATAGATAAACAATGTAGGCAAATGCATATCTGTATGTAGTTTTTTGGGGGGAGGGGGGCACTACAAGCTTGCATGTATACTGGAAGCAAAAAGAAATATCACTACTCACATTTGGAGTAGAAAGCACATCATCATCATAAGGAATGGGTCCATCATGTTGAGGAACCCTAGCAGCATGGATCTCCAAATGTGCTGACATTTTTTCTTCAGAAGGAGAGTGACGCAATTCAACAGAGACACTCCCTCCATTTACCTGAAAGATTGATGCTAAGCAGTTCAATGGTTGGATACCAAGCAACTCAACAAATCAACAAACAGACGAAAACATATGGATGCAAAGGTGCACCGTAAGAACCCAATAGAATGAAGTATAAGATTGGGGCAGGGAAAGGAGGTTACATTCTATAATATTTGGTATAACCATGAGAGCAAATATCCCTACTGCAGATGAGTAAGATGCTGCTTTCACATAATTGGTAGTAAAGAAGGACAATCTGATAAATTGTTAGATAAGGTTATTATTGCTAAATTTAATTATAAAAGCAATATCACCAAATAATTAGGTCATACCACACTCTTATAACGAAAGTTGACCAAGTGAAGACCAAAAGACAAGAAGACAGAAGCACATGCAGGAAAAATTCATATATAAATGTGCAAGAAAAGCTTAATTAAACTGAGTATTGAGCAGAAGAACCATGGTGCGTGGACTAAACTGCTAAGTTCATAAAAGACTCAGTCGCACCAACGGAAAATTATTATCTCTCAACTACTAGAACTGAATGATTATAATAGGAATTTGGCAACGTTTAGTAATTAGGATGAGGCCCCACCATTAATTTTGGTACCTATTTCCCTAGAATAAATAGTACGCTCAGTTGCTTAGTTGCTTACCATGTACACAGTTAAATTCATAAGACAACACATGAACTTGGTGTCTGCTGCGTTAATACAGACTTCAACATTCTTTTAAGAGCCCTATTTAAAAATTCAACCACATACAAGAATTAAAATGAAAACCAGTTCAAGCAGTTGTAGCAGTAACAAAGTGACTAAAGACAAATTGAATGACGAGCTCCAATGTATAGGTCAAGCCCGATGGATTTGGCATATGATGATACAAAGAAAAGAACACACAAATTAATGGCACTCTTAGTGTCAACCACATTAACTAAGTTCTTTTAATTGCCTATCATGTACTTTGAGAAACATATGACTATATTAAGTTACCTCAATTAGTAAGCGGTGCAAGCAAAGTCGTATTGCTAAAACAGCATATTAATACAAAATATCGTTGCCTCTAGGTGAATACTAACATATTGTTGACAGATTACTAAGTTGCTCCCATATAGCAATCAAGTTAACTCAACCTAGAGTATTAATACAAATCCATGTAAATTAGCATCCTTGACATTACTGAATGAAAAGCTGAATGATTGGTATTGAAATCAAATGCATCAGGATATAGAAAACTACAAGGGAGCAGAGAAATAAGATATCAAGATCCCTAGAATAATACTTCGTCTCATGAATCTTCAAAACTATTACAAACACTATATTGTCCTCAGAAAATGTTACCCAAGCAAGTTTCTATTTACAAGGAAGATAGATGGATACAGTGAGCAAGAAATATTTGAAAATAAAGCTAATCAACAGGTTAAATATTGGCAAATCATTTAAGATGTTGTAAACCCATTGTGGACCTGGCAAAGAAAAAGCTACTTATTAGACTGACCCCACTCCTGCACACAATGACCCAGCGCAGAAGAAAGAGAAACAATCAAAAAGCATTAAGCAGATATACTAAAAAAAAAAAACTAAAGCAAGAAAAATGTTATGCTGTTGGTGTATTTATAGGTAGAATTGAACAGAAAAAAAATTTCGTGTGAACAATTTGACCTAGTATTATGGTAAATACATACAGTAAATACCAATGTTTGAGACTGACACTCTCCCTTCCATTTTGTCTACAGCTATGGGCGGAAAGGCTCATGGGTATAATCCGTAAGTTTGGATGTAGTGGTTAAATAAATCATTATCCATTTGTGTTGGTTATAAACCGCCAATGTACACCAAACAAACTTCAGAGACAAAAACACCACTCTGACCAGAATACCTTCATCTAGATTGCATGGTGAACAAGAAGAAAACATTAAATAAAACAATGGCCATATTTGGACTGTTATACAGATCGGGGCCCAGAGCTAACTTGTAAAGGTCTATCAGCAAGACATGTTAATATTTCTCCCCGAACAATAAGATATTCCAAAAGGAAAATAAAATTCTTTTCTGGTAAAAATTTAATCTCGCAGATCTTAAAATTCCCAAGTGAAGAAAATACAATCTAGAACCCTCCTCACTAACACTATGCTTCTTGTGGTTTTCCACAACATTAACACAGTATTATTTCACACTATTTGTGGCACTCTTTTGGGAATCTAAAAATAAGTGAAGACAAATGTTGTTGATTGAAGACCCAAATGATTACACTTGTCAGAAAATATCCTGTGCAGACATACTGCCATGCTAGCCAAAGTATTAAACTTTTAGTACCCTGGGAGCTTAAGCATTTCAACGTCAAAAGATATATAATAATTACTGCTGAAAGAGAAAAGAAAAAATGTATTCAATAAAATGACACCAAATATAATGAGACCCAGAGTCTTTTACTATTAAGGCGTACATCACAAGTCCTTTTACAACAACAATGATGATAACATTGGTTTTTTACTACCAACATCACAATAAAACTATTCAAGAATGATGTGCAAGCACCAAGCTAATATAATCTCCAAAATGTCCATTTAATGTTGGGTGATAGGAAGAAAAACAATACCTCATTCTTTAAAAAACAAGGTGCATCTCCAGCTCCATCTTGCTGAGGTACATATCCACCAGCATTATATTGTGAAGCTAACTCATCACGTTTTCGCTTTCCCGAGGACATTGTGAAGAAATCCTGGATATTTTTCAAAGTCAATTATGTCTCAACGTGATGGCAATACTATGTTATCTCTTATGATTGGAGTAGAGATTGCAGACAAAAAATCCATATAATGAGTTGCAACAAGAAAGGAATTCTATTTCTGACTTCATTACAATAACTCTACCAAAAGGTCTATTCAAATTAGACAACAGATATTCTTCTAAAGTACCTCACTGACTTGCCTACCTGTGTCAGAGGTTGATTTGAAGTTCCCCTGTCCACCTCATCCCGCCCTTCCACATAAGCTAGAGTAATACACACCATCATTACTGCAAAGCCATTTATACAACACTACGTTCCAAGATAAAAGGGACTTACCAACATTGACATCAAGTGAAGGCCTCTGGTTCATCCAGGGAGAAGGAGGTTGCTGTAACAAGATTGTATGGACAATATCATTATAAACATTCAAAGGAAAAGGTTCCATGCACATGATTTAAGCAGCAATTATAGCCACTGTACATTAGCCACAGAAACAAACTGTAGCATAAAATGAGAATGGCAAACTACGAAAGTTGCTGATACATAACTCGATATATGAAGGATATAAAATATGAATCACTTATCTAATGTGAATCAGCGTTTAGTTATCATGGAGTTGACCAACAAAATGGGCTTACCATGTATGGCCCAGGTCTTCCACCTTTCATCTCAGTATTTCCTGCAGAGTCATTCCCAGAAGATGGGTAGTCACTTGGTCCAGTAGGAATGTTGTACATGGAATTATCCACAGTTCCCGGTAAAGGGGTTTGAATTGGAGTTTGCAACGGCGTCTGTACATCCAAAAGCTCATATCAACAATCCAACAATTTTAACTCGTAAAGTACTAAACAGAATCATGGGAGACCTTGATTGTAAATTTATGAATACGGGTTAAAACTCACGGGAGGAAAAAGTATTTCCGCTGTGGGAGTTTCATACTCCTCAGTGCCCTCATATGGCACGTTTAGGTCGTGAACCGGAGTGATTGGACCCCCAGGCGTTGGCTTAGTTGCAGCGGACCTTTCTATGGGACCGAGAACGACACCAGCTTGGATCATCTTTGTTTCCCAAATCTAAAAAGTTGTCGAACAAAGAAAAAGAAGAATAAAAAAGGCTTTAGCAAAATATCATGAGGCTGAAGCAAACTATAATACCCATAAACAAAGTAGAAGCAGAAATGCTTGGATCCAAGCCCTAAATCAACCAGTTGATACTGAGATAGAAGCTTTCATCCAAACCAAACCTATCCCTATTTCTATTACAATAAAAGTAAGTAAAATACTATCCACCTATCGAATAAATAAAAAACACATGGCGAAAGGAAATATGTTGGAGTCAATAGAATAGAAGATAACTTACAGCTTGAAGCTCTTTGAGAACTTCCTCCCCAGGACCGCCGTTGTTGATGAACTCGTCACGAACCTTAGCCATGACATCCTCGATTACCTGAATATATACCTGGCTTGTGGTTGAAGCCGCCATCACCAATATTCCGGAAGCTCTGCGTAAATTCAAATATCCTACTTATAACACCGATTCCAGAAATTTCCCGAGGAAAATAGAAGAAAAAATCCAGTACAATAGATCGAAAGGAAGCGTGGGGAATTGAGAGGGTGTCTAGGGTTTGCGAGGCTGTGGAGTGAGAGCTGAGGAAAACGGCGGATAAAGTGAGGAGAGGGTAGAAGCGGACCAGAAGCTCAGAATAAAGAGTGGAATATAAATAGGTTTGCATCCGATTATAAGCATGAGTCCACGTGTCGAAATCTGCTCGACGTTGATTTCACTTTGGAAATAGCTGGCATGTGTGGAAGCCCACCGGCACGAGTTGGTCACCGGCGAGGCTACCCGGCTCTGTTTACCGTCAAAATTTAAGCGTCTATTTTTTAAAATATATTTTATTACTAAATACTATATTTTTATTGAATGAAAATTTAAATATATTTATTGAATTAGTAATTTTATTTTCGAATTTTCAGCCAAAAATGTAAAATCTTTGACAAAGTTAACCTTTTCAAGTCTTAATTATGATTCTTTATAGTGTCAAGTGCTCGTCGTTGTTTCATGATAATATTACTGAACATTAATATCATTTAAAAAAATTTATAATAACTTTCATTATATCCTTGTTGAATAATATTTTGAAATTCTTTTATAATATTATTTTTGCCGCATAATAATTTTGAAAGAGCATAATATTTTCCATTTGCCAGTATAATTGAAATATGTTTAAAACCATAAAAAATGTTATGTTTTGTAATCATCTCAAAAATTGTTGTTAGATCAAAATTGGAGAGTTTAATTTAAAAAATTAATTTATTAAATAAAAGAGTCTCTCAAATGTTATCTCCACTAATGTAAAACTTGTAACATTCTCTGAGCCAAACATTTGTAGACAACATTCACCCCAAACTCTTCTCAACACTAAATAAACTATTTTTCATTTAGATGATTTTGTTTTGAATTTTATTAAGTACTAAATAACTCTTTTTTATTTTGTTTCGACTCTCAATAAAAATATCAATATTAAAATATAAATTCAACTCAAAAGGTCAACTTTATTTTTTAAATAAAAATATATATTAAATTTAAATACTATCTCACAATAATTTATTTCATCAATTAAAGACTTATAATAATTATATATTCTATATTCCCATTGTTTCTCCTATTCTTCAATTAAATTGCATGTTGCATCTTCCTGTGAAACAAAATTAGTAAAACCTTCTGGAGAATTTTTAGAACAACAAATTAGTGAGCAATACAAACATAAAAATATATTTTGTTTTATACACCAAGCATTTTAAACATTAGTAGCAAAAAAAAAGAAAGCATTTTAAACATTCATACTGGTCCTTATTTGTGTAAAGAGGAATTATTTATAGTCCATTTCATATTAACACTAAATCAATGTATATTTCTTAACTTTACACTTATTGCCTATTTTAATATTATATTAATTCAATTACATTGCTTAACTAACACAAGCATAGTTTAATTAAGTTGTTATTGAACAATTCATTAGACATACCACTACTAATGTTATTTTTGAAGCAACCGTGCTCATCCACAAGTTTGCAGGAAACTCTATTATTGAAATTATTGAAACCATATTAGATTTAAGAAGATTTTTGTAGTAGCATTTTGCCAACCTGAGTAAATAGGATTGGAAAACTTAAATTCAAACTAAATTTGAAGCACAAATAAATTTGGACATAGTTAAAAATATTGAGTAAAGTTCGATTCATACTTAAATTTTTTTCATTGCACTTATATTAATTTAATTTTTTAATATTATTATTTATTAACTTAAATAATTAAACTATGTAATAGTTTAAAAATACATTTCAATATAAACGTGTATTATTATTTTTTCGTAATTTTTAAATTACCTTTTCATAAAAAAAATTTGTTCTGCTCGCAGAAGGGGACAGGGACATGGAAACGATAGCCCTGGAAATGGCATTACCATTAGTGCTAAGTATTGGCTAATTTCAACTCTAGAGCAACGAAGGCTCTTATTTGTATAGTTCCAATGTTGTCGGATGTCCAACGGTAGGGTCTTACTTGCATTCCTTAAGCCCTAATTCAGAAAAAGAAAAAAAAAATTCGTGCAATGGGGCATAAAACATAGTTATCATACAATTAATTCTTAAAGTCGCCAAAATGTCCAAGTACACAGACAGAACCAATGGAACTACATATATAAACCACTTCACATATGGTAAAACGTTGGGAAATGCCTCAGAGTACCTGTCATTGTAAAGGCCAAAAAATGCTCATCCTTTATGTACAACAGGCCAACATCAATAACATGCTCAAGTATTAAGGATATCTCTCTTCCTCTAGCTTTCACTTTATAGTTATAGTCAGAGAAAGATTACGATACACTCAATGATACCTCCGAATGGTGCTTCATTAAAGCCATGCTGCTAAGTAGCGACCCATCCTGAACAAAATCAGAAGTCAAATTCTCCTGTCGCCTGCAGAAGAACCAAGACAATTTGACACAATGAGAATTGAAAGGGTAAGAAAATATAATTATTTATTTTCATTCAATAATAACACCTTATTGAAGAGAATGTCCTTATTATTTATGTGCATGATGCCATCTTTTAATGTGCATTTCCACCTGCTCTTGGTACGTGTCACCTACATTTGAAAGCAAAAAAATATTAGTCTTGACATGATTTTCCAGCACCCAGGCATTAACTGCGTCATAGTACTATAGCACTCAATGCAGCTTCTGTACAAAGTGGAGGGGTAAGGTTCTGACCTTGTCAAATTGGGCCAAGACAAGATGATGTGTATATTGATCCTCTCCTTGATCCACATCATCCAAATCATCATCATCATTTTCATTTAACGGGGGTTCATCATCGTCGTCATCATCTCCGGCCTCATTTTGAGCTACAAGAGCAGGGGTGCTTGCTGGTACTTCTAATAAGGAAAAAAAGTCATGCTTCATTAACATTAGACGTAATTACATATATGATGAGGCCACATACATCCTCAATATATATATGCTCATGATTTACCAGGAGGAGCTGGTGTATTTGCAATGTTGTAGTCTTCACTGAACACTCCTCCATAATTGTATATCTGCAAGGCAGCGAGAAAATTGTCAACAGCTATACATACGCCAAAATATATTCCAAAAGGAGGTTTGGGCCGCCTGCCCTGGGGGGGGGGGGCATTTGGGAAGGGGAAGGACAGAGAAGCACAGTTATTAAATTGGGTTTTATACACTATCCAATCAATCAACAGATTGGAGTTTTCAGCTACCAAGAATTGAGCCAAACTTTGATTTATCAAGTATACAATTTTTAAATAAGCAACTAGTTCAGGTTCCAAATCATATATGAAGGAATGTGATCTGACAATATCCATCTTGACTAGTATAAGCAATCAATTAATAATTTGAACCACTTAATTCAATATTCAATCACTTAAACTGATATGATATGCCGTTCCTTAGATTTACCATCCTAGTCATTCTGTTTTCTACAATGAACTGGGGAGCAGGAAGCTCAATTCTACACTGAATTAAAGAGGCACTTATGCAAGTAGAGAGCAAATCTATAATTTTATTTATTACTTATCAACACTACACAACAAAGGTCCTTTTCCTTTCTAAAAGCAACAAGAAATAATTCACATTACAAATGAGCGCTCATATGATACAGGATTAGTCCTATAAACAAGTTAAGGAGTAAACTCGCAGAATACAACTTCAGCAAAAATAAGGGAAAGGTGTTCAACTAAAAATTAAATAGATATGGAGTGCAAATGGAAAACTGGCAACTAATGGAACAGATCAACAATATAGACAAATGCATATCCGTGTGTATTTTTATTTTTTATTTTTGGTGGGGGAGAGAACAAACAGCGAAGTATTTGCTATTTGCTACAAGCTTAAATATATATAGGAAGAAAAAGAAATATCACTACTCACATTTGGAGTAGAAAGCACATCATTGTCATAAGGAACGGGTCCATCAAGTTGAGGAATCTTTGCAGCAGGCCTCTCCAAATGTGCTGACATTTTTCCTTCAGAAGTAGATTGACGTGCATCAACAGAGATGCTCTCTCCATATACCTGAAAGATTGATGTTAAAGAGATAAATGGTTGAATGAACCTTTCCATCAACCAAGCAGCTCAATGAACCAACAAACAAGCAAAATTACTTTGTGTACTGTAAAAACCAAATAGAATGAAATACAAGTGTGGGGCTCAGAAAGAAGTTTGCAATCTATATTATTTGGTATAACCAAGAGAACAAAACTCTACTTAGATGAGTGAGATGCTTCTTCACATAATAGGAAGTAAAGAAGGATGATCAGATACATTGTCAGATAAAACTATTTACTACAGTTGATTTTAAAAGCTATATCACCAAAAAATGAGGACACACCAAGCTCTTATGACAAAAGTTGATCAAGTTGGGACCAAAAGAAAACAAGACATAAGCACATGCAGGAAAAATCTATATACACGTGGGAGAATAGCTGAATTGAACTGATTATTGAACAAAAGCATAGTTCCTGGACTAAATTACCTAAGTCGTGAAAAGATTCAAACACACCAGAGAAACATAATTATCTCTTGACTTTTTCTTTTTCTTTTTTGATAAAAGAAGCAACTGTATCAGAAAGAGAAGGTACAGAAAGTTGGAGGATAAGAAATTCTCAAACCTGAACACAAATAACCCAAAACAGGACAAGGAAACAAAAGGCCTATAAAAACTAATTACTGTAAAAGAGTTGTCCAATCACTTTGCATATTTGAAATAGTGGTTCCCTTCAATAAACCATGTGCATAACATTATGGAGAAGCCATATATATACACAAGTCTATCCCATGAAAAATTTAAAGGCAAAGAAATTCCCTTGAAGATGCGGGCATTCCTTTCCAACCACAGAACCCTATAAACCATGCAATGCCACAAAGTTTTATTTTCTTTCTTATTACAAAACCCTTTAAAATGAAATTGAAGAAACTGATCCAAAGAACAAGGGTACACCCAAATTTCTCCAAGAATACCAAAGAAATTATTTCAATTTTCAAAGGTAGTTCACATCTGGATAAAGGAGAAACAAATGAGCCAAAGTTTCTAGCTTAGATCTGCACATAACACAATCAGGAGAATGAGCTTTATGGGGCCATTAAACCTGCAACATGTGGTTTGTGTTAATCCTTTTGGGTATTGTTGTTCAAACATAGGATTTGACCTTGGAAGGAGCTTTAGATTTCCAAATTGTCTTATCAAGAATAAACCTCACCCTTGCAGAAGACCAAGTGAGGAACTAAAAATAAGATTTGCTTGAAAAAATACAGGAAGAATCAAGATTCCAAACTCTCGTATCAATATTAGAAGAAAAGGGAGAAAAATCAATTAAAGACAAAAGGGGACTGTAGCTCACTACATTCTCTATCATTCACGTTTTTTTAAAAAATGGAAATTTCAAAAATGATTGGAATTATGAAAAGTAAAGAAATTATGGATGGGAGAATTATGCACAGTAGAAAGCCAATAATTCAAGATTCTCTATGATTATCTCTTGATTACTAGAACTGAATGATTACAATAGGAATTTGGCACAGTTCAGGGATCAGGTTTCCCCAAAAAAAAAAAACATAATAATCTTAGTTACTTAACCATGCACACGATTTCATTCACAAGAGAACACATGACCCTTCACCTTTAGTATAGTTTTGCCATGCAAGGGGTAGCATAAACCTTTTACTACCCTGGGAGTTGCAAAGAATTTTTTTTTCACCAAAAGATGTATAATTATTATTGCTGGGAGAGAAAAGGTAAAATGTATAATAAAACGACAACAAAAGTTTTGAAACCAGAATCCTTTAACATTAAGTTGTACACCGCAAGCCTGTTTAAAATAACAATGATGATAACATTGTTTTTTACTACTAACATCATACTAAAATTACTCAAGAATGACATGCAAGCACCACGCTATCTAAAATATCCATTTAATATTGTTGGTTGATAGAAAGCAAGACCTTACCCCATTTTGAAAAACATTAGACGCAGCATCTCCAGCTCCATCTTGCTGAGGTATATATCCACCAGCATTATACTGTGAAGCAAAATCATCACGTTTTCGCTTTCCTGAGGACGCTGTGAAGAAATCCTGGAAGTTTCTCAAAGTCACTTATATATCAACGTGATGGTGATATATATTATCTCTTATTATTGTAGCGGACTTTCTAGGCAAAAACATCCATATAATGAGTTGCAACAAGAAAGGAATTCTATTCTCTGACTTGATTACAATAACTCTACCAAAAGGTCTCTTCAAATTAGACAACAGACATTCTTCTAAAGTACCTCATTTATTTACTTACCTGTGTCAGAGGTTGATTTGAAGTTCCCCTGTCCACCTCATCCCGCCCTTCCACATAAGCTAGAGTAATACACACCATCATTACTGCAAAGCCATTTATACAACACTACGTTCCAAGATAAAAGGGACTTACCAACATTGACATCAAGTGAAGGCCTCTGGTTCATCCAGGGAGAAGGAGGTTGCTGTAACAAGATTGTATGGGCAATATCATTATAAACATTCAAAGGAAAAGGTTCCATGCACATGATTTAAGCAGCAAATTATAGTCACTGTACATTAGCCACAGAAACAAACTGTAGCATAAATTGAGAATGGCAGACTACGAAAGTTGCTGATACATAACTCGATATATGAAGGATATAAAATATGAATCACTGATCTAATGTGAATCAGTGTTTAGTTATCATGGAGTTGACCAACAAAATGGGCTTACCATGTATGGCCCAGGTCTTCCACCTTTCATCTCAGTATTTCCTGCAGAGTCATTCCCAGAAGATGGGTAGTCACTTGGTCCAGTAGGAATGTTGTACATGGAATTATCCACAGTTCCCGGTAAAGGGGTTTGAATTGGAGTTTGCAACGGCGTCTGTACATCCAAAAGCTCATATCAACAATCCAACAATTTTAACTCGTAAAGTACTAAACAGAATCATGGGAGACCTTGATTGTAAATTTATGAATACGGGCTAAAACTCACGGGAGGAAAAAGTATTTCCGCTGTGGGAGTTTCATACTCCTCAGTGCCCTCATATGGCACGTTTAGGTCGTGAACCGGAGTGATTGGACCCCCAGGCGTTGGCTTAGTTGCAGTGGACCTTTCTATGGGACCGAGAACGACACCAGCTTGGATCATCTTTGTTTCCCACGTCTAAATAATAATAATTAAAAAAAAAGCATATGCACAATATCATGAAGCTGCGGCCAAAATATAAGACCCATAAACCACGTAGAAGACGAGAAGTGCTCGGATCTAAGCCATAAATCAAAGCTGAGATTGAGATAGAAACTTTCATCCAAACCAAATACAACCCTAATTCTTTTACAATAAAAGTGTATATTCTAACTAAAATTCTATCCACATATGAGGGAAAAAAAAAAAAAAAGAACACATGGGGCAAGGAAATATATCGGAGTCAATAGCATAGAAGGTAAATTACAGCTTGAAGCTCTTTGAGAACTTCCTCCCCAGGACCGCCGTTGTTGCTGATGAACTCGTCACGAACCTTGGTCATGACATCCTCGATTACCTGAATATATACCTGGCTGGTGGTGGAAGCCGCCATCACCGATTTTTCTGAAGCTCTGAGTATATCCAAATGTCCTCCTTATAACACCGATTGGAAAGATTTGCCGAGGAAAATAGACGAAACACTCCAGTAAAATAGATCGAAAGGAAGCGCGGGAAATTGGGAGGGTGTCTAGGGTTTGCGAGGCTGTGGAGTGAGAGCTGAGGAAAACGGCGTACAGGAAGAGAAGAGGGTACAGGCGGACCAGAAACCCAGAATAAAGAGTGGAATATAAATAGGTTTGCATCCGATTATAAGCAGGAGTCCACGTGTCGAAATCTGCTCGACGTTGATTTTATTTTGGAAATAACTGGCGTGTTAGCGATAAGAGCTTTTAAGACAACACCGCGCATGTGTGGAAGCAACCGGCTATAGTTTGTTCCCGGCGGTGGATCCGGTTTTGTTTACCCTCAAGATTTAGGCGTCTTTAATTTGTTTTATTATTGTTATTTTTATTATGGTCACTTTTTATTATTATTATTGCTCGAGCTCCTTTCGCCTATAAATTTGTATTGAATAAAAATTAAAAATTAAAAATAATAATTCGCACAGATAAAAATTTGATTAAACGTTTAAAAAAATTGTAATTAAAATTAATTAGTTTTAATAGATAATTAATAGTTCCTACGTAGGAAAAAAATTTGTTCGCCGTAAAGGGTAAAAAAGTAACTTTAAATCTGGGAAGGATGAATTTGTAATTTGAAATCTGTCGTGACAAATGGGGCATGCTCCGTGACCGTCGACTCGCAGAGGTTGGTTTCAAAGCGTTGTGATTCCCTTTGTCTCCCATTTATTCTTGTTCCCCATTGCTGCCATCTGGTGCATGGCTTAGAAGTAAAGTGCTACTCCCGAATTGCACTTTCCTTGCATGTAGTTTATGATATTAATCTCTGCAACTCATTTTCCTCTCCGTTCAAAAACCTCAGATATTAGAAAATGTCGGGCGGGTTCTTTCGAGTAAGTTTAGCTCCACTTTTGAATTTGTAACTACTTTGTGCTTCTTCTGTTGGATCCGAGCTATGTTACCTGTACACTACTCAGAACTTCGCTATTGAAACATTTAAAATTAGCATGTCCCTATGTTTTAATACTCTCAATTGCATTATTGTGGTCTTATAGTTGTTCTTGATGCATATTCATCTGTTTACGAATTATATGTCCTAAATTCTGTATACAGGGTACATCTACAGATCAAGACACTCGGTTCTCGAACGAGGGCAAAGCTGCTAAAATCGCAGAAGTTCGCGCTCGAATTGGACCATGTGGTTCGTTTTCTTGACCAAGTTAGATATGAACATTTAATTGCTTCTGCAATTTGGAACGACTTGTATTCAAATATATACATAAGCTTGATATATTAAATTGGTGCTAATGCAGTGCCTCCTTTGTTTTAATTATGCATGAAAAATGGTTTGCAGGTGGACATGACAAGGGTAAATATGGAAGTAATGAAGCCATGGATCACGAGAAGGGTGACTGTACTTCTCGGGTTCGAAGATGAAGTGCTTATTAACTTTATACACAGTCTTCTGGATGCGAAGGTAATTGACCTGGAAATTATTGTATGTCTTAGTGTTCCTTTTTCTTTCTTTTGCTATTGTGGTCCTGGAGATTAAAATTTGCTTTATATTGAATTATAAATCTTTTTTCTTTTGTTTAAATCTGTACTGCGTTCCTTTACTGAAAGACTATTGGTTTTTAGGTTGTGATAGTGCGATTATACTTGTCTTTAAAATTGGCTATATGTGCGTGAACTTGTTGATCTTCTCCTTGCTTTTTCCTGTTGACTGGCTTGATTATACTGTTTTTTACACGTGTGTTATTTATATTGATGCAGAAAGTGAATGGAAAAGAAGTTCAAACTTAAAATACAAATTACTGGATTTATGGAGAAGAAGCCTGGAAAGTTTATGAAAGAGCTTTGGACAGTTCTTTTTAGTGCCCAGATGACTACCAGCAGTGTACCACAGCAATTTTTGGATGCCCAAGAAGTAGAACTCAGGAAGAAGAAGGTGCTCTTAAATCTTGCTATGCTCAGTCAGCTTTCATAATATCTTAACTTTTCTACTGGTTTTTGGTCTCACTCTCACAAGGTTGCTTTCCATGGGCGTTTAGGATGAAAATGATAGTATAACAAATGGAATTCGGAGGAAAAAATACAGCAATGGAAGAGAAACCACGCAAGAGAGGTTGAAGAAAATGGTAATACTACTTATTCATGCTGGAGTTGAATTATTTAGAGCTAAATTTATTTATTTTTCGTGTTTTCATGGCAGTCAGCTAGCTTCTGCAATTATTTAGGTTTATGTTATTTACCTCAAACTAGTGTAGGACAGTGGATTTGATACCAAGGATATTGGTGCTGCTTCAGACCCAGCCTCATAGCCCTGGGATTCAGGTGACTACATTCAGGATGGAAAAGAAATTGGCAAGAGGAACAGTGTTAGAGCAAGTAACAGGTTGAATGGGACAATGCATTATTTTCAAGCACTGTGTGATAATATTTGTTTCCTTTTTGGGCTCACGGTGGGTCTAGTTCAAACTTCAAAGTATGGGATTAGATGGGATTTCTGCTTCTTATATGTGCCTTTCAAATTCATTGTTATATCTTGGTATCCTCGAACCCAGATAAAAGAGGAGGTTGGTGTTAAACTTGTGACAATCAACTTAAAATTTTGTCGTATTTTTGTGAGTAAGGATCAACGAAGCAATAGTATTATGGCTAGATTGTTGCACGGAAGCAGCGCGCTTTATAGCTCGAACATAGTATCAAAAGAGCAACAGCTGCGACATCGACGTCCAGATACAAGAAAAAATATGTAAGGGTTTTTACACTTCAGTGAATAAGTGTGAGTAAAGAAGTTAGTTCATGAGAGTAGGATCCATTTTGTAATTTAGAATGTAGACACGCTTACAGAAAAATCAATAAAAATAGTTAATGTCATGATTAGAAAAATGATCAACATCATGTGCTTATAAGAAACTAAGTGAGTAACAGAAAAGGCAAAGGAATTAGATACTTCATATTTTAAATTTTGGTACACTTGTAAGATAAAAACTAACAATGGGGTGGGCATAATAACCGATAAAAGGTGGAAGAACAATGTGGTATATGTAAAAAGATTAGGAGATAGGATCATAACTTTAAAACTTGTAGTAGAACGAGACACTTTTAATGTGATTAATGTATATGTACCACAAGTTAGATTAGAAGAGCGTCACAAGATAAATTTTTTGAAGGATCTAGAAGGTTTGGTTCAGGAAATGTCTCTAGGAGAAAAAGTTTTCTTCGGAGGGGATCTAAATAGGCATGTAGAGAGTGAATCTAAAAGATATGAGGGTATACATAGAGGTTCTGGGTTAGGGGAAGCAAATATAGAGGGTAAAATTATTTTAGATTTTTTTTTAATCTTTAATTTTACAATAACAAATATTTTTTTAAGAAGCGGATAGATCATTTTATCACGTACAAGAGTGGGAGAGTAAGCTCTTAAATAATTTTTTTTTGTAAGGAAATCAAATAAAAAGTTTTACATAGATTGCAAAGTCATACTCGAAGAGAATTTGACAATCCAACACAAAGTTTTAGCTATTGACGTACGAGTTAAGAAAAAAGTTGAATGAAATAATAAGGAAAATGTTTTGAGATTTAAGTGGTGGCATTTGAAGAATGAGCAACAAAGGAGTTTTTAAAGAAGAGTGGAGGAAGAGGGGTTTTGAGAGATATAGGAAAATACTAATGATGGAACCCACTGTTAGAAAACAGAATAAAGGATTGTTTTGGGTTGTTATTAAGTAAGGACACATGGCATATTTTAATAGGAGTGGTTTGTTATGAATTTTGTTATAAATAGAGGGAGAGGGTAGAGGTGTGAGGCATGGAAAATCTTATGGGAATTGAGTATTGGGAGGAGTCTAGCCCTTTCAAGTGCTAGAAACCATCTTTATCTTCTATTTTCTTGTAATTTTCTCTATTAATTTCAGTAATCTTTTAGTATTTTCTTAGTTTTTTTTAGATGGAGAGCTAAGTCTCCATCAGCTAACAATATGTGGGACGAGGTGGCCAAAGAGATTAGAAAAATAGCAAGAGAGACACTTGGAGAATCAAGAGGCATTGGACTAAAGGGTAAAAAAATTTGATGGTGGGATGCAGAGGCGCAAGATAGTATTAAGGTTAAAAGAGAGTGTTATAAAATTTGGCATTTATGTAAAGATAATAAAAATTAAAAAATATAAAAAATTGTTAAGAAAGATGCTAAGAAGGTTGCGAGTGGAGTGAGATCAAGAGCTTTAGATGGAGAGCTAAGTCTCCATCAGCTAACAATATGTGAGATGAGGTGGCCAAAGAGATTAGAAAAATAGCAAGAGAGACACTTGGAGAATCAAGAGGCATTGGACTAAAGGGTAAAAAAATTTGATGGTGGAATGCAGAGGCGCAAGATAGTATTAGATTAAAAGAGAGTGTTATAAAATTTGGCACTTATGTAAAGATAATAAAAATTAAAAAATATAAAAAATTGTTAAGAAAGATGCTAAGAAGGCTGCGAGTGGAGCGAGATCAAGAGCTTTAGTATCAAGGATAAAAGGAAGTGTTATAAAACGTGGCACTTATATAAAGATAATGAAAATTAGGAAAAATATAAAGTTGCTAAGAAAGCTGTGAGTGAAGCGAAATTTAAAACTTTTGAAAGACTATATCATTCCTTAGGAACTAAAGACGAGGAAAGAAAAATTTACAGGTTTGCGAAGGGTAGGGAAAAAAAGACAAGAGACCTAAACCGAGTGAAATGTATTAAAGACAAAGAAAATAATGTCTTGGTGAGAGAATAGGATATCCAAGCACGATGGAAGAGTTATTTTTAAAGACTTTTTTACGAAAGATATGAGTTGACATGTTATTTTAATACATTAAATATTGTAGAGGAGGACCGAATTTATACCTTTTATCATATAATTCATGAGTTTGAAGTAGAGAATGTTTTGAAAAAGATGAATAATGGAAAAACAGTTGGACCTAATAATATCTTATTAAGGTGTGAAAAGGCTTAGGCTAAAAAGGCATAAGTTGGTTCATTGAGTTGTTTAATATGATAATAAGATTTAAGAAAATGCCAGATAAATAGAAGAGAAGTACTTTAATCCCTATCTATAAAAATATAGGGGACATAACTGTGCCAACTATAAGATAATTAAGCTCACGAGCTATACTATGAAATTATAGAAGAGGGTCATTAAGTAATGATTAAGATATGTCACAGAGAATCAATTTAGTTTCATGCCAAACAGGTCAACTATGGAAACAATTTATTTACTAGAGAGATTGATAGAAAGATATCAATGGAAACAAAAAGATTCACATATAGTTTTCATTGATTTGAAAAAGGCATATGATAGAGTGTTGAAAGAGGTTTTATGGGAAGGCTTTAAAAAATAAAGGAGTACGTATTACTTATATTCAAACAATTAAAGATATTTACAATATAATCACAACTTAAATAAGGATACAAAATGGGGACACAAAGGATTTTTTCACAACTATAGGGCTATATCAAAAGTTATCTCTGAGTCCATATCCTTTTAACTTAATTTTGGATGTAGTTATTAAACATACTAAAATTTGGGGTCTTGATGTATATTTTTGCAAATGATATAATCGTAGTTGGTGAATCAAAAAAAAATATATATATAAAGTTAGAATTGTGGAGACAAACTTTAGAATTACATGGCTTTTGTATAAGTAGAAATAAAACATAATATATAGAATGTAATTTTACTAAAAAGTCGTCAAATACGAATTTAAAAGTAAAATTTGAAACTATCTATTAAAACAAGTCAAGTTTTAAATATCTTGAATTCATTATACAAAATAACGAAGTAAATGAGGACATAAATTATAGGATTCAAGCGAAATAAATAAAATAAATGAAGACTTCGAGTGTCATTTGTGATAGAAAAGTGTCATTCAAAGTTAAAAGAAAATTCTACCGTAGCACAAAGATTAGAATATTGCGCTAGGTGTGTGGACACACTAGAATAAATATGATTAAAAATGAGTGCATTAAAGAGAAAGTTGGGATAACACCTATCGTATAAAAGATAGTAGAATTTCGCTTAAAACAAATTGACCATGCGTGGAGAAGACCTGTAGAAGCTCTATTGAGAATAGTAGATCAGATGAAGAGCAACTGGATAGTTAGAGGTAGAGGGAGGTCAACAAAATAATAGAAAAAACTATTAAGAAAAATTTAACAATTAATAATTTTTCTATTAATTTTATTTATAATAGATTACTATTGCGTCGTTTGATTTATGTAGCTGACCCCACCTAGTGAAAAAAAGTTTAATTTTTGTTATTGTTTGTTGTTTGTTATATCTTGATAGTCTGGACGTTGACTTAAATTTGGTGGGAGTCACTTCTTTGGAGTTTCTTAAGTGATGCTGTAAGCATCGTTCTTTCAACTTGTTGTCTGTGTTAAGTTTTATTATATTAATATTTGGTTTTTCTTTATATCTCGAATGAGTGCTTTGGTGGAGGTAATATTAGTCAAATCAAGTCAGCACTTTGAATGTCTTGGTTGAGTTCCGAACTACTAATTATCTGTCTCATTGTTACAGGGTTTCTACATCTCTTCATTCACCTGTAGTTTCCACTTCACCCCATCGGTAACACCCTTATTAAACAACACTTATAGACGTATTTCCTGCCTTATATCTTGGAGGATTGTAAATTTATAGAATTTGTCTTCGGCAGAGGCTCACCTTCTAGGTCAATGAGTAAATCATCTTCAAATTCCCGAAGTTATTCAGGGTATGAATTTATATATGCTAGCTTAGTTTTTTTCTACTTGAATTTTCCATGTCACCTTTGCCCTTTGTTAGCCTAATTCGAAGGGGAATTTAATTAGCAACTTTGCTAACTGATTGATGTTTGGTTCATTTTCTACCCCTAGCTGCCAATAAAGAATGCACATAAGTGCACACTTAATTTTCCTTTGCATTTGCCATATTGTACAGTTGAGTTTATCTTTTCAGTGACAGTCATAGGTCAAGGAGTATATCAAGGTTAGAAGCATGAGGGCCGTCCCTTTCTTCTGATAAGATTTGTTGTTCTCCACAAAGATGATCAATCTCTCCTCTGCACAGGCATTTACCATGGCGATCTCCTTCTCCTCACAGGAGATCATTCCTTCAAGGTGCAGATCTGGATCCTGCTATCCTTACAGATCACCCTCTCATCTAGGACATAGGATGCACTCTCCATTTCGTTGTAGGTCACCTTCATTGCATCGACACAAATCGCCCTCTCCTGTTAGAAGATGCAGATCACCTTATCCAGAGCACGGACATCAATCACTGTCACCTATACAACAACAAAGGTCAACATCACTTGTGCAGTCACCTGTGTGCCAAATTTCACCATCACCTGTACATTGTAGATCTCGCTCCCCTGTGCAATCCCCCTCTCCTATATGTCAAAGGTATTAGAAATAAAAGTCCAAGACACAGATCTCCATCACCTTTGTGGTGTAGATCAGCCGTTTCTGAGGATAAGAGGTCGCCAAGTCATTTCTCACAGATGTCTCCTCCCTCAGATGAATGGAGTTCTCAATCCCCAGTACGGTGTGTAACTCCATCACCAGTTAGGAGAAGTTCTTCAAGACACCAAAGTTCTGTGCAGTCCTCTAGGAAGAGAGTCAGGTATAACACTTGGTGGGATGCCTTTTGGATAAATTGTCGTCTTGGATGTGGATTTTTTTGATCTTATGATTGCAAATCTGTTTACTGAAAATATACTTGAAGTTGGATCACTTATAAATTTTAAAGGTAGAATTATCAACAATAGAGCCTGAAATCAGAATCCCTATTCCAATCCCTGTTCAACAGCCAGATAATTTAAACTATATTTGTTCCTACAAGGAAATTTACAAAATTTGTGGATATATCTATTTTTCGGAACACATGAAAGATTGTCACCTGAGGCTTATCAATACTTAAGTCCCTTTAGGTCTGTTCCAAGAGCTAAGGATCACACTTCTTTACACTGTAAATCACAAGATTCAATATCTACACTTGAGAAATCTCTGGACAGATCAATATCTCCAAAAGCAAGGATTAGGACTAGCAGTGAAAATAGAAGGTGATTATCTCAAATACTCATGCAATGCTCTAATCTACTCAGCTTTGCATAGAATTGGCATGTTTATAAAGATTTGTTTGTTTGAAAATGTTGTTTAGTCCAATTGAGAGCCTTCAGAGGCAAAGAGGAGAAAAGTTGACTGACGAAATAACCTTGAGTCCTTCAGAGAAACCAAGAATCCGGAAACCTTGTGACAGCCTGAAACAAGAGAAGGAGAAGAAGAAACAAATTATTCTAGGTTCTAATTTAATTGGATATTCTCTATGTACTTGGTTTGATTTATTGTGGCATGTATATTCTGTGATTCATTTGTTTGATTTCCTTCTTACTGCTAATTCTTTCATTCTTTCCTCTTCATCTTTGGTAGACACAGCAGGGATTCCAAATCAAATTCATCACAAAAGAAATAAAAATATCCATCTCCTGTCAGGAAGCAAAAAGATTCACCAGCAAACTTTCATAGTAAGGATGAATTCTCTCCCGGAAAGGCAGCTGGTCATCATCTGGCTTCTGAATCTTGTGGCCATTATGATAATATTGATTTGAATAAGAAAGGCCGGGAGGTAAAAAGGTAATTTGTTTGGCATACAGTACTTCTAACTAATTTAAACGCCTGTGCCTTGCATACATTGTCTGATGATGCAAAAACTTTCCTGGCAGTGATAAACCTTCTGGAAGGGTAGATCATCCTGAAACTTTCACCCAACAGAAGTCACTAATTCATGAAGAATCTCTCCCATTCAAACCATGCCAAGGATAGTTATTGGCATCACAAATTAGAAGCTGCTAAAGATTCAATTGGAAAAGTTGATCATGTCAATGGGAGTGCTTCATATGATTCTGGTTATGCAGGAAGTGGTAAGCATAGAAGGGAAGGAAAAGATAGGAGAAAGCATAAAAGATCTAAGAGAGAAACTGTGTCTTCGGGTGAAGATTACAGCTCTGGTTCTGAATTAGAGGACAGGGAAGAGGCTAAGAGGCGGACGGAGGAGGAGAGGAAACTGCCGAAGAAGGAAAGACATCAAAAGTGCAAGGAGAGACAGTGTAGAAGGGAAGAACCGTGTGCAGAGAAGCTGAAATTGAAGATTAGTTGAAAGAATGGATTCTCATGGAGGTGATAATGAAGAGACACTGTCTTAGCAGAAGCTTGAGATTGAATTACGGAACAAGCTTTTGAATCACTTAAATCAAAGACAGGCATGAACCACTAAATATGTCAGTTCATTTTTAGTTGTTGTTACCTTGTTGAGAAATATATATTAGCTTCTTTAGGAAACTTGTGGCTTTATACATGTCTTTTTATTTGTTGGTAACTGTTTGATGTAATCTATCTTTACTGCTGGCAGTGGAAATGGATAAAAAGTGGTTTCTGAGCAAATCTGTCGAGTGCAACTTTATGAAGTCATTGCACTTTATTTACTGGTAATTTTTGTCTTCCCTTAGTTGGGAATTTCACATCTTTTGGTTTCTCATATTGTGGAGTTATATTTTGCTTGATCTGTTCATCTTGGTTAGTTGTAGTTTTTCACTTGTTTCCTTTTTTTTTTTCTCTCCAGTTGTTTTGAGTGGTTTGTGGTGTTGAATTATTTTGTTATTTAGAGAATATTAATCCGAATGGTCTTGTGAGTGTTATTAATGAAATTGATACTAAAGTAGCTTTCTGGTCAACTGTTAGATGAAATTTATGTCTACTCTAGATGACTTGGTGAGCAGGCCTTGTGCAGATCTACATTTGAACTTCAATGCAGGCGAAGTGTTCCATTCTCTAATCATTTTTGTGCGCTGTTATAGAAGAACTGTGCATAGATCCGTACTCTGTTGTATGTACGTAGGATGTCCTTTCTCATTGTACATTGGTGAAAGCTCTTGATCGTTGTTCCCGGCCTATGTTTTCTGAGATTGGATACAGCTGTAAGCACAGATGTTTCTTTGTGTGTGTACTTAATTGTGCAAGAATATATGAACATCGATTTCTAGCATTCTGGTGATTTTTCTGTTTGCTTCATACAAAGCAGATTTTATTTTTTTAACTTCCCTGCGTTGCAATGCGAAGACCTTTTTTTTCTTTTATTCTGGTCTACGTGTTTGCGTGGCTCCTCTAAGTAGTACTGATAGCAGCTTCCATATCAGAATGACATGGCACCCTAGCCCCTCAGCCATTAAACCTCTCTTAAATCTGGTGGCGCTATGGTGCCCCACTTTGTGCATGACAATTTCTCTCCTCAATTCCAATTTTTTGTGGAAAAAAATCATTTTATGAAAGGGTACCATGAATATTTTCTAAGTAAACTTCCACCTGATTCTAGTAGTTGACATGGAGAGTTTGTAAATTAGTTGGAGTATCATGCCCAATTGTGACATTTCCGTTAATTTCTCCGACAAACTAGAGGCGTGCTTTGCCACTGCGAATCTCATGTCAGGGCATAACTCCGTTTTAGTTAAATACTTTATTTTTATACCTATATTGCCATGGCATAACTGCATTTTAATTTAAATTAATTTTGTGCGAATCTGTTTCTAAAAGTTGCGTTGATATTGTGTAATTTTGAAATATTATTTTGAGACAAACAAACCGGGGGGGGGGGGGGAGAGAGAGAGATAACCTTTTTTCGACATTATTCAAGAAATTGGTAATACGATACCCATTTACTACTTAAATTTTGATGTTCTTGGTAGAATAGTACATTTTTAGTGTCGATGTAAAATTTCTATTATTGCAAACATGGTTATCATAAAAGGTGTTTTTATAAGAATCAAGACTAGGAAAAATTATTTTAATTTTTCCTTTTACTAGAAATTTCAAATAGTTTATTTTTTGCAATAAGAAATTAATTTTGCTCCCATATAAAAGCAATTGGGTTGTGGACCAAACGCCAAAAAAATGTCCAAAGGTTTATTTTTATTATTATTATTGTTATATTTGACCTTTCGAATTGTGCACGCCTTAAACAGAAGCTCTTGAAAGTATCCTTTCCAAATCATGTTGTAAATTGCGATTCTCATTTCTCATCTTTTTGCTCTTTTATCTTCGCCTGCATTTGCGGACGAAATATAGCAAATCCAATGGCATACAACATATGGAAAATGATTTAGGGCATCGTAGTTGAATAAATTTTTTGTTTGTTAATAATATTTAAATTATAATACATAATAAAAATAATATTTTTAAAATCATTTTTGTTACGTATTTAATTTAAATATTATTAATAAATAAAATATTATTCATTGACCAAATACCAACACTACAGTATATTTGCTAACTGGGCACGTCATTGTGTGTTCTGTTAGAACGTTTGGTGTTCGATAATTCTGCACTGGATAAAATCTAGCTACGTGGCTCCATCCAATTCGCTAGATTGCACTTGCCTCTTCCATCCGGATATGGAGCGTATCATTGAAGCTGGGTTACACGGACAAAAAGGATATTGCTCCAATTGAAGGCGAGGATCGCCTGGAAAGCTTCTCTATCCTTCCATGGCTCCCACTCTATCGTCCAACTCATATCTCTTAAACACCGCGCCTCCTTCAAGGTTGATCATTGGGAACCGAAGGCTCAGAGTGATTGCAAAGAAGTCTGGACCCTTCCCTCCACTTGGGCTGGGCAAACCTAGAGACGAGTCTTCCTCTGAAGATGGCCCGGCCAATTCAAACCCTTTTCGTTTCAACTTTGGGAAGATCCCTGATGTGACATCGTTGATCCCAGTTGTGAGTAACCCTTCTTCGCCATTTGGGAATCCAAGGCGTAAGGACCCTGCCACAGTGTTCGTTGCTGGTGCAACAGGGCAGGCCGGTATTCGCATTGCACAAACTCTCCTGAGGGAAGGTTTCAGTGTAAGGGCTGGAGTCCCAGAACTTGGTTCTGCACAAGAATTGGCTCGTCTTGCTGCTCAATACAAGGTCTGCTTCTTAATCCAACACCACCCTCCCCAGATTGATTTACAATTTGTAATTCCTATAATCTAAAACTTCAGAACTTAACTTCCTTTCTTATGCTTATAAAAAAAAAGATTTAAGATCAACTTGGCAACAACACAAAAAACCCTGAGATTACGGGGAAAAACGAGTTAGCTTTTTTCCGGGATATGGATTTTATGATGTGCATGTGCAATTCATAGAACAAGCAAAAATAAAACACTAATGGTCGTCAGGTAGTTTCTAAGAAATTGCCCTCTGACTAGAAACTTGGATATAAGGTGATATTCTGAATAATTGCCGGTCACCATCGCAGATCATATCAAAAGAACAAGCGAAGCGTATCAACGCGGTGCAGTCGACCTTTGAAGACGCAGAATCAATAGCCAAAGCAATAGGTAATGCCAGCAAAGTAGTTGTCACAATTGGCTCCGCGGAGAATGGTCCAACCTCGGAGGTCTCCACCTCAGATGCCGTACAAGTTATACAAGCTGCCCAGCTGGCCGGAGTCAGCCACGTGGCTATTATCTACGACGGGAACACTGCCGGCACGTCAACATACAATGTGCTGGATGGCATCTCGTCCTTCTTCAACAATCTATTCTCACGGTCTCAGCCATTGAGCATGCAAGAGTTCTTGCAGAAAGTGATTGAGACAGACGTCAGCTATACCTTTATCAAGACATGTTTAACTGACGATTTCTCGCCGGAGAGTTCCTATAATGTGGTCGTCTTAGGTGAAGGAGGCGGTGGTGCAAACGACTATAAAGTAATGTAATGTATGCGATAGTTATCTTAAATATATTGTCTCTTTTTCCTCTACTTTTGTCAGCTCCCTTTATATTCCTATTTCCATCTTTCTAGTTCAAATTTCACAGAAAATGATGATTATTAGGTTGCCAAGTCCAAAATAGCATCACTAGTGGCTGGTGTTTTCTCAAACACAGAGGTAGCAGAAAACAAGGTACCAGTTGTGCATATTATTAGTGTTTTGATGAATTTACTTCTAAAAAAGCTGGCATACTTACAGGTGACACGGCCATGCATATTTGAATAGCCAAAAGACTGAAGGCTTGCTGTGGATTTTTGTTTGTTTTTCTCGAATAGGTTGTGGAAGTGTACACGGATCCAAAAGCCCCGCTGAGGCGCGTAGATGAACTTTTCAGGTGAATATGCGAGTGTTGCTAGTTGCTTCTGTTAGAGATAATAGTATAATGGTCCTTCATCTCACAGTTTAAGTTTTTTGGGGTGAAGTGGTAATGGATATCATATCAAAAGATTTTTGTATGAGAGTCCTTTAGACATTAACAGTTCATGGGTTTTTGGTAAAGCTGCATGTGGTTTAATATAATTATGAAGAATAGTGCATTAGCAGCACTTGGTCATGAAGGTCCTCATATTATGTCAATCACCAAATCTTCAGAAGTTTGATTATTTTATTTTTTTCCTTGATAACTAAATTAAAATTTTTGGCATTTATATCTGAATTATAAGTTTCTTTACAGCACTATTCCTGAGGATGGAAGAAGGAAAGCCTACGCGGAAGCGGTAGAGAAAGCTAAAGCAGAGGAAGAGGCAAAAGTGGCTGCTGAAAGAGCCCAGGAAGCAGCTAAGGCAGCAAAGAAGTTAGAAGAAGAGGTGAAAAAGCTTTCGGAGCAAGAAGCGAGGGCTGCTAGTCTAGCTGAAGAAGCCCAAGAGAAGGCACAAGCTGCTGGGGCTTCTGTGGATATCCTGTTGAACAAGGCAAGAGATTTTGGTGCAGGCCTTTCCTGGCAAAAGTTCAGCTCACAGATTTCTACTTCAATCCAAAAGCCTGACGAGGAAGAAAAATCCGAAGTGCAGCTTGCCACTGTAAGGGGACAGGCCAAGGCTCGGAGTCTCCCACCTAAGAAAGCTGTGGTTAAACAAACAACACCAAGAACCTCTGCTAATAAACCAAAGGAGGATAAGCCCAAGCAAACAGCGGAGGTCAGGAAGGTATTTGGTGGTCTGTTCAAGCAGGAGACTATCTATGTTGACGATGACTAGGGATTCAACCTTGCAAGGGGTAAAAATTCCTTGTGTTTGAGGCTGTGTTGACGCAGATCGTTTGGTTGAATGCGTATGTCTTTGTAAAGTTGTATTATTTTAAGCAAGATATTTATGTACTTGCGAAGCTTCGGAATTTCTAACGAGATAAACAAGTGAAATTTAAAAAAAAAAATTACTCATATCTTCTCAGACTTTACTTGGAAAATATAACCAAGGATTTGGACGAATAACATTGTATGGCATCCAATTTCTTCAACTTTTTTGCGCTGGCAATGATCTCTGGCGGAGTTTGAAAACGCTGACTAATAGTGCTAGCTTTATCGTTAATGTTTGACAAAACTATTGTCATTAAATAATGAATATAAGGAAAATTTTGTAGTTGAAAACATTCATACATGACTTTCCTTGTATTAGTGTTCTTATTACTGTTAAACTTAGCTTCATATTCGGTATGTTTTGTTGCCAAGACATTCAGCGACCGACTTAAGTGCAAGATCCCAATGAATGCTATTTTCGTTTGTTTGTTTGTTTGAGAGTACGTAGCACCAAGTTTTTTAGTGCTACTGACAATTCAAATAGGGGATTTTAGGGCCTTACGTGAATTGCAGTGCAAGAAATTCAGTTTCAAGACTTGACGTAAAGTTGTAAACTTCGGTTTTACCCGGAAAAAAGAAATTGTAAACCTTGATCGGATCTTACATTAAACTCATCCTGCATACCTTGACGCATCAATAATAGCCCTGCATAGTTTAACGACTAAATTCTTTCATTTTAAGGAGCCAGTGGCGTTGTTGAAACTATCCCAGAATTTTAAGAAACACACAATGAGAAGAAATAAGAAACAGGAGTTCAGATGTTATTGAATGTTTTTTTTTTAAAAAAAAAGAATATAAATGACAGGACTCTGACAATTACTAAAGATGACACGACTTTTAAGTTCATGTTTGATGTTTGATTATTAGAATTATTTAAGTGAATTCTGTATTATTATATATATTTTTTATTTTAAATAATTATTATTATTTTAAACAATTCTCTATTTAAATAGTATAATTTTTAAAAATTTATTAAAAAAATCTCACAAATTATTCTACATTTTTATATTTTATTTATATTTATTTATATTTTAACTTAAAATATAATTAACTTATATTTTAATTTTAAAAAATAAATACATAAAAAAATTTAAGTAATATTTTAATATAAATTTTTAAGTAAAATAAAATTTTTAATATAAAATTTAAAACAGTAAATACATAAATAAAATTTTTAAAAATAATATAAATTTATTTTAAATAATATTTTTAATAATAAAAATTAAAAATAATAAAAATATATAATAAAAATAATTTTTATATTTAAATTCTGTTATTTATAAAAATAACTGTGTTTAAATTAGTCAAATATTTTAGTGTTATATTGGTGCTACCGTGGGTATGACAAATATAAACAACTCACAATAGGAGTTAATAATCTTCATTGGAGATGTTCTAAGAATCTCCATTGACAATGTTATAAGAGATTTCAAAAAATGGTTTTTTTCGGTAAAAATTTATCGGAAATTTATGAGATATTTTTCTTAAACTGAAGAGGAAAGACACGCCCCTCATATGTTCAAATTCGGGACGGTGAATAGATGGGTTTGAGTTGAATCATAAATAGTTGAATAAATTTTAATTCACTAAATTATTTATGATTCGTTTAAATTTTTAAAGGGATCATTATTCACCCATAACCCATTAAATGAGAGTCAAATTTAATTCAACCATTAATCCAATCAATAATTAATGGCGATAAATAAATAAATATATATAGAATTAAGAATACTTACTAGTTTTACAAAATTATCATCCTATGGTCCTAATTAATTAAAATTAAAATTTAGTGATACAAAAAATCTGTAGTAGTGGCGTGAACGTAGCGGTATGCATATAGCAAGAAATTTATATTAAAATGACATATATTTTTTTAAAATTAATTTTACAGAAACTTCAAAGCATGTAATAAAAAATATAATAATAAAAATCTAATAGATCGACCAAAAAAATTTACAAAATAGCTCAGTGTTAGAGAAAGGAAGAACCAAGAATATTCAAATTTTTATTGCTTCTTTCACTTCAGTTTTTGCCCGAAGACTCTTTCCTCTTGAGTTGAGTCATGGATTTAAATTCTTTAGAATCTTCACGATAAAATAACATCTAATGTTTTTATTTTGTATATCTCTACTTTTAATAGTAAGTTTCCTGATTATCCTTTGCGGGTATATATAAGACTGTTTAGAGTTTTTAAATACAGTCAAATAGTTTGATACCATCGTATTGTGTCTAAAATTTAATTTAGATGGAAAAAAAATTACCATCAATTAAGGTCGCTGGCTATATTTGACAAAAATACCTGATAAGTTAGCTGAAAGTTGAAAAGTTAACTGAAAACTGAAAAGCTAATTTTTAGCTGATAGCTGAAAGTTGTTAAGCTAATTTATTGAATTAGAAGTGTTTAGTAAAATTAGCTATTGAATTAGCTGATAAGTGTAAAATAACATAAAAATACATACTTATATAAAATTTATCATTTTTTGTTAGTAATTATATTTCATTATGTAATCCCAAAAAATACAAGAATATAATTTGTTAGTTTTATTTTTTGTGTCACTATCAATAATATATGGAAGTTTATCATAGGGTATGTAATTTGAATGTTGTTTGAGCATAGTAAAAATAGTGATATCTTGTGAGTAGGATAGTGTTGAAATTTGAATAAAATAATAAGAATAAAAAAGGAATAAAATTATAAAAACTATCAGCTAAAAGCTATACGCTACTTAAAGTAACATATGAAAATACGTTATAAGCTACTTAAATAAGTTTGTTTACCAAACACCTCTAATTTGGTCAAACAAACTTATAAGCTAGTCAAATACGTTATAAGCTAACTTATTGTACTTGTCAAACACACTCAATAAGTGATAGTATGTTCATAACACGTTATTTAAATTTGATCTCTTTAATAATTCTTTAATTTTCATCTTTACCCTATTAACAATCTGAGTTTAAAATTAACAATTTGAGTTTAAAAAGCGTTTGACACGCAATAAGATTTTTTATTTTTAAAATTTATATTCTATGAGAATAATAATTATTAAGAATATACAAATTATATTTAATATTTATTTTAAAAAAATTTATTATTTTGTAATAAAAAAAATTTGAAAAATTTGATTTTTTTTTAAAATATCTTTGTTTATATTAAGGTGAGAGAGATTAAATAAGAGAAAAAATATAAATAAAAAAATTAAAATAAAAGAGAGAGAAAGAATGAGAGAACACGTAAAAGAATTGAAGATATTATCATATTTTTTTATTTTTAAAAAAAAGTTTATTATTTAAAATTTTGAATTTTTCTCTTTACACGTAAGAAACTTTGAATGAAAATGTTTTCAAAGATTACTTAAAAAAATTTATAAATTTGTTTTTTTTTATTTTTAAAATAAAAAAACTTGTTTAATAATTATTATTTTTATTATTTTTTTGAAAATAAATTCTGTAAACAATTTGTTTTTAAAACAGAAAAATAAAAATAAGATAAAATTATTTTTATTTATTGATTTTTTTCTATAACACACAAAAATAAAAAAAATAATATGTTTTTAAAATATTTTATTTTTTGATAATCTTGTTTTAAGATTAAAAAATTAAATATAAAATTTTAACTATTTTAAATTCAAATTTTTTATTATAAAAAAATAAAACTCCGGTCAAATACTTTCTCAAAGATTATCCTTTTGGGGTTGTTTTCAAACAACTTTGCATACTGAATATTTGATCTACGTACACTAAAGTCCATTTTAATTTTTGTTGGTGTTTGATAATCACTAAAATTTTAAAAATAATTCTTATTTGATCACTCAACTTTGTTCAAAATTAAGAAAAGAAAAAAGTACCAAAATACACAAAAGTATTTATCATGAAACTAATTCGAAAGTATCATTTTGAACAAATTTAGAACAGTCAACTAAGACTAGATTAAAGCCTTTCAACTTTTTAAGATTGAGTGAGATAAATTATATTTAAGTATAGACCTTTAAAATTTTATGGCTTTAACTTTAAGGGCCAGCTCTAATTAATTAGAGCTGACTATGTAGCCTTGACTTTAAATATCAATCTTTTGGACCTAACTTTAACTTAAAGTGGTGTTTGGTACAAGTCACATTCTAGAATTTATGAGAAAGCGAGGTGAAATTTTTTTTTTCACATTTGATGTCAAAAATAAAATTTCATTCTTAAAACTAAAATATTTCTAGGTATAAAAAATTTAAAAATAAAAAAACTTTTCCACTTGAGAGGGTGAAAATAAAAGTTTTCTATGAAAAAAAATTATTATGTGAAATAACCTAATTTTTTTTCTTTTATTAATATATAAAATTAAGTACAAAATATTTTATACTCTTAAACTATAAATCTTAAATTTTAAAATTTTAAATCCTAAATCTTAAACTCTAAGAGTTAAATTTTAAACATTAACTCTTAAAGTTTAAATTCTAAAACTGTAAACCATTAAATTTTAAACTTTAAATTCTTAAATTCTAAATTTCTAAAATTTTAAATCATAACTTCTAAATCTTAAAATTTAAAAATTCTGAACTCTAAATTTTAAATCATAATCTCTAAAACATAATTCTTAAATATAAAATATCATTTCTTTATCTATTCATTTATTTTTTTTTCTCCTATTTATCATTCATTTTTATTTTAAAAGTTTTTTTCTTTAAAGATATTTTTAAAAAAATAATTACATTCTTAAGAATATTTTACATGAACTAGACATGTGAATAAAAATTTAGTAAGAATACAACAAACTATTCTTAAAAAGTAAAATAACAACCAAATATATTTTATTAACTTTCTCATTTATTTCATTCTTAGAAATATGATTTTTCAAAAATTTAAATTTTCTAAAAATAAAAAATTTCATAAACCAAATGCCACCTAAAAATAGTGGCAACAGATTATAGATTATAATTATATAATTTGTGATCAAGGTAAGTGTAACATCCCTAAAAAATTAGTAATTCTCATTTATATATGAATTAATAAAAGAAATAAAAAAGTAAGGATGTAATTGAAATGTTTTAAGGATGAAAATGAAAACTTAATAAAATTTTTGGAGTCAAAATTTAATTTTCTAAAATTTTAGGGGTCAAAGTGTAAATAATAAAATTTACAAAGACTTTCTTCAACAATTAGCAAATTGCTACTTGGTCCCTCCATCATTTTTAAAAAATCTTCCGTAGGTTTATTGGGAGATTACTCCTCTCCTCTATTTTTTCTCTCTAAATCTAAAGTACTTTCGAGCATCCGATCTCAAAACTAAATGTACCACTGGATTTAGGAGGAAGAGTATTATGATATTAACAGAATAATTTTTAAAATTGACCGAAAAATCATCGCAAATCGAAAGTAAAAAAACTTAAAAAAAGATAAACTATAAAATTTCTATTTAGAGACGTCAAATTGAAAATCTGACACCATAAATGGATTCAAAAGATAGATAAATTATAAGATATGAAGTTTCATAGTCATCTAACAACTTTTTGTGTTATGAATAGTAACTCTGACTTGTGTGAATAGTGATTTCAGTTAATGTGAACAGTATTTTCAGCTGTGAACAGTATCCCCATCAGTTGACTGAACTCTTGAAATCATGTTTTAAATTTTTGGACCCTTAGGATTGTTCAACTTAGAGCTTTATCCTGAAAGTAGATAATTCTTTCTTTGACTTACTCTATGTTCTTCTTAATCTTTAAATGTATAATAAGTTCTGTTTACAAATTATTTATGCTATCATAAGTTTCTGAAATGTGTTAAAATATCTATTTTACTTACGAACTGTCACATAGTTCAAGAAGAGTATGGTTTTACAAATAAATTTTTAAACTCATTGAATATGTGGTTCTAAATGTATTTATCATTATTTGGTAAAGTGAATATTATGTGCACGAGATATTGATCTGTAAAGTTATTGATTATGATTGAATAACAAACGTAAAACTCATGGCGAGTTGCTTGATAATTATATATTGCATTTAATGAATATATATATATATATATATATCTGTGTGTGTGTGTGTGTGTGTGTGTGTGTGTGTGTGTGTGTGTGTGTGTGTGTACATATGTACATGTATATACACATATGTATATGTATACATGTATATGACGGTATTAAGTAGGGGACGCTTTATTAGCTTGAGTAGGTCAATAGAGAGCCGCTCCAACTGGGTGACATTGGTAATGTAAGGGGACAGAATGGTGATTTATTCACATTTTCTGATCACTTTATTATGATTGCAGTCGATTGGTCACTATATGTATAGCAAATGAGTGAATTAAATATAATGAGAATTGTGACATATTTGAACATTATGTAAAAAGAGTAGATTTTCAGTGTATATATAGTATGTTAATTATGTATCAACAAAAATTATGATTTTATCTCAAAAGATTAATATTTTTTTATAGTTTATACAGTTGAACATAACACTATCCCTTGCTGTGTATTTGGGATTATTTGATAATTCTGATATGGAATCCTTCTAATTTTTTTTAGTAAGAAATGTTTGGATGCATAACAATATTTGATTAATAATCATATCATATTACATATGGTTTTAGATATTTGAATATCTTTTGATTTGAGAATATTTGAAATGCGGGTCCTATATCGATGTACTTTCGAATTGTAATTTTTTATGTGATAAATTCTAAAATATGAGTACATCCATATACTGACCTAAGAGGTCATAGGAGGTATTATCTGTTTACTGAATTGCCAAACTCACTACATTATATTTTCACATTTTTCATATAAGAATACAGAGTCTGATCTTGCAGATAGATGATCAATTAGGTGACATATTGTCTGGATGAGTCTACATTGCTTCCAAGGCTCACAGTTTTTGAATTATACTGTGTTTGTATTCTAGAGTGTGCTCTGAACGTCATAGGCAAGATCCTTAATTCTATTGTTACTTTGGCATTTATAACTTGATCTATATAATTTTTATACATGAGAGAACCTATATGTATCTATTTTCATGACAAAGAATAGTACTATGCATATTATGGTAAATATCTAATTGCGAAAAAAAATATATTTTTTTACGTGCCCTTAAATTGGAGACATTACAAGTTGGTATCAGAACATTAAGTTTTTCTGTGACTATTGGAGTAAATGATTCTTTAGTATGACTTTTAGTATAGATATGAGCCGGACATATTTATACTTCAGGTGCTGCTGAGAGATTCTATAGAGTTTTAATTTTCTTTCTATTCCAAGTTTGCAAAATTTTTTAATATAAGATTGATCAAATATTGTGGTATTTTAAAAAGTATCTATGGGTTAATTTCTGTTTGAAAGTGAAAGGGATAGGCGTACCAGAGATTTTAAAGAATTGAAACATATGCCTAATATGACCGTTTTTGAATGTTATATCCATTGTATCCGATTGCCTAAATATAGTAGATTTTGATGTGATACTAAGAATGGATTGATTGTCATTATATTATGCCATTTTGGAATGTCATCTTAAAGTGATTAAATTCACTATTCCTGGAGAATCTCATTTCTTGATACAAAGTAGCCTTAGTGAGGTACCCAATAATTTAATTTCAGTTTTAGCAGTCCATAAGTTATTAAAAAAAGGTGCCAAGGATATTTGACAGTAATGAAATATGTTTATATAAAGTATACCAGTGTAAATCAAGTTTCAGTGGTTAAGAAATTTCCTGATGTGTTCCCTGAATAATTGCTTGGATTACCCCGAAACGAGAAATAAAATTTGATATTGATTTACTTCTTGGAACCCAACTAGTATCTATATCTCTATATAGAATTATATCGACTGAACTTAAAAAACTAAAAAAAATTAGTTATAAGACTTGTTAGACAAGGGATTTATACATCCTAATACTCTTCTTGAAGTGCTCTAGTCTTATTTATAAAAAAGAAGGATAGATCACTGTAGTTATGCATAGATTATAAATAATTAAATAAAGTGACAATGAGTAATAAATACACATTACCTCGTATAGATTATTTGTTTGATTAACTATAGTGTGCTCAATATTCAAAAAAAAAATTTGAGATATAGATATTATCAATTAAGGATAAGGGAAGAAGATATTCTGAAAACTGCTTTCAGGACTCAGTATGAGCACTATGAGTTCTTAGTGATATCATTTAGTTTGACAAATACCCCAACTGCATTTATGGACTTTATGAATATAGTACTTAAGTCATTCTTGAATCAAATTGTAAAGATATTTATTGACAATATATTAATATGCTCCAAAAGTTTAAAGAATAATAAACAACATTTGAGGATAATTTTATAAACTCTAAAGGAGTATAGTTGGCAAGGATGGCATACAAGTAGACTCTAAGAAAGTAAAAGTAGTACAACAATGACTATGTTCTACTACAGTTGAAAATGAAGATCCAAATTCAATTTGTACTTTTTGTAGTTGTTTGTCGTTCAATCTATTTGAGCCATAGTTAGATCAAGTACATAAATAAATGTCTGTAAAGCATCAATCAACTCCTCCAAATTTGAAGTCGAGATGAGAATTTATCGTACTGAGTTTGAGATAAACCTTTTGTTCTACAACTTGATCAATAAAAGACAACAGATTATCAAAGAAATGGTTAACATTTAACAAATTTATCGGTTTGTAATGCATATTCAATTGTGTCCAGGAAACTATTTGAAAAATCTCTTCTAAAGTACCAAAACCCCCTGGTAAAGCAATGAAGGTATCAGCATTGCTCATCATTATAGTCATGCGCTCATGCATGGAAGTTACTCTAAATTTTTACCCAATTGTCTTTCTTATGATGTTGGATGCAGTTAGAGCTATGGGAATAATATTTCGAAATTGACGAAATGCGATTCTCTCCATAACTGCACTCATCCTAACTTTGAGTATGAAGGTAAAGATACTAATGTGTGCATTTATAGAACTCAAAGAAGGACATACTTATGATAGTTATGCGAATAGGCCGAACATAATTAGAATAGCTATGTTAGTAATTGGTGGATATCAAATAAATTAAAAGTGAAAATTTAAAAAAAAATGACGGCACGCATGTATGTGTACAGTAGTTGTGATTGTAACTCATATTAAGCACATAAAGAGAATAATTGTAATATCCTGTAATTTTTAAATAATAATATTTTGCTATAAGTAAATATATTTTTTATTAAAATGATTTTCATTTTGCTTAAAATAATTATCTATGCCTCTAATAACTTTTTATTTTATTTTTAGAAATATTTTGTGATTTGTTTTATTGAAATTTGTATCAAGAAAAGATATGGTTTAAGAGTGCAACTAAAGTTTTGTAATAATATAAATTTTTAGAAATTTTTGGGATATTTTAAAATGAAAAATAGTATTTATATGTATATACATATAAATAAATCATATTATTTAATTATTAAATAATAATAATATTAATTAAAAAAATAAAAAATAAATAAAAAGGAAGCAAAAGGAAACGGGAAGGGGAGTGCAGCACAGCGCGCAGGGGAAGAGAAATTTTCTTTCTTTCTCTAACTTTTATCTTCTCTTTAAAATTTCTCACATTCTAAACATCCAATTGAGATACTAGAGGTATCGTTGGACTCGTGGCCACGTGAGTTTCAAAACCCACCGATCAATTTCGCCGGAAGTTCACCGAAATTTTGCCAAAAAAATGTAAATAGTAAATTATAGGTAATTTTTCTAAAATACTGAATTTTTGATAGTTTTTCAAGCTTTCAAGTTAGGAGTTTTGTTAAGAATGTAGAGTATTGGTTGTAGGATAAATTTCACGGTCAAACAACATGATTTGGTGTTTTAATTTTGCAAAATTTACTTCAGTGAACAGTAACTATAAACAGTGTGTGAACAGTGTCCGAACAGTATTTCTGACGTGAATAGTGATTTCGACCACGCGTGAACAGTATTTTTTAACCGTGAACAATGCCAACGTTGACCAAACTCTTGGGGTCATTTTCTAGATTTTTGGACCCTTCAGACACGTTTTTGAGGTCTAATTGATCAAATGCGTATTGAAAAAGTATATTTTAGGGTTGTCTAATTGATCAAATGCGTATTGGAAAAGTATATTTTTGGACCCTTACTAGGTGAGTAGATAATACTTACTATAATATGATTTTTAGCTATTCATTTGATATATCCACATGAGACATTACTACTAATGTGAAACTCATTTATTTTAATTACCATCATGTATTTCAAAATATGGCTCTTAGTATAAACTTTAGGAATGCAAGAGAAGCATCATATATACTTTATTTTTTTATTGATATTAATTTATACTGATTGAGAATATTCAAAAATTGTTGTGAATCATGGTGATGTTTATATTCCACATGAATTGATAAATGTTTTTATGAAGCACATGTGTGGGTCTATGGATATAAATGTACAAGTTAAATTAGTATTGTTATAGCTATTGTTGATCAGTGGAGATATGATTTTCTGAAAGTGACATGATCTTTTATTTATCTCTTACAATTCTTGTTATTTCTTTATTGTATATATACAGAGGAAACTAAACTAGAAAACTTGCAAACTAGCAGTTGTGAATGCTAACCCTAGTGTATCTTGAGTTATATGTAACAGACTTTTGCCTGATGGATGGTGCGAGCTTTTGCCTGATGGATTATTGTGCAAACTTTTACCTAATGGATGATTGTGGTGGCTTTTTCCTGATGGATAATTGTGCAGGCTTTTGTCTGATGGATTATTGTGTGAGATTTTGCCTGATGGATGATTGTATAGGCTTTTGCCTGATGAATTATAAGTTTTTGGTCTGATTGATAGTGAACACTCCCTTTATTGCATGCTTGAGAAATGGATGTGGTTTTGATATAGTGAAAAGCTCTAAACTTATTTGATATTTATGTCTCTTAATATTGAAACTATCTTGTTATTGATCTTCCAAACATATGATACATATGAAATTCATCTTTTCCTTGCATTAAAATTTACTTGTGAAGGAAAAACTCGTGCTTTACTTGTCCTGTTTCCGTTATAGTAAGAATTACCTGCTCACTGAGTTGTCAAACTCACTGCACAATATTTCTACATTTTTCAGATAAGAATACATATTTTGATCAGTCTCCTACAGATAACTGGTCAGTTAGGCGACACATTTTATGGGTAAACTTACTTTATTTTCAAGACTTCCAGCTTTTGGCTTACGTTGTATTTTACACTCTAAAGTTGCTCCATATATCACAGGCAAGATCTCAGCTTCCATTTGCATAGTATTTTTATATATTTTGATATAATTAAAATTATACAGTATAAATAATAAAAGCTCTCAAATAAATGTGATTATGAGTTTGGTTACAATCCATACTATTTGTGAGAAATTCATTTTATATGTATCATACTAGAGGCTTACGAGATAAGATTATTCTCAAAACCCGTGCCGGTTACGTACTTCTAACTTGGGGTTGTTATAATAAGGTTAAGATATCACTAAAAAATTTTCTTTTTCTTGTTGTCCTTGATGAAGCATTAATGTCTTGATTCTTATAAGAAAGTTGTAGGCGATAAGCGTCATTGTAAAAAAAAGTGAAAATACAAATCAGTTAATTATTGAAGAGGGACAATCAAATAATTTATCTTGTATTTCCAATATTCTTGCTATTCAACTATCGGTATTATTAAGTCGATTAACTATTTTGAAATTTTTTAATTTGAACTAGTTTATTTTACAGTTGATTGATTATATCTGTTTTGAAGTAATTAACTGTATCATACCAGTTAACTACATGTTTTTTGTTCTTCACAAACTTTAATAAGTTCAGAAATATTTCTTTTTCATGTACTATTTTTTCACCGAATAACAGTAACTAGATTTTGGCATATATATTCAAAACTTACAGCCACCGATTTTTTTGCCGAAATAGCAACTAGGATTTGTTTATAACTTTTCAAGAATTACGACCATTGATTTTAATTTTTTTTCAATGTTTTGTCTAAACTTTTGACTTTCTATTTTTGCAGCATACTCTATTATGTATTCATATTTTTCTACTGCGTCATCCTTCATTAATGTTTGGCATTAAATGTAAGGTTAATTTTTTTTCTTTGAAATTAAGTTATTATGGTGTCCAAGTGATTTGTAGGTTAAAGTAATGAAAATTTTGAAAAGATTTATTTACCAAAGAACGTACTTAATTTTATATCAAGAATGTATAACTGTGTAAGTTGGCAGACCATGTGTAAATTAGAAAGAATAATGAGTTTACAGTATATACTGATTGAGTACTAAGGTAAGAAGAACACCTAAGTTTACCTAATGTAGTTGAGTAGGGAAAGGAGAATATTTTGAGAATTATGTTTGAAAATAATGTAAAGTGAACAAGGTACTTGTGTTAAGGGTTTATACCATGCTAAGTTGAATATAGTATTTAGGATGTAAATTATGTTGAGATTAAAAATTTACATGTGAATAATTATTGAGAAAGGAGATTGTAATAGTTGTAAATTTAATAAAGTCCAAAGTAAAGAAAATTTTGAATAATAGAGAGAATTTTGAAAAATGGAGATAAGAGCCAGTGAAAATAAATATGAGAAGTTACGTTTTGGCGCGTAATTTTATTTTTAAATGATAGTATTTTGCTATAAATAAATATATTTTTATTTATGTAGAAATGATTATGATTTGTTAAAAGTAAGTGGACTTTTAAGTAAAAGAAGTATTGTGTTGCTTAAAATAATTATACCGGCCTCTAATGAATTTTTATGATATTTTTAGAAATATTCTTTCTTTTAATATGAATAAAGATATTTGTTTTAAAATTTGTTTTATTATGATTTTTATTAAGAAAAATTATGATTTAAGAGTTTAACTAAAGATTTATGAGAAAGGAAATTTTTAGAAATTTTTAGGATATTTTATGATAAAAAATGAAATTTATAAGAATTTTTATAAAAGAAAATCCTATTATTAATTATTTAATAATTATTATTACATTTAAAAAAAAAGAGCAGAAACCATAAAACGAAACCGGGGGCGACTGTGTATCGAATTCGAAGCAAAATCGGAAAAATTGAATAGTAATGAATAGTGTAGGAATAGTAACATCTAACATTTTCTTTCGATTTGGAGTACCGATTGGCTTCTGATTTCAAAACTGAAAGTGTTATTGGATTCAGGACAAAAAGTACTTCAATTTTGACCAATCATTTTTTTAAATCAACCGTTGAATCGCCGTAGATCTGAAGTAGAAAATCTCGGTAAAATGTAAGTTCTGAAAAACCTTACTTAGAGACTTCTAATGAGAAATTTGACTCTGTAGATGGATTCAAACACTAAATAAACATTAAGATATGAATTCATTTTGTTGATTTGGTAAAATTTTTGTGAATGTAAATAGTATTTTTTGGCGATGAATAATGACGATGAATAGTATTTTTCGACGGTGAATAGTGACTAAACTCCCGAAGTCATTTTTCAAGTTTTTGGACCTTCCGGACTCAATTTTGAAGTTTGTTTTACCGAATTCAGACCAGAAACGAAGATTTTAGGACTGTCCAATTTGGAGCCCTTACCGGTGAGTGGGTTTTTCATACTATAGCGCATGTTTTACGAATTCGGTTTATAACTCTCTCGTATGATTTTAACTAGTTGGAATATATGCTAAATTGTTTTACCACTTTGAAAACCAATATGTTCTAACCATGTTAGAAATTATAAATTTTAATCCTAGTTGAACCCTAGGTATGCAGGGCAAGCATCTAGACTGATAATTTTCCATTGAGTTAGATTTATAGAAATGTGAACTTAGTCATAGAAATGAACTAAGTTAGCCATGAAATGATTTGATGCATGACGAACATCTATGCGACATCTACGGACTATCTTTATTTAAAGGGAAAGTTTATGATGATAAAGGTCTCCATGGGAATCCATGGATGAGACATATTTTAGAACGGAGTTTTATGCATGAAAAGAGTTAGATGGAGAATTATAGCTTTATTATAATGTTATTGAAATGTTTTACTTTAAACTCTTTGAATAGCATATTTTCAAATGTTTTCTATTGGAAGAACCCTCTTAGATCACTTTTAGCTAGCCGTAGATAGTGCTAGCCCTAGTGCACCATGGTCATGTTAAGGCTTCAGCCTAGGATATTGTGACGGGCTTATTGATTGCCATACCCTTGCTATGTGCTTGGGGGAATTTAGGGTGGACTTATGTCTACGCCTATAGTGATTGCCACACCCTTGCTATGTGCTTGGGGAATTTAGGGTGTACTTATGTCTACGCCTACAGTGATTACCCTACCCTTGCTATGTGCTTGGAAAAGATAATAGATCTGTTAGAAAAGAACTCCAATAGACTAGTGCATTTTTCTTAAAGATTAAATATTTCTAAACAAACTCATTCATCATTGTTATTGCATAAATAACTTTATTTATTACTTACCATGCATAATTGATTTGCTTTACGGTTACTGATTTAAATCCTGTTTTATCTTTTGAACATACATTTAAACTGTTTAGCTTTTCTTTCAATAAATTATGGTTAAATGCTTAATGTTTTTATTATTATCTTTACACTTTGATTTCAATTATTAAACTCATTGCGAAACACTCGTGCTTGGTTTACCCTGTTTCTGTTATAGTGTGATTTACCCATTCACTGAGATATGATATCACCCCTCTTCTGTTTCCTCCCCATAGATAGTCAAAGAGACTTTGATCCAGCTACAGCTTCGTAGGAGGCTGAATATAGCATTGGCGAGCCCCAGTTTGGGCAAGGCTCTTTTGTACTGTTTGTCTAGTTTAGTTTATGTCTAGTGTACCTCTATGAATTTACAGGCAGGATCCTCGCTTCTTGCATATTTTTATGTGTTGTTTGGAAAATTGTTTTATGTTTTACAACGATATTTGTATTATGAAACCATGGGCTAAGTTGAATCACGAATGTTGGATTCATGATATATATATATACAGTATTTTCTTATATTGGATGTGGCATATGTGGCCAGTTATATTTATTATGTACTCTGGATTGTGTGCTGGATGTTTGTATATGCTATGTGTTAGGCTTGCGGCTAGGGGGAAACCCTTATGCCGTGCCAATCATGTGTTCCATCATTTAGGGCCGTGACAGAGTGGTATCAGAGGTTTAGGTTTTTCTGTGTTCATGGAGTAACGGACCTTTAGGTAGGACTTTGAGTATGGGTGTGAATCCGGACATGCTTATACTCACGGTGCTGCTAAAGGGGTTCAAGTAAGTCAGTTTATAGTATGCTATGTTGGCATGGTTAAGTGACGATTGGGCTATCTCTGTTTTATAGCGAGATGCCACCAAGAATGAGATCAAAGGTTAGGTAACCCGCGGCTCAAGAACAGATGGCTGAAAAGTCTGCTCGGTTCGCAATACCCGTACCTAGAGGCCGAGGTAGAGGTCGTGGCAGAGGCCGACCTAGAGCCAGTGCAAGAGGCAGTGGCAGAGGTGTAAGGGATGCTGAAGCAGTCGAACAAGCTGAGTTGAGCAGTGAGCAAGCTGAGACTCCTAGGGCGGGGGGAATGTCTTCTCACCCCCAGGATGATGTGATAGCCCAGATTCTGGCAACCATGTAGGGTATGCAGCGGGCGATAGAAAATCTAGCCGAAAGAAGGGATGGGCAAGGTGGAAAGGACCCACCACAGCCCGAAACAGCTACCTCTGTTCCAGAGCCAGCTAGGCCCGTGGAGCTACATGTGAGACCCGCCAAGAGGGAAGTGGAACTATCTGAGTTCCTGAAGCTGAAACCGCAAACCTTCAAGGGGTTGTTGGCTAGTGAAGATCCCCAAGAGTTTATAGAGGACACTGAGAAGATCTGTGAGGTGCTTAAGTGTCCAGAGATCCGATCAGTAGAGTTGGCATCCTTCCAGTTGTCTGGTGTAGCGTAGGTATGGTTTAAGACTATGATGCGCGGAAGGGGAGCTACAGCGCCACCTTTACGATGGCCAGAGTTCAAGAAAGTCTTCATGGAGAGGTTTGTGCTTCAGAGTATCCGAGATGCCAAGTGTCAGGAAATTGTGGAGTTGAAGCAGATTCTCGGTATGTCAGTCACGGAGTATGATTATCGCTTCACACAGCTGTTGCCGTATGCACCGCACATGGTCCATACTGAAAGGGCCATGATCAAGAAGTTTATCCAGGGGTTGATACCAGCATTGTTTAAATCAGTGGCACCCCAGATGAAGCAATTCCCCAACTATGTAGAGGCTGTGGACTGTGCAAGAATGATGGAGATTAGGCATTTGGCCGATGTCGAGAATGCCAAGCTGAGAAAGAGGGATAGGGACAGGAGCTCCAAAGGAGGGAAAAGTTCTTATTTCCAAGGACCACGATTTCAGGTCTAGCAGCGCCCAGCACCACAGAATGTTGGGAACCCCAACCAGAGATCAGATGCGAGTGGTAGGCTAGGTCCTAGCCAAGGGAACACCAGGTATACAGGTCAACCAGGACCAAGGGTCATTTAGCAAAACAGGCCACAATGCCCTACTTGTGGCAACCATCACTTTGGTCAGTGTCGCAGGGAGATGGGTGTTTGCTATCAGTGCAACCAACCTGGACACATGAAGAGGGAGTGTCCCCAGTTGTATGGCTCAAGGCAAGGGTCAACTCGACCGGCTTAGCTATCTACCCCAGTGGTAACTCAGCCTATAAGGATTATACCGGGTCAAGCAAGTAGCAGAGGTACTGGTAGAGGGATGATGGTCCGAGGTCAAAGCCAAGCAGGCCGAGGTCAACCGAGGATTTTTGCTCTCACCAGGCAAGATGCACAGGCTTCAAATGCGGTCATGACAGGTACTCTTTCGGTTTGCCTACATGAAGCATATGTTTTGTTTGACCCTGGGTCTACATATTCATATGTTTCCCCTAGTTTTGCTAAGAGTTTGTGTAAAGATCCGATTAAAATGGATGCCCCTTTCTTTGTAACCACCCCGGTCGGTGATTGTTTGCCAGTAGAGCATGTATGCAAGTCATGTAAAGTGTTAGTGGGTGATAGGGAGACATCTGCTGATTTGATCATCCTGGATATGATCGAATTTGACGTAATCCTAGGAATGGATTGGTTGGCATCATGCTATGCTACCTTGGATTGCTATGGGAAGGTAATCAAGTTCAACTTTCCAAGTGAAGTTCCTTTCCGGTTCTAGTGTGACCGAAGTAAAGCTCCAAGTAACCTGATTTCAGTCTTGGTTACTCAGAGGATGTTGAAGAAGGGATGCCAGGGATACTTGGCGTATGTTAGAGATGTGGATGGGAAGGTACCCGATATAGATAAGATGGCAGTGGTAAGAGAATTCCTGGATGTCTTTCCAGAGGAGTTGCTAGGATTACCTCCTGAACGGAAGATAGAGTTTGGTATCGACCTTATTCCAGAGGTTCGACCAATTTCTATACCGTCTTACAGGATGGCACCCACAGGGTTTAAGGAGCTAAAGAGTCAGTTGTAGGATTTGTTGGATAAGGGCTTCATCAGGCCGAGCACTTCTCCATGGGGTACTCTGGTCCTTTTTGTGAAGAAGAAAGACAGGTCTTTGCGTCTTTGCATTGACTATCGGCAACTGAATAAACTAACGGTGCGCAACAACTACCTTTTACCCAGGATTGATGATCTATTCGATCAACTTCAAGGAGTGAAATGTTTCTCTAAGATTGATCTGAGGTCAGGGTACCATCAGTTGAAGATCAAGAAGGAGGATATTCCCAAGACAGCTTTTAGGATCCGTTATGGTCATTATAAGTTTTTAGTTATGTCTTTTGGACTAACTAATGTACCAGCTGCTTTTATGGACTTGATGAACAAGGTGTTCAAGCCATTCTTGGATCGGTTTGTCATTGTGTTCATTGATGACATCTTGGTTTATTCTAAAGACCATGGGAAGCATGGACAGCACCTACGGGTCATTCTGCAGATCTTGAGGGATCAGCAGTTGTATGCCAAGCTCTCTAAGTGTGAGTTTTGGTTGGACAGCATTATGTTTCTGGGGCATGTAGTCACGAAGGACGGCATTCAAGTAGACCCCGAGAAGGTAGAGGTAGTACAGCAGTGGCCTCGCCCCGCTAGTGTGACGGAGATCCGAAGTTTCTTGGGTCTAGCAGGGTATTACCGGAGGTTCATCAAGGATTTCTCCAGGATTGCTGCTCCTTTAACCCGAATAACTAGGAAGGGAGTTAAGTTTGAGTGGTCGGATGCATGCGAAGAAAGTTTTCAGATCTTGAAGAAGTGTCTAACCACAACCCCAGTTCTAACTATCCCAACGGGCACTGGAAGATACTCGGTGTACTGTGACGCCTCAAGGGTGGGCTTGGGTTGTGTGTTAATGCAGAATGGTCATGTTGTAGCCTATGCATCTAGGCAGCTCAGGAAGCACGAACAGAACTATCCTACACATGATCTGGAGATGGCGGCAGTGGTCTTTACCTTGAAGATTTGGAGGCACTATCTCTATGGTTAACCCTGTGAGATTTACACGGACCACAAGAGCCTCAAGTACATCTTTCAACAAAGGGATCTTAACTTGAGACAGAGGAGGTGGATGGAGTTGGTGAAGTACTATGACTGCACCATCTTGTACCACCCAGGCAAGGCCAATGTGGTAGCAGATGCTCTAAGCAGAAAGTCAATGGGGAGTCTAGCCCATATCACCCTACTCCAGAGGCCGTTGGTAAGGGATATTCATCGGCTAGAAGATGAGGGGATGCGCTTTGAAGTGAAGGAGCCAGGGGTATTGTTAGCCCACATGCAACTACACTCTCCGCTGGTTGAGTAGATTAAGGCAGATCAGGATAAGGATGCTAAGCTGTGCAAGCTCAAGGATGAAGTTAGGAATAATCAAACTTCTGAATTCAGCGTGGATGCTTAAGGAGTGTTAAGATGTGGGAAGCGTTTGTGTGTACCTGATGTGGATAGCTTGAGGAAGCAGATTTTGGAGGAGGCACATCAATCAACCTATACTATCCACCCAGGAACAAATAAGATGTACAGTGACCTCAAGGACTTGTGTTGGTGGAATGGGATGAAGAAGAATGTAGCAGACTTTGTGGCTCAGTGCTTGGTTTGTCAGCAAGTGAAAGCTGAACACCAGAAGCCTGCCGATTTGCACCAACAGATTGAGATACCGGAGTGGAAGTGGGAAAGGATCACTATGGACTTTGTTACAGGGTTACCAAGGACCCCTAAGGGTTATGACTCAGTATGGGTGATAGTAGATCAAATGACCAAGTCATCCCACTTCTTACCAGTGAAGACTACCTTTAATGCGGCTCAGTATGCAAGCCTGTATCTGAGTGAGATCTTCAGATTACATGGAGTCCCTGTATCCATCATATTTGATCGAGGTCCATAGTTTACGGCAATGTTTTGGAAAGCTTTTCAAGAAGATTTGGGGACGAGGTTGAATCTAAGCACCGCTTTTCATCCCTAAACAGATGGCCAGTCAGAACGCATGATTCAAATTCTGGAGGATATGCTTAGAGCATGTATTTTGGACTTTGGTGGCAGTTGGGAAGGATACCTGCCATTAGCTGAGTTTGCATATAACAACAGTTACCAAGTCAGTATTCAGATGGCACCTTTTGAAACTCTTTATGGAGAAGATGCTGATCTCCCGTTGGATGGTTTGAAGTTGGAGAAGCCAAGCTGCTAGGGCCAGACTTGGTGCAAGATGCCATAGAGAAGGTCAAGCTGATAAGGGAACGGCTTTTAACTGCATAAAGTCGTCAGAAGGTTTATGTGGACCATAGGCGTCAGGAGTTAGAGTTTTTTCTAGGCGATCACGTATTCCTCAGAGTTTCACCCATGAAGGGAATCATGCGGTTGGTAAGAAAGGGAAGTTAAGCCCGAGGTATATTGGACCCTTTGAAGTTCTGGATAGGGTAGGAACAATGGCATACCGCCTAGCTCTACCACCTCGATTGAGTGAAGTGCATCCAGTCTTCCATGTCTCGATGTTGAGGAAGTATCTACCCAATCAATCTCATGTGATTCAACTACAAGAAATCCTTTTGGATGACAAGTTGGCCTATGAAGAGAAACCCGTGGCCATTGTTGATAGACAAGTGAAAAAGTTGAGGTCTAAGGATATCCCTACAGTGAAGGTGATCTGGCAGAATCATTCCAAAGAGGAAGCTACGTGGGAAGTAGAGGATGTCATGAGAGAGAAGTATCCACAGCTGTTCCAAGAGTAGTTTTATGTTTTCATGTTGTTGGTTTTTGTGAAATTCGGGGACCGAATTTCTTTAAAGGGGGAAGAATGTAATAGCCGTAAATTTAATAAAGTCCAAAGTAAAGAAAATTTTGAATAATAGAGAAAATTTTAAAAAATGGAGATAAGAGCCAGTGGAAATAAATATGAGAAGTTACATTTTGACGCGTAATTTTATTTTTAAATAATAGTATTTTGCTATAAATAAATATATTTTTATTTATGTAGAAATGATTATAATTTGTTAAAAGTAAGTGGACTTTTAAGTAAAAGAAGTATTGTGTTGCTTAAAATAATTATACCGGCCTCTAATGAATTTTTATAGTATTTTTAGAAATATTCTTTCTTTTAATATGAATAAAGATATTTGTTTTAAAATTTGTTTTATTATGATTTTTATTAAGAAAAATTATGATTTTTATTAAGAAAAATTATGATTTTTATTAAGAAAAATTATGATTTAAGAGTTTAACTAAAGATTTATGAGAAAGAAAATTTTTAGAAATTTTTGGGATATTTTATGATGAAAAATGGAATTTATATGAATTTTTATAAAAGAAAATTCTATTATTAATTATTTAATAATTATTATTATATTTTTAAAAAAAAGAGCAAAAACCATAAAACGAAACTGGGGGCGACTGCATATCGAATTCGAAGAAAAATCGAAAAAAAATGAATAGTAATGAATAGTGTAGGAATAGTAACATCCAATATTTTCTTTCGATTTGGAGTAACGATTGATTTCTGATTTCAAAACTGAAAGTGTTATTGGATTCAGGACGAAAAGTACTTCAGTTTTGACTAATCAGTTTTTTAAATCAACCGTTGAATCGCCGTAGATCTGAAGTAGAAAATCTCGGTAAAATGTAAGTTCTCAAAAACCTTACTTAGAGACTTCTAATGAGAAATATGACTCCATAGATGAATTTAGAAACTAGATAAACATTAGAATATGAATTCGTTTTATTGATTTGGTAAAAATTTTGTGACTGTAAATAGTATTTTTCGGCGATGAATAATGGTGGTGAATAGTGTTTTTCGGCGGTGAATAGTGACTAAACTCCCGAAGTCATTTTTCCAATTTTTGGACCTTCCGGACTCAATTTTGGAGTTTGTTTTACCGAATTCAGACCAGAAACGAAGATTTTAGGGCTGTCCAATCTAGAGCCCTTACCAGTGATTGGGTTTTTCATACTATAGCGCATGTTTTACGAATTCAGTTTATAACTCTCTCGTAAGATTTTAACTAGTTGAAATGTATACTAAATTTTTTTACCGCTTTGAAAACCAATATGTTCTAACCATGTTAGAAATTATAAATTTCAATCCTAGTTGAACCCTAGGTATGCAGGGTAAGCATCTAGACTGATAATTCTCCATTGAGTTAGATTTATAGAAATGTGAACTTAGTTATAGAAATGAACTAAGTTAGTCATGAAATGATTTGATGCATGGCAAACAGCTATACGAAATCTACGGACTATTTTTGTTTAAAGGGAAAGTTTATGATGATAAAGGTCTCCATGGAAATCCATGGATGAGACATATTTTAGAACGGAGTTTTATGCATGAAAAGAGTTAGATGGAGAATTATAGCTTTATTATAATGTTATTGAAATGTTTTACTTTAAACTCTTTGAATAGCATATTTTCAAATGTTTTCTATTGGAAGAACCCTTTTAGATCACTTTTAGCTAGCCACAGGTAGTGCTAACCCTAGTGCACCATGGTCATGTTAAGGCTTCAGCCTAGGATATTGTGACGGGCTTATTGATTGTCATACCCTTACTATGTGCTTGGAGGAATTTAGGGTGGACTTATGTCTACGCCTACAGTGATTGCCACACCCTTGCTATGTGCTTGGGGAATTTAGGGTGGACTTATGTCTACGCCTACAGTGATTACCCTCCACTTGCTATGTGCTTGGGAAAGATAATAGATCTGTTAGAAAAAAAACTCTAATAGACTAGTGCATTTTTCTTAAAGATTAAATATTTCTAAACAAACTCATTCATCATTGTTATTGCATAAATAACTTTATTTATTACTTACCGTGCATAATTGATTTGCTTTATGGTTACTGATTTAAATCATGTTTTATCTTTTGAACATACATTTAAACTGTTTAGCTTTTCTTTCAATAAATTATGGTTAAATGCTTAATGTTTCTATTATTATCTTTACACTTTGATTTCAATTATTAAACTCATTGTGAAACACTCGTGCTTGGTTTGCCCTGTTTCTGTTATAGTGTGATTTACCCATTCATTGAGATATGATCTCACCCCTCTTCTGTTTCCTCCCCACAGATAGTCAAAGAGACTTTGATCTAGCTACAGTTTCGTAGGAGGCTGAATATAGCGTTGGTGAGCCCCAGTTTGGGCAAGGCTCTTTTGTACTATTTGTCTAGTTTAGTTTATGTCTAGTGTACCTCCATGAATTTACAGGCAGGATCCTCGCTTCTTGCGTATTTTTATGTGTTATTTGGAAAACGGTTTTATATTTTACAACGATGTTTGAATTATGAGGCCATGGGCCAAGTTGAATCACGAATGTTGGATTCATGATATATGCATATGTGGCCAGTTATATTTATTATGTACTCTGGATTGTGTGCTGGATGTTTATACATGCTATGTGTTAAGCTTGCAGCTAGGGGGAAACCCTTATGCCGTGGCGGTTATGTGTTCCATCATTTGGGGCAGTGACAGAGATTTTAGAAGAAGCCATAAATTGTGAATATGGATAACCCCAAGACAATAAGTATATACTAAGATATGAAAGAATTGTACTTGTTGTTGTTGTTTTAATTAAAACTCGCAAGTGCACGAATCTATTGGAGTATAGATTTAGTGGTATGCAAGGTCGATTCCACAGGGATTGCCAATTGAGAGAAAATTTTAATTTTTATCCAAAATAAATGCTTCTAACCTAGTTGCTAATGTCTTATTTTGTGAGAGGAATATTGAATAAAGTATCCAGAGAACTCATATACTGAAATTAAATGAAGATGTATTCAAAGTAAAGAAGCATGTTAAGGTTACGGGATCCACTCTTGGTATATCGAATAAAAATAAATTTAACTCTTTTGTTATTCAATTAGAATCTTTACACAAATAAAGTTCTAATAGGATGATATGTTAATTTAAGCTCAACTTTGTTTATACATGAATTATATTTACCTCCTTACTAGTAATTAAAACATTCTTGTAAAATGGGTTCAAGTATATATTGTGCCAATTGTCATGTTGCTTACAATATATCAAGATTCACACTTCGCAAGATTAAAAATACAAGGATGCAAAAGATAACTTGTAAATGGATTCAAGCATAAATTGTGCCAATCATTATATTGTCTACAATAAATCAAGATTGATTCAAGCATTTATTGTGCCAATGATTGTCTACAATATATCAAAATTCACATTTTACAAGATTAATTTAAGCAGAAAATGAAAGAGGTAGAAAACTAATTAACATAACAAAATAAAATGAAATAGAATAGGTGGCAAAACCAACTAATAATAAAATAAAATAAAGTAGGTGGAAAAACCAACTAATAATAAAATAAAATAAAGTAGGTGGCAAAACTAACTATGAATAATAAAAATAAGAAGTAGACGGCAAAACCAGCCATTAAACAAGAAGAAGAAATAGGTGGCTCAGCCAGCTAGTAAAACATAACATAAGAAAAGGAGGAGGTAAATACAACATCAAATATAAACATTAAAATTAAGAGTTAAATGAATTATTATTTTCATACCAAGAGTTTCACTCTTTCACCTTAGTATTAGGAGATTAGTTCTCCATAATTAAGATCAGAACGTAAAATAAAAGATGAAGAAATATGATAATATTACGAAAGAAAATGAAAAATATAAAATGTCTAAAGAGAGAATAACATTACAAGTACGTAGAATTTCAACAAAACTTTCCTAAGCTCACTCCAAAGCTCTCCAACTCAATCCTCAAGCCCTCTATTTATAGTCACAATTAGGTGTGATAGGTGTGGTAATTGTCAAAATTGTTAGGTAGGAAATTGTACAAAGTTGACAATTTGGATTCCATCATGTGCACCGAAATTGAACCTTGAATATCATCAAGAAATCCGCCGAATTTGCTAACTTCCTCAACATGAAAGTTGTAGAAAATTTCATTAGCTTTCCGTCAAATTGGATACGTAATTTGTGACTTATGGTCAAAATACTAGAGTAAGGTGGGGCTGGACTGCAAACAGCAAACATATTCTCAACATTGGGTGCTTTCCCGTGAATCTTTATGTTTTAGTTCTTTCGAAAATGTGATCATAAATCAAGAATAAATTTGTGCATATCTCCATTAGGATGCGTCTCAAGAGTCAATATGATAATGCTCTTTACTTAGCCATCCTTAATGAATTTGTTTTATCTGCTTGATTTATAGACATCATTCTCAAAGAACCACAATTTAGCTCTGATTCCTCTATTTAAGTCCATTTTCTATTCTTCTCTCCATCTGTAAGAAATACACAAATTAAAGACAAGTAAGGGAGATTTATGCTTAATTATGACAAAAAGATAAGATGAAAATATTTAATTTATGAGTATAAAACTCACTCATCACTAGTATAATGGTAAAAGAAGATACAAGTAATATTTTTTCGTTATTTGGTGTGTCAACAAGTAAGAATTGAATATATTGTTTTATGAGAGTTATTCAGGAAGCCTTAGGATCTTAGTTAGATTATATTATAACGGATAGTAAATTTAAATAATGTGTTTATGAATTTATGTTTCAGGTATTTTTACATAATTTTGGTGAAAGTTGGGAGAAGTTATTTGTCCTTAGTTGAATTTACTCATATCAGTAATAATCAGGCCAATATACAAATGACACTATTTGAGATTTTACATGAAACATCGTAGGTCTTCTAATAGGTTATTGAGTTGAGTAAAGTTAAAATTTTAGAATCTAATTTAGAATAACATGCAATAGATAGAATATGACTAACCTAAATTGATAATGATAGTTTGGATAGCATGCTTCAAGCGTATGTCTTTGAATTTGGTGTGAGATCCCTTAACAGAATTTGCTTATAATAAAGTGTTATTGGATGACTTAAAGCCTTATGTAAGAGGTGTTACAAATTTTTTGTTAAATAATTCAGCAGGGCCAGACTTATTGTAAGATGCCATTGATAAAATGAAATTGATTAAAAAATAATACAAGCAATTCAATATAGGTCAAAAGTCTATAAGGACCGTAAATGTTGAACACTAAAAATTATTAGTTGGTGATCAAATATTCTTGAAAGACTCACCCATAAAAGAGGTAATGAGATTTGAAAAGAAGAAAAATGTTTAACTCTAATATATTGAAATCTTAAACAAAGTGGACATAGTAGTATATCGCCCGGCCTTGCCATCAGGATTAAGTGATGTTGATACAGTCTTTCTTGTATCAATGCTAAAGAAGTACCTATCTGATTCTTCTCATGATATCTAATTTTAAGAAATTCAATTGGACAAAAATTTGGCTTAATTATGAGGGAAAAAATCGATGTTTATTGTTGATCAACAATTGAAGAACTTATGGTTGAAGGAAATCCCTATGGTTAACGTTATATGAAAAAATCACTCAAGTGAAGAGACTTCTTAGAAAGTAAAGATGATATATAAAAGAGATATCTCTAATAGTTTGAGTAGTGAGGATAATAATTGTAATTTATGTTTTGATTTCATTTTCTACTCGTGATAGGATGGTTTGAAATTCAGAGACCGAATTTCATAAGGGGGGAAGAATGTAACATCCTTAAAAAATTAGTAATTCTCATTTATATATGGATTAATAAAAGAAATAAAGGAGTAAAGGTATAATTGAAATGTTTTAAGGATGAAAATGAAAACTTATTAATATTTTTGTGGTCAGAATGTAATTTCTTAAAAGTTTAGGGGTCAAAGTATAAATAATAAAATTTGCAAAGACTTTATCTAACAATTAACAAATTGTTATTTGGTCCCTTCATCATTTTTTAAAATCCTTCCATGGGTTTATCATGAAATTACTATTTATTCATCTCCTCCATTTTTTCTCTCTAGATCTAGAGTATTTTTGAGCATCTGATCTCAAAATTAAGGGTACCGTTGAATTCACGAAGAAGAGTATTATGATATTAGCCGAACAATTTTTCAAATCGGTCGAAGAATTGCCGCAATCGAATGTAAAAAATCTTAGAAAAAAGTAAACTTTAAAACTCCTATTTAGGAGATAGATAAAACTATAAAATATGAAGTTTTATAGTCATTTGACAACTTTTGGTGTCATGAATAGTAACTCCGATAGGCGTGAATAGTGATTTCAACTAATGTGAATAGTAATTCCAACCGATTTGAACATTATTTCCAACCATGAACTGTAACATCCCATAATTTTTATTTTTAAATAATAATATTTTGTTATAAACAAATATATTTTTATTTGTTTAAAAATGCTTATATTTTACTAAAAGCAAGTATACTTTTAATTAAAGTAATTATTATTTTGTTTAAAATAATTATATTGGCCTTTAATAAATTTCTGTTTTATTTTTAAAAATATTTTTTCTTTTATTATACATAAAGATATTTATTTCGTGTTCTGTTTTATTAAGATTTTTATCAAGAAAAATTATGATTTAAGAGTTTAACTAAATGTTTATGATAATGTAAATTTTTAAAAATTTTGGGATGTTTTAAGATAAAAAACGATGTTTATATTATTATATATGAAATAAAATAAAAATAAATCTAAATATTTAATTATTAAATTATTATTATTATTATAAATAAAAAAGAGAAAAAGGAGAGGGGGAGACGGAATGCAAAAACATGAAATGTAGAATAAATAGTGAAATAGTATGAATAGTATTTTCATGTTTTCTTTCTAGATCTGAAGTGTCTAATGGCTTCTGATCTCAAAACTAAGGGTACCACTAGATTCAGGATAGAGAAAACTACGATTTGACCGAACAATTTCTCAAATCAGCCGTAGATCGGAAGTAGAAAATTTTAGAAAAAAATAAACTGAAACTTTTACTTAGAGACCTCAAATTAAAAATTTGACACCGTAGATGAATTCAATAGTTAGATAAATCTTAAGATATGAACTTTTTTTAACTATCTGACAACTTTTCGTTCTTGGTGAATAGTATTTTTCAGCGGTGAATAGTGACCAAGTTTTCAGAGTCATTTCCTTAATTTTTGGACGCTCCAGACACGTTTTTGAAGTCTGTTTAGTCAAATATGGATTGAAAAAGTACATTTTGGGGCTGTCCAATCTGAACCCCTTACCCTGTGAGTGGATAATTCTTTCTATAATTTGCCCTATACTCTTCTTGATCTTTAAACGTGTATTTGATTATATTTATAAGATATTTACACTCTTATATGTTTTTGAAATGTATTAAAAATATCTAAATTGCTTATAATTTTGATTATAGTTCAAGAAGAGTATAGTTTTGAGAAATGGATTTCTGAACTCATGGTATATCTGATTTTACATGTTTTTTTTTCATTAAATAGTGAAATGAATATTTATGCATATGATATTGATTTATAAAGCTATATAATTGCCTCGAGAAAGGGTATGTATATGTGATTTTAAATATATTTATCATTATTTGACAAATTAAATATTATATGCATGAGGTATTGATTTGTAAAACTATAAAGTTACTGATTATGATTGAATGGCAAGCGTAAAGCTCATAGCAAGTTGCTTGATAATTATATATTGCATTTGATGAATATGCATGTGTGTGTATATATATATATATATATATATATATATATATATATATATCTGTGTGTGTGTGTGTGTGTATTTATATGTATGGATGAATATCGACGGGTTGTATGGTTTGTGACGGTACCGAATAGGGGATGCCCTATTAGCCTGAGTGAACCGAATGAGGGCCGCTCCAACCGGGTGACAGTGGTAATGTGTGGAGGTAAATGGGTGATGGACTCACATTCTCTTATCACTATTGTGACTGTAGTCGATCGATCACTAAGCGTATAGCAAATGTGTGTGTGGATTGACCAGATCGCCGAATGATGCAGATCATTTTAAAAATTTATAACTTTATCTCAAAAAATTATTATTTTACTATAGTTTATACAGCTGAAAATACCAATATTTGTTTAATGATTATACCGTGCTGAATATGGTTTGAATATCCGAATATCCTTTTATTTGAAAATATTTGAAATACGGGTCCCATATGGATGTATTTCTGAACTGTATTTTTTAAATGATAAATTTTAAAACATGACTACAAACATATGCTGACCTAAAATGTCATAAGAGGTATTATCTGTTTACTGAGTTGTTAAACTCACTACATGATATTTTCACATTTTTCAGATAAGAATACAAAATCTGATTCTTCAGATAGTTAACTAGTTAGACGACATGATCTATGGGTGAGCCTACTTTGTTTCCATGGCTCATAAATTTTGATTTATATTATACTTGTACTTTAGAGTATGTTCTAAAATACCACAGGTAGGATCCCTGCTTCTGTTGTTACTTTGACATTTATAACTTGATCTGTATAATGTATATACATGAGAGAACCTATATGTATCTATTTTTATGACAAAGAATAATGTTATACATATTAAAAAAATATCTGATTGCGGAATAAAAAAATATTTTTTTCACGTGCTTTAAAATGGGGGGTGTTACATGAACAGTACCCCATCGGTTGACCGGCATTGACCGAACTTCTAGAGTCATTTTTAAAATTTTTGGACCCTTCAGACTTGGTTCTCAAGTCTATTTGATCAATTTTAAATTAAAAACGTACATTTTAAGGTTGTCTAATTTGGAGTTTTATCCTATGAGTAGATAATTCTTTCTATGACTTACCCCATGTTTTTCTTAAACTTTAAATGTATAATTGGTTTTGTTTACAAATTATTTATGCTATCATAAATTTTTGAAATGTGTTAAAATATCTGTTTTGTTTACGAACTAACACATAGTTCAAAAAAAGTATGATTTTGTAAATAGATTTTGAAACTCATTGAATATGTGGTTTTAAATGTATTTATAATTATTTGGTAAATTGAATATTATGTGCACGAGACATTGATCTGTAAAGTTATAAAATTGCTAATTATAATTGAATGGCAAGCGTAAAACTCATGACAAGTCGTTTGATAATTATACATTACGTTTGATGAATATGCATATATATATATGGATGAATATCGACGGATTGTATAGCTTGAGACGGTACCGAGTAGGGGATGCCCTATTAACCTGAGTGAGTCAAAGAAAAACTGCTCCAACCAGGTGACAGTGGTATGAGGGTGATGTACTCACATTTCCTAATCACTTATTATGACTGTATTCGATCGGTCACTATGCATATAACAAATGAGTGAATTGAGTATAATAAAAGCTGTGACATGCTTAAACATTAAGTAAAAAGAACGTATTTTCAGTGCATATATAGTATGTTAATTATGTATCAATAAAAATTATGATTTTATCTCAAAAATTTGATATTTTTCTGTAGTTTATACAGCTGAACATAACACTATCCCCTACTATGTGTTTGAGATTATTTGACGATTCTGATATGAGATCTTTTTAATTTTTTTTAATAAGAAATGTTTTGATGCATAACAATAGGTGAGTCTACGTTGCTTCTAAGACTCACAGTTTTTAAATTATACTGTGTTTGTATTCTAAAGTGTGTTTTGAATGTCACATATAGAATTCTTGGGCTTGTTTGATTCTGTTTTTGTTTTTTTATTTTTAAAAACTGTTTTTGAAAACTATGTTTAAAAGTTGTTCTGTAGAACAAAAGTAAAAAAAATCCGTTTGATAAACTGTTTTGAAAACATGTTGTTTTTTGTTTTTTTTTTCTTCTGAAAACAAAAACTGAAAACAAAAATAACTTTTCATTGTTTCTGTTTTTCTGTTTTAAAAACAACTTGTTTCCAAAACTTGTTTCCGAAACAACAACAGAAAACAGTTACCAAACGAGTTTTTTTGTTCTGAAAACAACTGAGAACAAAAAACAATTTTTAAAACAGGAAAACAAACAGACCCCTTATTTTTATTGTTATTTTAACATTTATAACTTAGTCTGTATAATATATATATATATATATATATATATATATATATATATATATATATATATATATATATATATATATATATATATATATATATATGAAAGAATATATATGTATCTATTTTTATGTTAGAGAATAATTCTATGCATATTATGGTAAATATCTTATTATAAAAAGAAATATTTTTTTACGTGCCTTTAAATTGAGAATGTTACAGTATAAATATTATTATAAAAATTTAAAATTTATTAAAATTGAACCATAATTATATAAAAAGTATATATCATTTAAGAATAACTCTCTTCGATAAAATCAATGTACAAAATATCCAATGATGACCGCCGAATCAAAGTCCAAATAATACAATTAAATTACAATACTACAATAAAACAAAACTAATTAATAAGTTAAGAAAGATATCAAAGTCAAGTCAACAACTTAAATATTTAACATATCAATTTTTAAAATAAATACTACAATTATGAATCAATCAACTCATTTTATCTTCATCTACTTCATTTTTAACAATATTTGAGTCGACTTTTGATAATTTTCCCTTATTATAGCATTGATCTCCCATTTATAACATTCTCTTTACACTTCAAGTAAAATTTTTTTTAAAAAAAAAAAACGGGTTGTCCCTGTCCTGACCCTGGGCTCATCAGGATTAAGTCGGAAAACCAATCCACAAAGTCTAACCCACTTTTAACAGTTCTAAACAAAATAAGTAAATATAATTAATCATTATCTTTAATTATTTTGATTGCAAATTTTATAGTTTATATCAATATTTTTTATTGACTTTTTTTTACAAAATTAATCATACAGATTAAAAAGATATTTTAATGTAAAGAAGATATTCAAAATATAAAAAAATTAGACTCCAAATTTAAGTATTAAAATAATTAATCGTTAGAATTTAATTGAGACGGAATTGGATTAAAATAATTAAATGGTTAAGAGTTGCTGTTCTTGTGTTTCGAGTTTGGACATTGGGACAAAATGCTTCAGGCTTCTTCTCCTTGTTCTTCTGTCCTTCCATTCCCATATGCTGGGAATGCTGCTCTTCCTTTACTGTCAAGTCGCACTGATTCTCGTATGAACTTCTCTTTCAAGCTTAAAATATTACAGACCACTCGAATAAGACCAATTAGAAGCCAACCCAGGTTGGGGTTGCAATCACATAGTCAGAGAAATAGCAGCCCAAGAGAGGATAGGTGGTCTCTTCGCGGAATGACAGCCCTTGTCACCGGGGGAACTCGTGGAATTGGGTACCAACACTTTAACTTTAATGCTTATGCTTCCCTCTATTTCTGAAATTTTGTGCTTCTCATGTTAACTTGTGATTTGGAATATGCAAAGGCGCGCGATTGTGGAGGAATTGGTGGGATTTGGGGCTAGAGTCCATACCTGTGCCCGAAATGAAATAGAGCTCAGGAAGTGCCTGAAGGATTGGAATGATTCGGGTTTTGAGGTTACTGGGTCAATTTGCGATGTGTCGGTTCGAGAGGAGAGAGAGGCAATGATGGAGAACGTATCCTCTATTTTCCAGGGGAAACTCAACATCCTTGTAAGGTCCTCTTCTCACTCTTAGTCTCTCTCTGCGTTCCCCATGTTTGGCGTTCTTAACTATTGGACGCATTGTATTTTCTGCTATTGCCGGTCAAAACATGCAACTTTTATTGAACAATTAGAATGATCTTACATCACATTGGGTAAAAGAATCACCGTATCATAACAATGATACTTTGTCCTATATAAAGATGTGCACTGTTATTGACTAGCACCTACGTATGTATCTGATTTTTCAATTAAAATTTTTAGGTTTGATACTTGGCAGATGAGCTTCACTTAGAATTGTTTTTTCTTTTTAATCTTTGGAACCTTATTATTTTAATATGTAGATAAACAATGTAGGGACAAACATTCGGAAACCAGTGACAGACTTCACGTATGCAGAGTTTTCCAATCTCATGGAGACTAATTTAGGATCTACTTTTCATATATGCCAACTTGCACATCCACTTCTGAAAGCGTCAGAAGTGGGAAGCGTTGTATTTGTCTCCTCTGTGTCTGGTTTTGTCTCACTGAAGTCGATGTCTGTTCAAGGAGCAACCAAAGGTAATTTATCTATTGCAGCTTGCATAACAAAACTTGAAGTATTTATCAAATTCTGTAATTTTATGTTATTTGTTTTGTGATTTATAGGGGCAATTAATCAACTTACAAAAAATTTAGCTTGTGAGTGGGCAAAAGACAATATAAGGTGTAATGCAGTTGCACCTTGGTACATAAGAACTTCAATGGTGAAGCAAGTAATTATCTTTCTCCTTATCCTGTAACTATTAGTTTGATTGAGCTCCTTATGAAATCAGAGGCCTAGAGTATGGTAATACTTTAATCCATTCTTCTTCCCCTTTCTTTTTGGTTTTTCTTTGGGAGGGGGTAGACTGGTGAGGTGTGGATGGGTGAATAACTTTTTACCAAAACAACAGACATCGAACAGTGGAAAGCTGCAACGACAAATCCCTCTTCCAAATGTTTATAGAATATTTCAATTCCCTTCATAAGTTCCTGTTACAACAAAACAGCTTTGATCTGACATATTGGTAGATATATGCAGTGAATCTCTCTAGTTCAATGTGATACATTGCTTCCTGTCAAAACCATCTTAGGTTGATTCCAGGCAAGCTAATGCCTGCACAATTTATTTCCAAGCAATTCATATTAATCCAGTTTTCTGGAACTTTACAAGAGTAACTCTTCTGCGAGCATATCTCCCAAATCTCATTGATCAAGCTGCATCTATATGTGTTCCTTATCCACCATGACTGAATTACAAAAACACAGAAAGCCCGATTCTTCATTCAATAGGTCATTTATTCAGCATACCAGGTTAAGTTTTTTATGTCTAGGAATGTCAATTTTGGACCAAACCAATTTCTGCTATATATCAGAAACAGAGACATGAAAGATTTTTATTGGCTTCCATGTAATGTAGCAAAAGATTTTCTGAGTTACTGGAAGTTTCTAATCCCATAATTGGACAATCCAGGATTCATCCTCAATTCTTAGGCAATGGGAACACTACTCTCACACCCACATATTGCAAACAAAAAAAACAAAAAAATTGGTGGCATAAAAAAAATCAAATTATGCCTATTAAACATTGTCTTTCGTGATTTTTGAGTGATTTCCTGACTTGAAGTCGGTTCCACATCTTACTAGAAAAATGCTAACGAACGGGAGTCTTTCATCCTCTGCATAATTTGATTTCCTAACATTGTTTTGCTCGCGGAATTTCAATCTGGAAGTAATTTGCATACTGCTGTGAAACCCTGAAGTCTAGTGCAGTGACAAAATATAAAACTTGATCTGAAATTTCCCCCTTTTTTTAAGGTACTCAGCAACGAACCCTTTCTGGAAGAGATATACTCTCGAACTCCTCTTAGGCGCCTAGGAGATCCTGCAGAAGTCTCTTCTCTTGTTGCGTTTCTTTGCTTACCAGTGTCATCATACATCACTGGCCAGATTATATGTGTGGATGGAGGGATGACCGTGAATGGATTTTATCCAACACACAACTAGGAGTTGCAGCATACACAATACGCCCTAGCTTTTATCATTTTTCCTCTTCACCCGTCATTCCTATGGAGGAATTCAACTCCTGAACCATACTCAAAAGATATCAAACAAAGTGAAGGAGAAAAGGTAACTTTTAATTCTCTAATAAACATGTTTGTACTCAGCAACTGATTAGATGACGTGATTCCTTTGGTAACCTTTACACATGAGAAATTGTAGGCAGATCTTGAAAGGCTACCACTTTGCAGTGGTGAGGAAAGAATTGCTCATATTTTCATGATTTTAAGATGTTTCATTATGTTATGTGATCAAGAAAAGCCACATTAAGCCCACTAAGTTCCTTCAACCGAGATAACAGGATCGTATTTGGCCCAGAGTCACTTTTCTCATTATAACCAAGAACTATGATATGTTGCATCGTGGATGGACTTTGTTGAACACAAAAACTAGTTTGACGGGGGTTTGCTTGTACGTTAAGGTTGAAACAGCTCACATCAAAATAGTAATTGAAATGACAAGGTTGAAACAGCTTACATCAAAATAGTTGTTGAAATGACAGGAGCATAATAGAGTGAGGATCAATGATTCAGTTTCAATCAATCAGCCACAGAAACAGTGGCACAGTGGTTGTTTAGGTGACAATTAGGAAACCTACCAAAGGAGCTTTTTCCCAAAAGAATGGCGATTACTGGTGGTATTGCTTGCGCAAGGCCCATGTGTCGGGCTGATGTTGGTATGCAAATGTCATTAGCAAGAGAATCTTTGACTTGGATTATGATTAACCCCTGTATGAATTCTTAATATCACTTTAATTAGGCTTAGCGCCTGCATACCAAAAAGTAATCATCTTTCCTTACCAAGTCAAATAAACAATTGCGTACTAGCCCGGAAGATTGGAAACTGTAAATTTAATAATCAAGGGGTAAGCCCAAAAAAAAAAATAATGTCTGCTTACAATTAGTTGATTACTTTACGCATTTCCTAGCCGTCCCCCTCATCTCAGAGGTTGAAATTTCTTAATATTATTAATCTTGGAGAGATCAAACAAAATCAGGATTATAACCAAAACAGGCACGTAATAAGCTATTAAATTGTGTGCGGTCACTTTGCTTGAGGCCTCCTAGTTCCTCTGTCCAGTCACCTTCACTCACCTTCCATGTTTTGCTCTCTTCAAAAAAGAGGTATTAATCAGGCATATTGAAAATAACTCCTTAACAGTATGCTATTCAGCAATTCATTGATGTTTATAACAGGGATATTTGATGAACTTGAGCAGATTATAATTTAATTAATAACAAGCGTCGTACTTATTGTCATTCATGTAAATTATTACTATATGACTCAGCAATGCATAACTCAATTAATCATTTCTGATTATAGTTTCTCATAAACGTCCCTTTTGTTTGGTAATTAAATCTTCAGAAAAGCAGAAATGCTGATTAGCTTTGGTTTCTTTCAGTTTTTTCCTGTTTGACTATAAATTTATTTCACTTTTTCTGGTAAATAAAGTTAATATTCCTTTAATCCTAAGTCATATATATGTATACACATAACAGAGCGAAAAACTCGACCATTATTTGAATTTAAGTTATTGCATATTCAGGTCAGACAAATGATAAGACAACTAAATGGGACGTGTGTTGACAAAAACTTATCGTATATTCTTGGCTGGAAGGAAGGAAGGAACAATTGATTCAAAGGAGAAATTCATCACTGAAATAAAATGTCATCACCCAGCCCATCATTTATTTTTCTGTCCTCGTCCGACGAAGGTTGAATGACAGAACTAGCCGAAACTTGTTATTGAAGGAAATTGAACCAAACCCGCATAAATTTTATTAAATAAGGTCCAACAATTTATTATTTGTTATGGAAAACTGGGAAAAAGCAATGCGTGGGTGAATAGTGCTGCCGGAATTCATGTTTCAGGCGGAAAGACCCAAACTTCAATAAGTACGTGTCGTGCATCTCTTATTTCTGGAATAGACCATGCTTGCATGCGAACCATGTTGGTGCGCTCCACGAGCCAAATGTCGAGCAAAAGCAGCCCTGAAATGTAGGCGTTCCATGCAACCGCCTTTTCCTTTCAAAGAAAGCCAGCCAGCCACCCCCCACCGAGCAGTCCTCACAAAATCCATTTACTCTTCCACGCTTCCTGCTCCCGCTACTACGTGTCCCACCCCCTTCACTCTTCTCTCCAACGCCACGCGTCCACCATTTCCTTCCTCATTCTCCCACTACCCTTTCATTTTAACCCAAAGCCGAAAAGAAGAAAGCAACCCTCCCCCCCGCCGCCCCTCTCTCTCTCTCTCGATCGACCAGTAACCATTGACCACAAGCCTCTCTTCCCTTCGCTTCACAAGAAAGTAACCACGGTCAGGTTGTGATCCGACCCTACCAAGGTTAAATTTGAAAACGAGTGTGTTGGTCACGTGGATCTTACTTTTGCCTCCTCTCAACTTCAACAACCGGATATCGTACATTTGCTGTCTACAAAGGTATACCACGTGGACGTGCTTATGCGGTTCGAGTCATTAATCACTGGGTCCCTTCCCTCTCCCCGTACCGTCCTATCTGTTCATTTACATGTATTCCAATCCATTATTGACACCTGTAAAAGGGTTTTTTTCCTTCAACCATTAATCATGCTGTTGGCTTCACAACCAAAATAAAATCCGCAGAGATTCGAATTCGAAATTTCCTTTTATTGCACTGCAGTGTGCATCGAGCAAAATTGAAAAATATGGGAAGAGAGATGAATTGATGAGAAGGAGGAGAGGGGTGGGAACACGTGTCGGGGAATGAACAGAGCTTCGTATAAAATCTAAAACAAATAAAAAAGTGGAAGCGTCAACGAAGTGGACAGGTGGATAGAAACGTCAAAATCAAAAAGAGAGGCTTCTACGTATTGGGTTGTGATTGGACCACGACGGAGCCCCCTTCAAAGGAATAAAGTCGGGATTTTACGAAATTCATATTGAAATTCAAAGTCTCGTATTTTGTGGCATTCCCACCCAACTCCAGTTCGAGAGTTTTGAAACCCGCCCCCGCCCCCACCCCCACCCCCCGAATTGCTCCTCTGCCCCAACAAAAGCCGAGAGGACCACATGCGTGTCAACTAAGGATGTTTCTCCCCTTCGTTGTCTCATCTTCATTGGTCCACGTACCTCCGTGTTCTATGCAACCTACTATACACGTGTTCCATTTTCAAGCATCGCAAGGCATCCTTCGTTTAGGCACACAAGCACTCCGTCATGCCTTGCCTTCCCTCCCGACCCCACAACATTTGTCAAAATTTTTGTTCTTTGTAAAAAAATAGAAAAACAATACTGCTCACTTCATCCTCTTGGTCCCTACGCAAAAAATACCATCATCCATGGGCGTCCTTTTAAAAGCTTAGACATGATCGCGCGCGGCCCCCTACTCTTTCATTCTTCTTATTGCTAGCCAATTTCCCCTATCATTATTATTCATTTTCATTATTTTTGCCTGAAAGCTTCGTACGAGATTGACAAAGTTTGAGACTTTCCATGCTAATTAACCAGGAAAAAAAGAAAAAAAAACATCCTTCTTCTCAGTTCTCTGATTCATCTGACACTGAAATATTACTACGGAGTTGGGAGGAGTTTGGAATGGCAGAGATATGCTGCGGAGTGGTGAGCGAGAGCGACACTTCCGCTGCCTGTAAGCCCAACTCGCGTGAAGCCAGAAGGAGGAGGATGGAGATCAGGCGGTTCAAGGTGGTGGAAGGGGTGCCCCAAAAGGAGTCCCACAACGATGAGAAGCGTCCGAAACTCCACCTGGGTTCGCCGTCGCTTTCTCGAGACTGTGAGAATGCCGTCGAGAACTGTGCCACTGATATAGAAAAAGCCCTTGTTTTTCTAACGCCTGACAACGGAAAATTAGAGACCCATGAGAAACAAATTTCGGGGGTCTCCTGCAGCCCAACGCTCCCTGTGGACTCCCAAATTGTCCACATTCAGTCCCCCAAGTTTGGGGTAGCATCGGTGTGTGGAAGGCGAAGAGATATGGAGGATGCGGTGGCTATCCACCCAGGGTTTTTCCAAGACCATCCAGCCGCTGGTGAATTACATTACTTCGGAGTTTACGATGGCCACGGTTGCTCTCATGTAATAGCTGGTAGCCTAATACTTACAATAAATAAATTGATAATAACAATAATAAATTAAGAGAGAGATCGAAACAGAGAAAAATCTTGTGATAGAATAGTTAAAAATTTTGGCTTTCTAATATTTCTGGGACGTGAAAGTTCAGCTTTCGATTATTGCGTTCATTGTTTAGGTGGCAGCCAAGTGTAAGGACCGTTTACATGAGTTGGTGAAAGAAGAGCTGCAAAGAGCCGAGTGGTCGATGGGGTGGGAGGGTCCGATGGAGCAAAGCTTCTCGCGAATGGACAAGGAGGTGATTGCCTGGAATGCTAATGTTTTGCAAGCGAATTGTAGGTGTGAGCTTCAGTCGCCGGAGTGCGATGCCGTTGGATCTACGGCGGTTGTTGCTATTTTGACAGCTGATAAGATAATCGTTGCCAACTGCGGTGATTCAAGGGCGGTGCTTTGCCGCGACGGCAAACCCATTCCCCTCTCATCCGATCACAAGGTCAGCGTACACCCACCCTTTCCGACCTAGCGTTTGTCCACAAAGAGTGGGGTTCACTTGGTTTAGCAACAAAAATTAGGCTTATTCTGGGTTGAACTTTTAGAGAATGAGAAAGTTGTGTTTTTGTTTCTTTTTTTTTTCTTTTTTTTTGGAAAAATTCTGGTGTCTCCGTCTAATTAGTTTGACGAACGCTTGCATACAGCCGGATCGTCCAGACGAGCTGAACCGGATCCAGGCAGCCGGAGGGCGGGTCATTTACTGGGATGGACCTCGGGTTCTGGGAATGCTTGCCATGTCGAGAGCCATAGGTAAGAGGAGAAACTGAATTTGTGAGCTGTGCGGGACCTGAAATTGTGGTTTGCTTATATTTTGGTGTTGGTGCAAAATCATGGCAGGTGACAACTACTTGAAGCCGTACGTGAGCTGCGTACCGGAAGTGACGATAATGGATCGGAGGGCGGAGGATGAGTGTTTGATACTTGCAAGTGACGGGTTGTGGGACGTGGTATCGAACGAGACGGCATGCGGGGTGGCGCGTATGTGTCTACGGGGGAGAAATCACGCGCCTAGGAGCTCATGGACGGAATTAGAGCGCGAGGTGGAAGGTGTGACGACCGAAATGTCTGACAAGGCGTGTTCTGACGCGTCTATGTTGCTGACGAAGCTGGCTTTGGCCAGACACTCGGCTGACAACGTCAGCGTAGTGGTGGTTGATCTGAGGAGGGTCTGAAAATTCAAGAGATATTGAATTTTGTTTGGGCCAAAGGGGGAACACCCGCAGATCTTCATCCTGTATCATCCATTGAATAATGGATCTATCAAGTTATCCTCAAATGCAATTCAATTACTGTGTTTTCTATGAACCAATTTTCATTTTATTCACTGCATAAATAAATTTAAAATTTTCGTAATAAATAATATATACCCATTCATTATTAATAAACTTGATTATATAATTTTGTATAATTAAAACTCCGATTCATGTTTAGAACTTACAATAATTTTGTTGTATAAATATTAACATATTAACATTCAAATAACAACTAAGTAAGTCTTGAGTGGTTTATATAGATTAATATCCGAGTCTTGAATATTAAACAACATGCGTGGGATGTTGGATGCTTCAGGGGATTTTATTTTAATTTTTTGAAAAAATTGTAAAATTAATCAAATATGCATGAGTTTACAAGAGTTTTAATAAGACATAATAAAATAAAAAATAGTAAAAGTGGAGTAATATATATTTTTTATTTATTAATTAATAATATAAAAAAATTATAATAAATTTTATCAAAATAAAATTAACAACTCATAGTTCTTTAATAAAAGCAACATATTTTTAAATTTGTAATCTTGATTCTTTTTCTAAATTTAAAATATTATAGAATATGTTATACATTTTTCAAAGAGTTAATTAACACTGAATTTTCTCCAAAAAGAAAAGAAATTTTTTTTCAAGAACAAAAGTTTTCAAAAAGGAAAATTTTATAGAAAGAAAAAACTTTCTAACAGAGAAAAAAAGATTGTATAAAGAAAAAAAAAATTTTATTAGGCAGCGAGCTCCCCAAACTGAAGCTGCGCGGCGCTCCTTTGGCAGAGAAGAAGGAGAGCTAGGGCAACAGTTCACAACTTTGGCTTTTCTTTTTACATCAGGGGGATTTCATAGAACATGGGCGTGGCTGTAGACTATTCGTTTCCTTGGCCATTGGCTGGTAGACTTTTGTTTAGGTTGTTCATCATTAAATTTACTGAGATTGTAGACTTATAAATAAAAATAAAAATAAAAAAGTTCGTAAAATGACCAAATCAATTTTGTGCTTCTTATTTCTAATGATTGAGTCAAATCTATTCTCAAACCGCAACCCAGTGAGTGGAATATAGATGAAATTACTATTAAACCATTCATGCTTCAGATGACATATACATCGGACACTCAGAATAAAGTAAAGACTTTGGAGTTCTGTCAAACTTCTGCTACATCCATTTTATTAGGAGTTGATAGTCTTTTAACAATACTTTATAAGATAGTTTAACCAACTCCAACAATAGGAATATATGTAAACCTTCTAGTCATTATTAAGTGGAAAAAGTACGGAAGCTGTTTGAGTAATTACTAACTGCTGGGGATCAATGTGTTGGGTAGCAGGTAGTCCGATTTTGGCTAAAGCAAAAAATCGTTCCTTTGATAGTTCAGCATGGGATTTTTGCTACCAACTATACTAGGACCTACCCTCGGCTTCCAGACTAGAAACGAGTCTGTTAAATTGGGCATGAAAAATTTTAATCCTCTTATTTTACTTTTTTCGTTCTTGGCTATCTGAATTGTCACTTTAGCTCCACTCAACTGGATTAGATTAAATTAGCAAAATAATAGACTGACTGTTGTCCACGCTAAGAAAGTCCCGATCCAAAAGTTGAAAAAACTTTGTTAATTCATCTGTCTGAATAACAGGGCAGAGATGTTCAAAGAAAGCCTGCAGGCTATAGACAAGAACAGCACCTAAACACTAGCACATAAGGCGACGAGACATTTTCTAATGTGCCCTTGTGTTGGAAATCAAAACTGATATTTCCGGATGTTCCCTAAAAACTCTTATAGCATTGTTTCTTTTGCTCGCGATTGTCTTCAACTGCTGCGTTCTTTAATGCTTTCAGCTTTCTGTAACCAACATCAGTTCCAAATATCCTAATATGACAGACAAAATCATAGTGTCAGCAACTCAGTATAACTGGTTAAACATCCAAGGAATGGCAATTGAAGAACTATGGAGCATGCGCACATGGAATAAGCACCTATAAACCTAACAAGAAAGGCTTGTTCTTCTCCCAAGTGAAATCCACAGACCATGTCAGGCAAGCTTGGATTATAAGCATAAGGAAAATGTTAACGATGTAAGCAGATCATGCCAATACTTACCAGTCCATGTAAGTAAAGGTTGATGAGTAGTTTCCAGACTTGGTATATAACAAACGGTGATGATAATCATGAAAATCAGCTCTGAAATTGAGGAAGCAACATTCAAAAACAATGATTCTGCAGCAGAATAAACCACTTGGTTGGTGTCAAGTGAAAGAGAAAGAAATTGACACTCACCCCCCATACAATGGTATGAAGTTAGAAAGACTCCAGGGGAAATGGTAACCGCAATGTGCCTCAACTGTCTCCAGGACTCTCAAAACCATCCACAACCACAGAGTCAACAAGTGAGGGCCAGTGATTGCAGGACCAACAATGGTAGCAAAGCCAAGGAAAAGTATCTCAGCAGGGTGAGCATATTCAGAAGTAAGTCCAAATGGTGTGGCATACCTTCACAACATAGCAGAACATCTTTGAGCCTTAAGAAAACCCATAAAGCTCGTAGATAACCATATACCACTATTTTAAAAACAAAACCCAAGAACAAAGATAAGTATCATTTACTCATGATGAATACTGTGTACATGCTTGTACAACCATTTCGTGTGCAATACCCTGTGTCCCCAGTAGAACACAAAATCCTCCAATATGAAGTAAAAGATTATTTGAGTTAAAACTACTTTCCTGCAAACCAAAATTGGATATTTCTAAGTTAGAAAGATGGAAAGATATGACTAAATGTATTCACGAAATCCAATCACAAAGCTCATATGTCCAATGACAAGTGCGCCTAAAGAACCTGAAAGTACCAGGACGGCAGTGGAAGACTACTTCGCATGCCCATGAATCTGAAGACAGGATATGAAAAAAGCATAACAGGTAGATTGACTCCAAAGTGATACAGCAGTAAGCGTATAATACATTTCTCCTGAGCTGCAGGGCTGTTATTTTTTGCCTGCATGGAAGCAAGCATTAGAAACAACAGTAAATTTTTTACATATCAAGAAAACTTAGCAAACAAGAAGCTTTTAAAGAAGTAAAATGGACCAATAGAGAGGATCTATAAGCAGCATAGTATGTGTCATACAATGAAGTAGCAGGAGAGTTTGATTACATAAAATCATGATATTAGAATAAAATTTTACTTCTTTAAAGAGGATAAGTAGATGTTTAGAAGTGGAAATGGAGAACATTTATCAGTGCGGATGGTCTCAGGGGGTTTCTTACTTCTTAGCATTTGCACTGTAAGTGTTCCATAAGGAAAACAGTACTATATAATTTTGAAGGGAATAAAGAAAAAATTACTCAAATTCTTTTGTCAAGAATGACCAAGAAAAAAGTTTGAACATCAACCCAGCAAGCATTAGCTATGAAAGACAAGCAGATAAGGTTGAAGGCATATAAAAGTTTGCAAAGGGAAATCTGCAGTAACTTTCAATTCTAAAGGACAAGATGAATTTGCTTTTAAAACCCACAAACAAAAGAAAAAAGCAAGGTATTGATATAAAGAAAAAGGAGTCATCCCAGGGAATACGTCCACCATGTAAAAGCAAACTAAATTTACATATGACCGAGTTATGGAGCAGCTCAGTTGTAAATGATGTCCTTCCAAATTCAAATTTTTAAAAATACTTGAGGGTAGAATAAAAGCATAAATAATTTTCTCTAGCTTGGATAACAAAAGAAGAAATCTTACAGTTTTAATAAAACAATAAAGTTGAATAAGGCAAACCTGAATCTTATACTTGTTCAGCCATCCTGCCCTCTCAAGCCATATGAAGGGAAGTCCAGATAAGAAGAAAACACTTTCATGGAGAAAGAAACTTCCCAGACATGCCAGTTGAAAGTCGCTGAAGTGTGTGATTAAAGACTGCATCATGAAAGACAATGAATTTTATTTTTGTGAAATAGTAGTTCCAAAATATGATTCCATCCTACAATGTTTTGCATCTGAAAAGATAAGATTGATATTCCAGCACTAAAATGCCATTAATATGTTGAGCCCAGCATTCTTTAAGTTGTAGTGAATTGCAAAACCAAAATACCTACTAGATCTTACTGTGATATTTCTATACCAAAACTGCAAAATTCCCCCCTCCCCCCCTGAAAAAAATGAGGGTTTAACAAATAAAATAGGCCTGTGAGTCTGCCCATTTTATAACTGAGCGCACGTAGTTTGTAGGCTTATTGCAATATTTATTTTCAATGTCCTTTCTTCACTTCTTTTCCCCTTTTTGTTGACATGTATTTCGATACTTCATATACGAATTGTAAAATAACATGGACCCAAGTCTCAAACAGAGTATAAGCACCAATTTGTTTAGCCACTTAAAGGAGTGAAAAAAAAAACTAAATTCACTACCAAATTCCATCCTCACGGAGATCTAAAGTAATGAAGTTCCTAGCAGTTTAAGCATAAGCAACTTCCAAATGGAGCATGACCCAGCACTTTGCTACCCAGTCCTAGTCTCATCAGGACACCCATAACAATGAGAATGTATAGTTCTATCATTGCTCCCATCCAAGTATCATTTCCCTTTTTTAAATCCAAGATGTATACTCCCATCAAGTATAACAAAAAAGGCTAACCAATTTTGCTTCCCATCCCTGAAAGATATTATCTGTACTACGTGATCCTTAAAATCGTGTTTATACATGATAGAATACTAAAATTTGACATCCGATTCTCACCTAATACGAAATTTAAGAACCTGATAAAATTCTAAAAATCACAGAATAAAAGAAATTGAAAGCAGGAATCGGAGATCATGATTCCACTGCGCACATAAAATCCTTTCTTGAAGATAATCATGATGACAGCAGTGAGCTACAATGCACAACATTCAAAGACAACAACTTTTCACAGCTCCAATGCCCGATAAAAAGAAACCAAATCTAGGGTGAAATAATCGACAGGAAAAAGTAAAGAAGGAAGCAGTAGAAGAAGTAAATAGCGGAAAAGACAGAACCTGCCAACCAGATTCGACAAGAGACGCCATAGCTGCTTGAGAAACGAAGTCACGAGGAAAATCGGAGATAGAAGAGTGAGATTTCGGAGACGACAAAAACAGAGAGAGAACTCAGTGAAGCATGGAGTTGCTGAAGCTAGGGGAATCTGGCTTTTTCGTCTGGGGCCTTTTATTTCCATTTTTATATTTACTTTAAATAAAGGCCAATTGTTTTCTTTTTTCTTTTTTCTTTTTTCTTTTTTGAAGTCTTTTAAGATAAATTCTTTGCTTGTAATTGTTTTTGTTTTTATTTCTTTTAAAATTCACTTATATCGTTATATAATAAAAGATACACACTAAATAAAAAAAGTAACTTAATATTGAAAATCTAGACTTATGATTTTTTATATTATAGAATTATGAATTTTAAAATATAAGATTTAAATATTTAAATTTTAAATATTTATAATTATAAGATTTAAAATTTAAAACTTAACTTTACACGATTAAATTTTAAGATTTAAAATATAGTAAATTTAAATTTTAGAGTGGAAGATTTGACATTTTAAAATTTATAATTTAAAATTTTATCTTTTAAAATTAAGGTTTAAAAATTTAAAATTTTTAATTTTTAAATATTAAATATTTAGAGTATTAATTCAAGAGATTATATTTTCAGATTTTGAAATTTTTATGTAAGACATTGGAATTTAAGAGCTAAGGATTTTAAAATTTTAATGTTTAGTGTTTAAATACTTATTAATTTTGTCATAAAAAATATATAAAATAAAAAATAGTTAAATGTTATAATAACTAAGCAATTTTTAAGACTAGTATTTTAGTGTGAGTGTAAATAAAAGGCTGGAGAAAAGCTTTGTGCTAGCGACAGTAGCGGAAAATGTCCACGTCATCGGTCCAAAATCTACCGACTTTTGCAATCATCATTCATGGCTGCGATGCATGCATTCAACACAAGAAAGAGGACAGATGGTATCTTTGGTGCCAATGTCCACCTCATTATGATTCCCCCCCGGGCCCATGTACCTGGGATTCTTTTCTTAAATATTATTATTTAAATTATTTTCATTCAAAATTTTAAATTATTAAATAAATTTATAAATAATTTTATTATAATATTTAACATATACTCTCACATAAAAATTTTAATAATTACAAATTTATCGTACTTTATATTAAATATTATTATTATTATTATTATTTTAAAATATAAAAATTGATAAAAATTTAATTATTAACTATTTAATTATTAAAAAAATTAAAACTATGATTAATTATAATTTGTGTCACACGCATGTTTTAAGATATTGTTTAGTTAATGACAATAGAAAAAATAAAAATAAAAATTGAAAATAAAATAAAATATTATTATTAAAATATAGAATAAAATAAAATTTAGATTATTTTATATGTTTGGTATGTTTTAAATAATAAAATAATAAAATGAAAAAGTGATAAAAAATAAAAAATATTTTTAAAAATAAAATTGTTAAAAAATATTTTATTAACTTAAAAAATTATTTAAAAATAAAAAAATTAGTAATATAAAAATTTAATAAAAATATTGATAATATTAATAAATAATTTAATTATTATTTATTTTATCTATCAATAAATAATTTATATTATTTATTTAAAAATAATATAAATTAAAAATAAAATAAATAGAATTAAACAAAACACCAAAGACATTAATCTAGATTTCACATTTCAAGCCTACCAATTCCTTCTCATTTAATTTTATTTATATTATTATTTGTTTATAGGTGCCTAGGCACTAGACCATGCGATTGGTCCAATGCTTGGCCTCGAACGTAGAATCTTAAAGCCCGTAAATACAGGACCAGACGCCTGGCCTTAGGATGGATTCTGCATCTCGAGGCTTGCACCAAGCCACTAATAAAAGCATCAGTCGCCTGATGTGTTTTTAGAAGTGCTCAAGCGCTGGACCAGGCGTCTGGTCCAGCACCTGCGCGCATTTGGTAAATTTTGGATAAGTGACTATTTGAAAAATCAGTCACTTGATCCATACTATGCGCTGGACCAAGCGCTTGGTCCAACGCCTGTCTTCGCATGCTGTGTCTTATGTCACAATAGAGAATCAGTTCCCTTGTGTTCAGTGTGAATGGTATGCAGATTGATATGTTAACTTTTAAATTTAATCCAATGTATTACTCTGTATTTAATAGATGGTATGCAAGTTCATGTATTAACTTTTAAATTTAATATATATATATATATAATTGTATTAGACTCTAATATTTAATGTATGGTATACAATTCAATTGTCTTAAGTGTTGTATGTAATCAAAGGTATTTAATTTACAACTTTATCATATGCATAATAACTACATTCATACAAATTAAGAAGATTGACACTTTTTATATATTTCTTCGACAAATATTTACAAAATACATTAATACATAACAACTACAAATAACTCAAAATTTGAATTTTTTTTCATCAAAAACTCAATTACAACACCTAACAAAATACACCATGACGCAAGACAAATAAATTTTTGAGTTCTCTACATTTCCTTTGTTTCGATTCATCCTTTCTCGGCTAGATTCAAGTAATTCTCGTAGATTCACCCTTTCTCGGCTACATTCAGATAATTCTCGTAGTTGTCTAAGTTTAAATAATACACATTCTTCCATGCTCACATGTAGGGTGAATCTACCCATTTAAAGAAATCACATCGGTCAATTGACTGATAATTTGTACATGTTAAATGTAACATTCCATAATTTTTATTTTTCAATAATAATATTTTGTTATAAACAAATATATTTTTATTTGTTTAAAAATGATTATGTTTTGCTAAAAGTAAGTCTATTTTTAATTAAAATAATTATTGTTTTACTTGAAATAATTATATTTGTCATTAATGAATTTTTGTTGTATTTTTATAAATATTCTTTCTTTTAATATATATAAAGATATTTATTTTGAGATTTGTTTTATTATGATTTTTATCAAGAACAATTATGATTTAAGAGTTTAACCAAAAGTTTATGAGAATATAAATTTTTAAAAATTTTTGAGATATTTTAAGATGAAAAACGGAGTTTATATGAATTTATATAAAAGAAAATCCTATTATTAATTATTAAATTATTATTATTATTTTAAAAAAAATAAAATAAAAAGGGAAGGGGGGAGGTAGAACGATCAGATTTCTGAAAACGAGAAAGATAAATAGTAAATGAATAGTAAGTGAATAGTAATTTTTAACTTTTTCTCTCGATCTGGAGTGCCTATTGGTTTCTGATCTCAAAACTGAAGGTGTTACTGGATTCAGGATGAATAATACTACAATTTTGACCGATCAATTTTTCAAATCAGCCGTTGAATCACAGTAGATCTGAAGTAGAAAATCTCAGAAAAAGGTAAATCCTGAAATTTTTACTGAGAGACCTCTAATTAAAATTATAACACTGTAGATGAATTCAGGAGTTAGATAAACTTTAAGATAGGTATATTTTCGGCCATTTAACAGTCTTTTTGTTCGTCGTGAATAGTATTTTCTGGCAGTGAATAATAACCAAGCTCCCAGAGTCATTTTCTAAGTTTTTGGACCCTCCAGACACGTTTTTGAAGTTTAATTGATTAAATTCAGCTTAGAAAAATACATTTTAGGGCTGTCCAACCAGGAGCCCTACCTTGTGAGTAGATAATTTTTTCTATGTCTTGTTCCATGCTCTTCTTGAATTATAAATGTATTATTGTTTCTATTTATAAATTATTTATGCTATTATAAGTTTATTAAATGTGTTAAAATATCTATTATAATTACGAATTGGCACATAGTTCAAGAAGAGTATGGTTTTAGAACTGGATTTTAGAATTTATTGAATATGTGGTTCGAAATGTATTTATCATTATTTGATAAAGTGAATATTATGTGCACGATGCATTGATTTGTAAAGCTATATACTTGTGAAAATAATGCATATATTATAAATGAGATTAAATGGCAAGCGTAAAGCTGATGGCAAGTTGCTTGATAAATATGACAAGTGTAAAGCTCATGGCGAGTTGCTTGATAATTTTACATGTATTTATATGTATTGATGAATATCGGCTGGTAGTATGGCTCGTGATGGTACCGAATAAGAGACGTCCTATTAGCTTGAGTGAGCCGAGGGAGAGCCGCTCCAACTGAGTGACAGTAGTAATTTGAGGGGGCAGGAGGGTGATGTACTCACATTCCCTAATCACTTATTGTGACTAGGGTTTAGTGGATTGTCAGAGATATTTGAAAATTAGATAATAGAGTAACAATTTTTCAGTCAGAAGAACGAATACTTGGGTTGCTCGATGACTCCTTCAGTGGCTTACAAAATCGCTGCTGGTAGGTTCAAGAAGGTCTCGTGGAATAGACAAGAACAGTGGGAAAAATAGTGGCCGAACGATGCTTCTGAATCCTCGCAGGGACGATGGCCGAACGATGCTTCTGGGCTCCTCACGGGGACAGTGGCCAACGCATGCCTCTACTCACGGTAGTGCCCCTTGGCGTTGGGAGGTGTCACCGGTAGAACTTCAAAGAGAAATCCAGAAGAGGTTCTCAAAAACAGAAAGACGACACGACTCTAAAAATAAATTATAAATCTCATTCATTTAAAAAAATATGATTTAATGAATAATTTTATATTTTTAATATTAAAAATATTTTAATCTTTTTATTTACTTTGTCTTTTCATTCCATCCTTTTATTTTTATACTAAACAATGTAATATAACATTAACTTTATTTTTTTTTATTACATACCAAACAAAGTAATAATAGATTTCCATTTTTTTTTGTATTCTAACTTATTTTTTATTTTTCATTTCAATTCATATTTATTCCACTCAACCAAACAGGAACTTAGTCTTTTTTCAGTCAAAGAAGAAGTTGGCTTCTCGTTCAGACGATTTAGCTTCAAATTGCATAAACTAAAAGCACCGGAAATTAGGAGGTGTTCTTATACATTTCTTCTGCGTGCAGCACCCACAGCACATTAACTTAAAAAGTAGAAGTGTACTCAGACTCAAGAGTATCACCTAAACTGTAGCAGCAAGGGCAAAATAATACATGTGAACCATATACTAGTGATTTACCAGGCAAAAGATATGAACGTTCATAAAAAATAAAACATCTCAAAGGATGTAGAAAATACAACAATTTGGTTGCAAAACTAGATAGACATTCAAAATATTGTTTAAAAACAAAGTAACACAAAACTTAGTTTGTCCTTGGGGTGGCCCATTCAACTCTAAGGATGAGATTGTCGTAACCATATCCGTTGAGCTTGTTAATAGCTCTCTGTGCATCTTCCCTGTTTACGAAGTTAACAAAGCCAAATCCTCTGCTCATGCCCGTCTTTTGATCAATAGCAACATAGACTCTGCTTACAGCACCAAAAGGACGGAACAGTTCAAGTAAATCGGGCTCCCTTGTGTCTTCTGAGAGGTTGGTGACACGTACAGAATTTTCATCATTCCTACGCCGCATGTCTGATCCAGTCCTTTCTGCACCCGCTCTCAGACCAGGAGGAACATATGTTCCCTTAGCTGGACCAGAAGCAGCAGCTGCGGTTTCTGATGCAGCAGGCTTATCAATAAATCCCTCAACCGGAGCGGCAAGATCCTTGTAAGGACACCTTGAAGTCCAGTGGTCACCCTTCTTCCCACAAGTCCTGCAAACCATGAGAACAGCACCTTTCTGGAATTGTGCCAACGGATCTCCAGCAACCTTTGGTTCTTCTGGTTTGCTACCTGTTAACAAATGCATAGTTATGTTGATGGCAGACTATTGCTCTACGAGGGTAGGCCTATCATCGGTAAAAATATAAAGACAGCTATAGACACTTAGGCACCTGCACCTTCATGCAAATATATACATATGCAAAACCCTCGCTTGACACAGATATAGTCTTACAGACGCCAAAAATTAGTGTTTATCCTCTAAAGTAGAGCAAATTCATGCAAATGTAATATCAGAATTGTACACCAGAGGATAAAATAATGCAGCATAAATGAAGACTTCAGTAATATTTTGCTTTAAATAAAAGCATGTATAAAACCATCTCGCGATATCACCTGAAGGTACTTCTAATTTTGCCGGTGCACCAGAAGCATAAAATAAAGGGCTTTACATTTCAATTTAAAAGCTTCCAGAAATCTACGGCATTCCAGATTCGCACACTACAATGAATTGATTCAAACAATCAAACCATTTAAGTATAGGACAAATGGCTTCCAGAGGAATCTCACAAAAGCGAACCCCAAAAAAAAAAAATCATTAAAATCCAGGACAGTTTGCATAAGAAGAATATGCAACACTTGCCTAACTGCATCGACTGTAAATGAGAGAGTTGTTCCTCTTGAATGAGGAAGCAAAAAAAAAGTTACCAAAAAAGCATGGATGTTGAACAGGTTAATACCTTCCACCACTTAAAGCAATGTGCATAATTTTGGACTAAAAGATAAGAGGAAACAAAGAAGCAAAGAGAGATTCTTCCTCTCGCTATCTTAAACTTTTTCCAGTAACAAAAAATCCAAATAAGGGGAATAAACTTAATCTAACCCAGCAACAACCTAAACCCTAAACCCATTGAAAACACACAATCAATCAGAAGACTTTATTAAAATAGATTGTCAACATGAGATGAGAGGGCAAAAATGTATAACGAAGTATATCTTTAAGACATAAAGTTTGTTCATAAGACCCATGCTCCTAACTAATCTTCTTCTCCCAGCAGAATTTGTTTAAAAAAAAGACGGAAAATTATTAAACAAAACCAAACACAGAGGTAGAAACAAACCAGGAGCCCTAGGTCGCTCGAGGAGGATCTCTTCTGTGGATACCATGGTGAGCCTGCTACCAACATCCTCGTGAACAGCATCGCCGAACTTAGCCCAGGATCGCCTCTCGACGGCTCGCTTGCTGAGGCGTGCATTAGCAAGCTTCCGAGTGCGAGTGGTAGTTGTGATCTTAACCTTGTTACCATCTTCATTGAATTTGTACTCAATTACCTTCTTTATCCCGTTCTCGTCGGGACCTATTACATGTCGCGGCGGCAGCAAAAAGTCGAGATCCTCCCCATCGTCCTCATCAAGCTCGCCCCATCGTAGCTTCGCCGGTTGAGGAGGGTTCAGACCCGCCGGAACTGGATCTGCCGTTTTGGTTAACGCCATGCTCGCGTGATCCTGACTGCGAGCGAAAGATAGTGTGTGTATTGCGAGAGGCGCCTAGGGCTTCCTGGTTCGCCGCTCCGATGAAGATTGGATTTTTCTTAGTAAAAATAAAATTAAAATAAAAGTAGGCCTTTTTACTTTGAGTGATACGTATTGCGTGGAGCAATGTCAATGGTTGACTAAGCTATAGGCAAGGAATTAAATTTTCTTTCTTTTCTATTGAAATAATCGAAACGTTTCCGTTTCTTGAGTCACCGATGCAAAACGGAGTTATCGAAACGAAACGAAGTGTTTGTTAAAGAATTATTTTATTTCAATTAAAATTGCTTTGTTTTAAAATGTTTCGGTAGAAATACTCTTATTTCAATAAAAATTTTAGTGAAAATACTCTTATTTCGAGTTGTTTCAATAGAAATACTCTTGTTTCAAGTTATTTTGATAGAAATACTCTTGTTTCGAGTTATTTCAATGAAAATACTCTTGTTTCAATGGAAATTTTGGTAAAAATACTCTTATTTCGAGTTGTTTCAATAGAAATACTCTTGTTTCGAGTTATTTCGATAGAAATACTCTTATTTCGAGTTATTTCAATGGAAATACTCTTGTTTCGAGTTATTTCGATAGAAATACTCTTGTTTCGATGAAAAAGTACTAAACTAATTTGAAAAATAAAAAAATTGACAATATAAAAGTAGATGAAAATAGCATTATATCATATCGAACACTAAGTTATTTTCTCTCACAAGTCACAACACTTTTATTAACTTCATACTCTCCCCCTTTATTCTTATGACATTATTTTCCTTCATTATCTTTATTTTAAAGAGGAAACTACAAAAATAATACAAAGAGATATTGAAAGGTAAAGAGAGAGAAATATACCTAAAGATAGAGATAGAATTATGGTCGACAGAGAAAGAGACTTAAATATAAATGTCACGAAAGAGTTAAGAAGAAGACGGAGAGATAGATGCAATAGAGAGATTGTTGTTGAATACTATTAGAATTTGAGTTGAAGTCCCTACTGTAATAGTATGTTTACTTACTATTTAATTATAGACATTAATTCAAATTAATTTTAATATAATTTTATATATCTATATCATTAATATTATGTTAAAATCTTTTAAAATTTAAAAAAAAAATATTATTTGAAATTATTTGAAACGTTTTTTAAAAAATCTTCCTTTTCTTCGAAATTTCTGAAACGTTTCGAAATGTTTCCGTTTTTAGAGTTACCGAAACGGTATCTCGAAACGAAATTTAATACTTTGGCTATAGGGTGGTAACGATTATTTTAAATTTGAGTTAAGTTATTTAAGTTTATGCAAATTATTTTTTAAAATAATCAAATTTAAATAGATAAATTAAATAGTTTTTAAAAAATAATTTTTAAATTTAATTTGACTTAAAATCTATTTAATTATTTAAATAATCTATAAATTTATTTAATTAAATTAAAATTATTTGATAAATAAATTTATTTTAATAATTTATAATTTATTTAAATTAATTTAAAATTTTAAAATTATATTTTATTTTAAATAATATATAATTTTTAAAATTTTAATTAATTCATAAATTTTAAGTTAATTTATTAATTATTTTTATTAAATATAATTTTAATTTAAAATTTTTGATTTATTACTTTTTAATCTAATTTTTTTCTGGTATTTTGCTCGGTTCATTTTTTCTTTCGAATTCAGTTTATTTTCATGCACTCAAAAAATGTCTGCTTCGATAATTGTGGGCTGCCAAATTAGCAGATTAAATGGACAGAGGTTGAGTGAATGAAATCGTGAGGTATGGTGTGTCCTTTACTACCCAAGAGCGCAGATGGACTTGTCCAAAAGAGTGCAGGTGGGGCTTTTTGTTTTGGGCTGTTGCATTTGCCCAAACCGAAAAAAGGAAAAGAGTAGGGCCTACTATATTTGACAATTTTTTTTTAGCACTGGCTGTAAATTTTTGTTTTACAAATTTTTTTCTAAGTTTCAACTTGATGCTTATATAATAAATATTATAATTTTTCAATGTCCAAAAAACAAAACAAGATGCACTTGGCTGTAATCCTACCCCTTCAATTTGTTGAAATTTTGGAGGATTCAAACAGGCAATTAATGGAGCAAAATAATTTAAGCCACAATTTCAACAAATGTGACTAGCTATTTTCAATAAATGTGACTAGTCATTTTCAATAAATGTGGCTACATTAAATTTAAGCCACAATTTTAACAAATCTCCACCTTGGCTTAAATTTTATCAAGCTCCAAATTAGTGAATTTCTAAATTGTCTTCTCTAATGCACATTTGAATAATCCACATACTGCAAATTTCAAAGATAACGACATGTGCAAACAAAAGCATACATAATGCTTCAAAGAAATTATCTAACACCACCTTTTGACAAAACAATTGCAGAGTCCCATAATTCAAAATGGATGAAATCCATTGTACCCTTAGTCCTGTGAGTGGCTGTACTGAACTTGACACAATGTTTACAAAAATCAAGTTTCTAATCTCCCTTTTATCATAAAGGAGCCACGTGAAACTTTTAAAGCTCCACCTTCAGCAAAATACTTAGAGAAAATCACTTTCATCTATAGTCACATTGGCTATGTTGCTGGTATTCTCTCTTTTCTCTTTGAGTTTTGGACATTCTACTTTCCAATGTCCTTTCTTCTTGTAGTAGTTACATCTGCATTTTTTAGATTTAAACTTTGACTCATCTCCATTTCTACTCAAGCACTTTTCTTTAATTCGCGTGAATTCAATGATGCCTTAACATCGTCTAAAGCAAGGGTGTCTCTTCCATAGAGCATAGTGTCGGCAAAATGTTCCATTGAAAAAGATAGGGAACACAATAAGATTAAGGCTTGATCTTCGTCATCAATTTTGACATCAATATTTTTCAAATCCAAAATAACTCTATTGAACTCATCCATATAGTCTTTAATAGGTGTACTTTCTTTCATCCGAAGTGTGTAGAGTCGCTGCTTTAAATAAAGCCGATTAGTGAGGGACTTTGTCATATATAGACATTCCAATTTAAGTCACAATTTTGCCACTGTTGTCTCGTCTGCAACCTCTTGTAAAACTTCATTTGCAAGAGATAACTGAACTGCATTGAGTGCATGTGTTAAGATGTCTTCTTTTACTTCATCAGACAGTATTGCTGGCAAAGTCTCATTTCCTTCTACTGCCTTTAGCAACCCTTGTTGTACCAACAAGGTACGCATTTTCACACGTCAAAGGCTAAAGTTATTGCCAACAAGGTACGCATTTTCACACGTCAAAGGCTAAAGTTATTATTGCCGTTGAATTTTTCTATCTCAAATTTTGCCGTCATTTTAAAAAGAATTCAAAGCTATTTTTAGTCAAGTAATTCTAATAAAATATTTTCTGATGTGGAAGATCAGTCAATACTGCAACCACAGAGCATACTAAAGATTTTAAAAGAATAACCATCAAATGCTCTGATACCACTTGTTGGGATTTTGGAAGACTCAAACAGGCAATTAATGGAGCAAAATAATAAAGAGAAAAATAATAGACAAAAGAATTAACGTGGTTCAGCTTATAGCTTACATCCACAAACAAAACGATCAACAATCTTCACTAACAAATCAAATGGAGAATACAAAAGTGATTTTACTATACTCCTAAATACACCCACATCCCAAATACACCCAAATATATCTCAATGATGTATTTCTCATCAGTGTATTACTCTACACAAATTGGTACCCAAAATACATCCAATAATACCAATGGTGTATTACTACTAAATGATACCATAAAAGATCACCCAAACTTTAAGAGTCAAATGCCTCAAAGCTCCTACTTTTTGCCTCTTCCTTGGCTTGTTTCTCCACCTTGAGTGATGTATTTTGATCTCTTTCCATTGCCTATTTATAGGCAAACATGCCATGGGTGGGTGAGAAGAGTCAACAATAGAGGTTGAATTTGTTTCTCCTTCCTCTTTTGCATAAGAGTCAACAATAGATGTTGAATTTGTTTCTCCTTCCTCCTTTGCATACCTTGCAAAATCAACAAAAGTAGCTAGCCATTTTCAACAAATGTGGCTAGCCATTTTCAACAAAAGTGGCTACATTAAATTCAAGCCACAATTTCAACACAATTTCACATCAAATTCATAAAATCCATCTCCCCAATTCTCCAATTTTCTCTTGATAAGCGCTTGAGATATTAGTAGTTTCCTCAAAAAGGTTCTCTCCGGTTGATTGTGAGTCAATGGTATGACAAAACAAACACTTGATCAGATGGAAACCAACTCAATTTACAGATATACATTAGAAGCTTCTGCCCACTAATTTCCAACATCTCAACAGCTAAAGCCGTATCATGCATCTGCTTCTCCAGTTTTTGCTTGTCTTTCTGAGCACATTAGCAGATATAAAAAAAAAAAATGAATATTCACAGAACAAGTCAAACTTATTAGAAGTTCATCAGGAGGGTACCGGAGTTTAGTTGAGATTTGGAAACCATTACAAATTCAAGTTAAGTTTTCATGGAAAGAACCTGCAGCTTTTCTAGATATGAAGGCAAGTTTCTGTTCCAACTCCTGCTAATTTTCAGACATCAGTGCTGCGATGTGGGCCTCCTCTTTTGCTAGTTGCTGCTGCTCCTGTTGCCTCAACAATGATTCTGGCTAGATTAGATAGCAACATAGCCTGCAGTTCTGATTTAAAACCAGCTAGCTCCTTTTCTTCTGCTTCCTTCAGCGTACAAATCTGGGCTGAGCCTGAAAGGCACCGGAACATCCTTAAGAGCTTTCCTGAGAGATGCATGCCACTGTATATTTTGCTCCTTTGGCTTTAAAACTACAATACAGAACATCAGTATAGCCAACACAACCGCACGCAATAACATTTCTAATTATATTATGACATAATATAATCTTCACAAGTTTATTCTTTTCAAATTTGTGGAATATTGCAGTCAATGAAAGCTAGGTAAGTTGTTTGTTATGTTGGAGTTCACAAGGTAATTTTCGACCTCTCCCGTATCATTTAAATGCTTCTGCGCATTCCACCGTTATATATATACATTCCATGAAGCTGCCTAAACAAAAAATGATACGAAACTACAATTATTATATACAGGGCTCAATGAGCCAACGCTGTCTGGGTGGTGTAGTTGGTTATCACGCTAGTCTCACACACTAGAGGTCCCCGGTTCGAACCCGGGCTCAGACATCTCGTTCTCGAAATCATGCTTTTATAAACTTTTGTTTGAATGCACATGGTGTGCAAGCTCAGGCGTCCATCCCATTTTCTGTAATTTTTTAGTAATATCATGAGCATTTAGTCAATATTTTGAAAAAGTATTTTCTTGTCAAATTACTTTTAAAGGATATTAACAAAGCTATTTTTGAATATAAAATACTGCTTTTTGGATAAAGAAAAATATTTTAATTCTATCTTTTTAGACCTTTTTTGGGCATATTGATAATGGTTGAAGCAACATTTGTGGTATAGGGGCAGTAGAGTTGGGTGTGCAGGTGCAATGGTGACTGTAAGAGCAATAATAAGCACTGTGATAACGGTACTGCGTGGGGACGATGGTGGGGTCACAATAGCAATGGAAGAAGAGGGCGGCGATGGTAGTTAGTAAGTTAGTATGTGCAGGGACAGGAAGATCGCAAAGGTGATGGGTGCAAGGGTAACAGGCTAATGACAATCAAATTGAAAATCGTGGTTTTGGTCTTTGGTGGCAATTAAGGGGTTTAATTAGAAGGAGTTTGGACTCTTGAAATATTTTGTGACAAAAAAAAAAAACAAAAGTAATAGTGAGACAACTCGGTAACCTTAAAAAATATCCAAGGATAATATTTGTCATTTTCAAATAATAATAAATTATGCTCCTTAAATGAAATTTTAGTTCTCTCTCTCTCTCTCTCTCTCTCTCTCTCTAAATTTTCATTTAAAAATAATTTTATGTTGATCAAACTCCTGTATAATTTCCGTTAAAATCTAACTTGTTTCCTCTTCGATAATACATTAAGAAAATAAAAATTTAGAATTAAAAAAAGTGAGGCTTTGAGTTAAATGCATGTTAAGAGTGATACAAAATTACTACATTTTCAAGTAGTGATTTGTTTGCCTTCGTTACGTATAATTTATTATATATTAAATGCATCCATATTTATTTAAATAATCTCGCCGTAATGATCAACTTAACTACTTCTGGTTAAAAAAAATAGGAAATTCATTGACCAAAATATATTGTAATGAATGAATGAATCCGGTCCCTTGGTGGAATATTCCACATTACATTTTAAAAATCGAATGTATTTACATGGCACCATAATTAATCTCCAACAGAAATTTTACAAGAAAATCAACGTAAAAACCGTAGTACTCCACCCCGGCCAGTAGAAAAGCTATTATCCCCAAATTATGAAGTTACACCGCAAGACATATATTAAGACTAAAACTCACATCCTCAACACAAATTGACATGAAGCCGTATCTGCAAAGCATGCAGGTGTATATATATATATATATATAGGAGCTTCGTATCCACCATTGTTATCTTTAAGCGGTTTCCTGCTAACTATACAGCATATATTTCTGCAAGCATGATGCCAATATTAAACTATTGACAACCCACAAATATGAAGTAGACTTACTACTACGTATTAATATTATACAAAGGACGACTAATATCAAAACTTGACTGCGCCCCATAAATCAAGAGACAGAAGGTGCTGGAGATCATAATAAAAAAATTATTGATAGACCATTATTTATAAATTTAAATTTTTAAGTTGAATTTACAATATTTTTTTAAAAAAGATCAAACAAGCTTGCGAGAGGGAGCATGTTAGATATCATAATATAAAAAAACTAGTAATAAAATGTCGTTTATTAGCTTAAATTTTTTAGTTGAATTGGTTCTTAATAGAGATATATAAAGAAAATTACAAACGTAACTATCAGTAATAACCACTTAACTGAGAGCAAAAACATGTTATAGCTCTCATTGTTAGTGTTAGATAACAAGGTGAGGAAATCAAACTGTTGCTGCTTGCTACAACATACTTGTTAGAGATTAATTATAAAAATGATTAAAAAATTATCATTCATTAATTTAAACTTTTAAGTTGAAATGATTTTTATATACTATCAAAGCCTTTATGTTCAAATCTTACTAACTCCCATTTTTTTAAAAAAAGAAAAGTTCAAAAGAGAGGAGAAAAGATCAAGAACTGTCAGACAAATTTTTGAAATGGGTCTTAACAATGCTTGTCCAAAAGAAAGGCATTTAGATTTCATACGTGAACAAAGGCATTAAAGCATATCATGATTTCATTCATTACATAAGAACAAAACACAGACAAACTTAGACAGAAAAATTACTTCTTGAATCAACATAAAATATTTCATTCCTATCGAAGTACGGATGAAAAGATAAATGTCAATAGTAGCTAGCAGGGGACTTACACCGAAGGATGCCATCTTCGTCACCGTGTCAAATGAATCTGTGTCTTTTATCTCAGGATCTGGAAAGAGCATATTAATCTTTCATCAACGCTCATCAAAGCACCAGCATTATCAAATTCACCACAATAATTGGGAGCAGAGAATATAGTGACAAGCTGTCGATCGGCAAAGAATTCGTATCCATCCTCAACAACCTGGAAGGAGAAGAAGAGAATAATTGATTTACTAGGTTCCTATAAAATGTGAAACAAACATAGTAAGTTAACTAACCTGATGAGCGCGACAAATAAGATCCATGTCATTCTTCATTAAGAACTCAGAAACCTTGTCCGCACCAAAGGTGTAAGAGACTCCACGGTCATTCATTGCCCAGCCTCTCGTATCTTTACCAGGGTCAGACCAAAGTAAATCACAGAGCAAACCAGAATCTGGAACATCGGTTGGACGAGGTAGGTTTCTAATTTGATCTAAATTTGTTAAATCAGGGGAAAGGCCTCCATGCATGCATAATATTTTTTTGTCTATGAGCGCAGCAACAGGAAGACAGTTAAAACAATCAGAGAAAGTCCTCCACAGTCTTACATTGAAACGCCGTTTACATTCATCATAGAATCCGTATATACGATTGATTGAAGCACATTCATGATTTCCTCTTAGAATAAAGAATTTGTCTGGGTATTTAATCTTATAGGCAAGCATAAGGCATATTGTTTCCAAACTCTGCTTCCCACGATCTACATAGTCTCCTAGGAATAAATAATTAGCATTTGGAGGAAGACCCCCATATTCAAATAGTCTCAACAGGTCAGAATATTGTCCATGGATGTCGCCTGGAGAACAAAACAGCCACAAAGATTATAAGATCGTGGAGTACAGGATATCGAGACTCCAATCATAAATTGACCAGCAAAACAAAACGTACCGCAGATCTTGATGGGTGCCTGGAGCTCGAGAAGAATGGGTTGTTGGAGGAATTTATCTCTGGAAACAGTGCAAAGTTGACGAATCTCGGTCTCCATGAGCTGGACCTGTTTGCCAGGCTTGGCGCGTCGAAACTCCAATAGCCGGTTGATAATGTCATCCAGAACGGCAGGGTCCATGGTGCCCTGCCCTTGTTGTGCCATTTCCGAATCGGAATGATCCCAGAATATCTGATTAATATTCAACACACGAAAATGAGAGAACCCTTTTCCTTGTGTTTGCTGGCTCTTGTTGCCTTCTCCTTCTTCTTCTTTAGTATTCAAATGGGCTTTATGGGTGAATGAATTTGTCTAATAATTTTTCTCCTATTGACAAAAAGAAAGAATAACTAAAAAAGAAGAAGAAATGTTGGAGGGGTAGAGCAGGGACGTGGGGAAGGAGACGACTATTGCATTTCTGCATTTGCAACCCCAATATGACGGACGCGCCTATATCCCGCGATTCGATAAATCCGCACCGCATTCCCATTTCTCACCTTATATAAACATTCATGCAAACAATTTTTTTTTTTTTTTTACTTTAGTTTCTTTTGTTCGTGACTTTCTTAAGTTTTTTGCTATTAATTATTACAAAATATTTGCTAAAAATAATAAGAAAAAATAATAAAATTATCAAGTGATGAGATGAGGATTTTTTTTTTGGGTTGACTTCAAACATCTTCGTTTTGATCATAGTTTTCGTCGAAATAAAACTGTTATATGAAGGGTGTAGTACATTTGTATATGACAACTATGTGAGTCCTTCCCCGGGTATCAGGCTCCGATTCTTTTTTTTTTTTTTTTACTGCAAATACTAAAAACAATTACTGTATTTTTTTTATTTAATATACTAATTACACAATTTTTTTATTTATTTGAAATATTTAAAACTAAAAATAAAAAATAAAAAAATTTCTATTAATTGATACAATTATTACACTATCATCTCTTTTATTATAAAAATTATATATATAAATTTTTTTAAAAATAAAAAAAAATATTACAACTTAATTCTTTGTATTCTAATAATAATAATTTTTTTTTAAAATAAGTATGAAGTGGTTTGTGTAACCAAAATGATAATTACATATGTTTAGAAAATTGGTTGAAAATTGAAAAAAAAAATTGATAGAGTGATATTTTATTTATTATTTATTTTTAAATTTAGATTGTAGAATATATTTTTTTATTTTTAAAAAAATTATGTACATTTTAAAAAATATTTGTGTAGTAGGAGAAGAAATTATTTTAGTTTTATTTTTAATTTTTTTCATATATTTTATTAATAAAAAATAATGTAATAAAAATATTAATGAAAAAAATATTTTTTATAATTAAAAAAAAACTAAATATTAAAAGTAATTTTTTAATTTTATTCACACGTTTATATTTTACGTTGAATCGATCAAATATTGTAATTTACAGCCGCACTCCGAGAAGATTAATAAAAAAGAATGTAATAAAAATATTAATGAAAAAATAATATTTTTTTTATAATTAAAAAAAACTAAATATTAAAAGTAATTTTTTTAATTTTATTAACACGTTTATATTTAACGTTGAATTGACCAAATATTGTAATTTACAGCCGCACCCCGAGAAGATATAGGAGGGATAGCGTTCTGACCAAAGTTGAATATCAAGTGACGGCATCCGTTTTGTCGTAAGTTCCAAACTTTTCCTTTCAGAGGCGAACGTCATCTCCGGCATTGATCGCTGTGTACGAGGACAAGATCCTTCCTGTTAACTGCAATAAATGCGGGTGGCATTCCTTAGTCGCCCATTCATTCCTTCGAATCTCTCGCTCCTCATACCTGATAAAATTCTAAATTCCCAACCTTGGTTCTAATTCTACCTTTCCCCTTGTATATTACCCACCCAGCTATTTAGTTTATTCTTCTAATATTTATCGGTCAGATGCAGAGCATTGTCATTGAACTTCTACATGTATGACCTTAATTTATAGTCGTCTCATGATTCTCTAATTTTCATGTATACGCCAAACCTATCCAGATTTCACGCATTTTCATATTTGTTGCTTTTGATTGCTAAAATGTTTCAATAATAAGTTAAAATAATAAAAAAATAGTTTAATAAATATATTTGAACAATTTATTATTCTGATATCAAGTATTAAAATATTTTGATAATAAATTTAAAAAAATTAATAAACGTATTTAAAAAATTTATTATTCTAATAATGTTAAAGAATTTATTAATAATCTCGACTACTTTAAGAGTAGATAAATTTATAATCTATTATACTTCTTTAATTATTCAGAGAGAATACATAGAGAGATAAAAAAAAATAGTATGAATGACCTAGTTAAAAAATTTCTATAATGCATGATATTTTAACGTGTAAAAGATTAATTATATTTTTAATAAATTTTTTATACGACTAAGTCAACTTTGATAAAATAAAAATTGACGTTTAAAAATGTATAGATTGTACCTTTGCTCAGATATTTTTTTTTGGTGCAATTCATCTATTATAGTTTGTATATAATATCATAATGACTCAATTTATTTTAAATTTAATAATTAATTAAATATTAATTCATTGTTTATAAAAATATCATATCACTGATTACTTTTTTTGCCACCGGGAAGATTGTGGTTTTATTGTCTCTTTGCTCGAACTTATTAGAATTTTGTATCAAGTTTGGCTGGTTCAAGCTTGCTGAAACTTGATATTAAAATAATTAGTAGCTTTGGCTGTGTCTATGATTTCGGTCTCCCTTACCAATGGTCCTATACTTTAATGCCATCTCTTCTTAATTTATGTTAACTTACGCCCTCGTTCCTTCATTTTGAAATTGTCAAACTTTTAGGTGATTTACCAACCATATCTAATGTCATTTATTCTTTTTACGTGTTAATTACACACTCCTTCAACTTGAAATTGTCAAACTCGTCCGGAATCCTTCAGCCATCACTTGTTTCCCCATCCCCCCGTTAATTTTGGGTAATTTCAGTCTAATATCTGGAAGTTAGTTTGATGTGTTCTATTCAATGTTGGTATTGGCAACCCCACTATATAAAACGCTATGGTCTGGATGACTTCGTCCGTTTTGTTTGTTATCCTGATCAGTAAAGCATCAATTTGTTCAAGCAAATGGAAAATGAGAAAGCACCTGTCCTGGAAGCGAGGTCCATGCAGGAAATTGAGATATTAGTTGCCTCTGAGAGATTTGATGTTCTTCCTATGGCAACAGAATCATCCTGCAGTTCTATTTGTTCTTTTACCAGACAAGAACACAGTGTTCTGGCATCGAAAGAGTCCTTGAAGTCAGGAAAGAAACTTTGTGGACTCATTTTTTTCTATGCAGTGGTTATGCTTGTGGAAGTAGTTGGTGGTGTAGAAGCAAACAGCCTAGCAGTCATTAGCGATGCAGCCCACTTACTTTCTGATATTGCTGGATTCTGTATATCTCTCTTTGCAGTATGGGCTTCGGGTTGGGAGGCAACACCACTGCAGTCTTTTGGATACAATCGTCTTGAGGTTTTGGGTGCTCTTTTATCCGTGCAGTTAATTTGGCTTATATCTGGCTTCTTGATATATGAAGCAGTTGGTAGAATTCTTCTCAGAAGTGCCCGAGTGAATGGAATGCTCATGTTTGCAATTGCAGCATTTGGGTTTATTCTCAACTTTATCATGGTCGTATGGCTTGGTCATGAGCACGATCATCACCATGGCTGTGGAGACTCAGATCACGATCATGGGCTGGACGAACAACCTGACATAACTGATGAGGAAAAGCTTAATCTGGTTTCAAGTAGTCCTAGAAATTTTGATGTGTTGAACATAAATCTTCAAGGGGCCTATCTGCACGTCATGGTGGATCTGATTCAATCTCTTGGGGTGATGATTGCTGGAGGCATAATATGGGCTAAACCGGAGTGGTTAGTGGTTGACCTGATGTGTACTCTTATATTCTCTGTTATATCTTTAAGTACTACACTTTCCATGCTAAGGAATATTTATAGCATTTTGATGGAGAGAACACCAAGTGAGATCAATATCGTTAAGCTGGAAAATGGCCTCAGGTGCATCAAGGGAGTGCAGGATATTCATGACTTGCACGTTTGGCCCATAACAGTTGGGAAAATTGTTTTATCCTGCCATGTAGTAGCTGAGCCTGGCATCAGTTCTACTGATCTACTTGACAGAATTAGACATTACTGTGAAAAAACGTATAGGATACATCATGTAACCATACAAATTGAGTAAGTTTGAACCTTTTTCCCTTTCTATCTTCGTTTTTTCATCATTAAAAATGCAAGGCTCTAAAGTTTTAATCCGTAAATTGTTCGATAATGGTTGGTTTGGAGTATCAAGCATAATTATTTCCTGTTTAATATACGAGCTATTCAGAAAAAAAAAAACAACAGAAGTGGCCTCACTTTACTCTAAGGAGTTGGTTTTGTTTGTTTTTTTTTTTTTGGACTATATAAGGAGTTATTCTTTTTTTTTGTTTTTGGACAAGTATATAAGGAGTTATTCAATGCCCCGGTTTGTTCCTGTTCAGGCCTAGGCCTTTTGTTTTTCTATTTTGTCTCCATGGGTCGCTAACCCCTTTATTCTACCACAAATAAATAAAAAAAGAGTAGTGTCAACAGATTAGCTTCATTAGCTTAAACTAATTTACACACAAGCGTGGATGCAATTTCTGTGCTAAGTATAACGGTTCCTCTTTATATATATATATGAGGGTCTGACTAATAAAGATGATTGATGAATTGTCTAACAGATTTAAAAGTTACCTATAAAAAATAATTAACAAAACCAAACCCATACATACAATGTTACATCACCACTCTTAACGTAGATTCACATTGTCCTCACTATATAATCAAATATCAGTCAGACCCAATTTTACATCAACTCATGAGAAACTAGCATAAAACGGAAGAGACCGCCCAAAGAAACTAGTAACAATATTGTACCTTATAATTTCACATGCTTCTTCCCTGCAACTCAATGAAGTAAATATACTCTACATATTTCTCTCTCACCCATGAGATTAAAAGTAAAAAGAAAAAGAAAAAAAGAAAAAAGAAAGAAGGGGTAAAAATAGAATTGGGAAAAAATAATCAGCAAGCAACTTCGTTTACTCCCTCAAATATCACATTAGGTGGAACAGCAGCCTCTCTTCGTATTCCCCGATGCATCAGCAACATTGATCGTGGTTCCTTGGCCAGGAGGTGTGGTGCCAGCAGCTGCTTCCTGAGCGGCCAGTGCTTTTTTGCTTAAAGTATGGTATATCTCTGTCAAAATGGTTTGGAATGCCTTCTCGATGTTGGTTGCATCCAGTGCAGACGTCTCGAGAAATGAGAGACCTTCCCTCTCTGCCAATGCCTGCCCATCATCCTCTGAAACAGCTCTAAGATGATTTAAATCCGATTTATTTCCAGCCATCATGATAACGATATTAGAATCTGCATGGTCTCTCAATTCACGCAACCACCTTTGAACATTGTCAAAGGTTTGCCTCTTAGTTATGTCATATACAAGGAGAGCCCCAACAGCTCCTCTATAATAAGCACTGGTAATGGCGCGGTACCGCTCCTGTCCAGCTGTGTCCCAGATCTGTGCCTTAACAGTCTTTCCCTCTACCTGTTGAGTAAGAAGATAAGGAAATATCATTAGTAATATCCACAAAGGATTGCACATTCACAATGGCATCTGAAAGAAAAGCACAGAATCAGTCATCTATCCACTTGTCTCGTAATCAGTTGTTCCACAATAAATCTAATCTATCAACCCCACTTGGTATATTCGGGTCCAAATGTTTATGTATGAATCTTAATCCATCTATAAGGTTCCATCCGCATTCCTTGATATTATCACAGTGAGCCATCGGAGGAAAATTTTCATTAAGAGGCAATACGAAATATCAGGCCTAGATTTGACAAGAATTTTGCAACGATGGGCTTCTATTTTCTCATTTGTAACAAAGCTCCCTGTGCTTATTCAAAATATATATAGTGGTTGTGTAGATAAACTTTTTTGATAGAAATTCTATGGACAAACTAGCCACGTGATCTTAGAATACAGCTCTGTCTATACTCATTATCTAGTTAAACACAAACTCGTGAATCTATGAGCAGTTGTAATTGATCACATCCTTACTAATGCGCTGATCCAATATGCATCCTAGTCGGGTCCTCTTGATCACTAAATTTAAAATTAAAATCATTCATTGGTGACATCCAGTCATACACGACATTTTTAAGGAGAGGATCTATGTGGGACGAGTTCCTAACCACTCAGTTCTCTGGACAAAAATACGAAGAAGAGGGAAAAAAAGAAAAAAAAAACAGAAACCAAAAGGGCCAGGTAATAATATATTCCGATATACGATGTCTGTCTGTGCAGTAAATACTGAAGCAAAAATAACGGGGCAAATTTCAAAAAGCTCAAAAGGGAAAAAGATCAACCAAAGACATGCACAAATTCAAAGCATTCACGAAGTTTAAGAAACAAGCAGAGGGCAAGGAAGAAATAGTAAAGTAAGAGGAAGTACCTGAAGAGTCCTAGTGGCGAACTCAACTCCAATAGTAGATTTGGACTCCAAGCAGAACTCGTTTCGAGTAAACCTGGAAAGTATGTTGGATTTGCCCACACCAGAGTCCCCGATCAAAACGATCTTGAACAGATAGTCATAGTCCTGGTCTACCCTATGCGCCATAGCCTTCTTCTCTCGGATCTCTCAAACCTACCAGATCCAAACCAAATCCGAATGGATATTGAGATGCAAACCCACAAGTAAATGAAATACCAGGATATGTGCATAACGGTGCATGCAGATAGGCATCAAACAAAAAAAACTAATAGATCTATGAACTGAAAATGTGAGAAAGATAGCTTACCCTTAGGTGGATTGATCGTGAAGAGGTAACAATGAATTGATGGAGTAGGGCTAGCAATGTACGGTGCTTGGATGAGTGTTCAATCTTCTAGCTAAGCTCACTTGAGGAAATTGAGTATGTGCGGTAACTGAACGAAGCACAGGTATTTTCAGAGCAGATGAAGGAGATGGGGGGGGGGGGTATTTCAGAGTGGTGTGGCCAGTTGGCCAATGAGAGAAAACGGAAATACCGATGACTGAGAAAAGCATTTGGAAACGGCGTTCGAAAAAGGTTCATTTTTTTAAGTGAAGAACGGTGTCGTGTTGGAGAACGGTACAAGTACTTTTGTCAGGCACTCAGATGTCGCTGACTGTAGCAGGCTGGCGGTTGGTCACTGCAGCTGGACATTACGTGTTCATTACTATTTTGTTTTTCTGAGACGCCTTCTTTTTTAGTTTGTGTACTTGACAGCTAAGACTTTTTCCTTTTAAAAAAAAAAAAGAATTTCTGTTTTCAGTATTATAACAATAAAATTCCTTATAATTCAATATATGTTAAATAATCGATTTAATATTAAGTTTTACATAAATAAATTTTCAATATTGTAAAAAAATTAGTTATATTATTATTTATACTATTAAAAAAAATTAAAAAATTAAAAAGTTTTTAAATGGTGTTCAAAAAATTTAAAAATTAGTGTAAAAGTCTTTGAATTATATTATTTATAAATTGTTATAATTTTGATTTGTAAACCTATATAATTTGATTCTAGTATGGCCTTTATGTTGAACCCAACTAAAATAGGCACATCTTCCAAATCAAACCAACATATTAGAATAAACACCCGTAGAAAGTGGTCTAGATATATGTAAAAAAAAAATTATAAAAATTTTATTAAAAAAAATAGATCAAATAAAAAATAGTCTGATAGTTAAAAATAAAAAAAAATTAAAAAATTATAAATAAAATTATAAAAAATAATTTAATAATTAATAATTTATTTTTTGATCTCATTTATAATAGATCACTATAGTATTGTTTGATTTATATAATTAATTTCACTTAATAAAAAAATATTTACTTATTATTGTATAAGAATATAATTTCATCTATGAACAATATTTTTAACAAATCAAGACTATCACCCAAAAAGAAGAAAGAAATTTCATGAAAGATAAATCCAACAAAATGGTATCAAATTTTTGGTATAATTTTTTTATTGGTAAAGAGAACTAATCTTTCAAGAATTATTAAAAATACAAAAATAAAATATTCTCCTAATAACATTTTTTTATATACATTATTTCAAGAATCAAATATAGAATAAAGTCTATAAGAAATTCAAACTCTTTATTAGACCAATGTTTGTTGATGAAGTGATATCAAATGGACCATACAAATACTTTATTGATTCACTCAAATTCAACTAATATTTTTATTTGCTGAGTTCAAGCAATTAGGCATGAATGATCCCCATGATCAGTAATGTCGCTCCACCCACTTATTCCTAAACCTCTCCTTTTGTTTTTATTTTTTGGGACTGCTCTTTATGCCTTGTCAAGTTGGCCCGTTCAAATTAATGCCACGTTATTGGTTGTTGTGTTTTTTTTTTTGGGTTTTGGTCGGGACAGTTGGGCTTCAGCCAAGTCTATTTAGGTAACAAAGCCCTCATTTATATAGTGGAAGTTTGGTTTTGTGGGTCCAAGCCCGTATCATACCTAGCTCAGCAACATTAACAATAATAATAAAAAAAATCATCAAGTTTTTAACAAAAAAAAAAACACAAAGTCAAATCATTTAAACCCGGATCGTTTTCCATATTCAATCAACACCTAGCAACGACGTTCGGAGGGGAGAAGGGAAGAATCAGGCAAGATGAAGAAGGAAGACACTGTGAAGCTAATCAGTGCCGAGGGATTCGAATTTGTGGTCGATAAAGAAGCTGCTATGGTTTCACAGACGATACATAATATGCTTACCTCTCCAGGTCTATTCGTTCTTGGTTACCTCGTTTATCAATTTATTCTGTTTTTTTTTCCTTAGGTGGGATTAGGGTTTCACTTTTATTATAAAATAAAATAAATTTATTTAAAATTCTTTGAGGTAGTAATTGTCTGATAGAGGGATTTATTTGATAGGGAGTTTCGCTGAGAGGCAGCACGGTGAAGTGACTTTCCCCGAGATCAGCACTACCATTCTCGAGAAGATTTGCCAGTATTTCTATTGGCATCTGCAATTTGCTAGGTTTTGAATTCTATCCTCATCGTTTTTTGTCCTTTCTTCGACTATATTGTCGTTTGCCGTTTCGATTTGTTGTTTCTGTATACTAATTACCTCTTTTTTTCTTTTCTTTTTTTGCTTTATATTGTATGCTAACTGGCCAAAAAAAAAAAAAATTGTATGCAAATTAAATTTTTGTTTCTGTTGAAAGATTTTTTTTTATTTGATATTTTTATCCTTATAAATCACCGCCGAGCTTGTTTGCTTTTCCTTAACTGCACCGGAAGATTTTTTTGTGTGTATGCAAAGGAAGGTTTAAATGCCTTCTTTTATTATTCCTCAAATCTCCTTCATATTCGGTGAGGTAACGCTCAGTTTTTAGGAGTAGATCTATCCTTTTTAATGCTCGTGGTGGAAAGTCTCCCAATTTTACTTTGAGACGCGTATTCTTGGATGTGAATTTTATTTTATAAAATATATTTGTGAATATTTACTGTAGAGAGTATTGGTAGCAACTTTTACCTTAAACCGAAGGAGGAGGGTTGGAAACTGATTGATGTTTCAATGTTGGTAGAGGTTATCCTTGTGGTTTGATCCATCACCCAGCAAAAGTTGAACACACTACCTAATTGAACTATTTGTTTTTTGAAGGTGACTAGTGGTGTTTTAGTTTTTGTTTGGGATAAATGACTAGATGATGAGTTTTCTTATATACCTGGTAGATAATTGATTGTATTCTGACTTGGGTTATCAAGAATAGATTTTTGTGGAATTTAGTGCTCCATTGACGGTTTGATATGATATAATTAGTCATGTCTCTATGTCCTTATTGTGTTACTTTAGTTCAAAGTCATTTTCTTGGACATTCGTTGATGAGCCATTCTTTTATTCTTTTTCGTCATCATAATATTGATGTTAGTCCGATCCCTGTGTTCTCATTCTTGGATTATTACGGTTTCATCATTCATGTGCTTTTTACTTTTTAGAGTCCCTTACTGTCTGTTATATTTTCTCCTACATATATCCCAGATTTGTCAGTCTTTAATTGTATGTTCTTCAAATAATGGTAGATGGTTTGGTGGTTTTTACCTGTAAACATTATTAAGCGAAAGGGAAATAAGGACAAAAGGATTATGTCTAGATGTTAACTCTTAATAGTTAATATGAATAAATGGGTAGAGATGGATCTTAGGGTGTCTATTTCATTTCATGTTTTATTTTATTAGATTCATCTATGGTTTATACGTGAAGCTTGCATAGGTTTAAGTTGTGAGGAGACCAATGGCTGACAGGTTGCTGAGAAAAGGTTGCTTGTTGAAAAGAACATGTAGAGCGACGGCTGAAAAACGAAAGCAAAATTAATTCTTGGCCCCATTTGTTGTCTCTTTGGCTACTCTTATACTAGAATGTTGAATGAAACCTGTTATCAATTTTAGTATGGTGATTATTGTTGTTAGTCTGATATAATCAATGTCTGTTACCCAGGAGGTAAAGGTAGAGGTAGAGGAACATTGCGTTATATACTTTATTGTTTTATGTATTGGAAGCTATATTTTTTTTGGAAATAATTAAGCTCTAAAGTCTCAATAAAGAATTCCTCATTTTTATGTCTCTTTTTTCTGTATGTCTTAGTGGGAAGGAGACAGAGTTTCCTATTGAACCCGAATTAACTCTGGAGCTAATGATGGCTGCCAACTACCTACATACTTGAGCATTTTGACTTCCCGAATTGTGACAGTTCTTGTCATTATTGTAAGTCTTGACTATTCTCTTGGGAGTCTTAAACGTTTACTCTTGACAGTTTTTGTTTTTGTTGTAATATTTGCTGTTTTTGCTCTTTGTGGGTCGTTCGTGCAGATGGAACTGTTGCTCTTAGCTGGGCTTTGAAAGAGATGTAAGCTACGTATCGTTGTTGCCATTGGAAATTGTTTCTTCGCCGCAACCTAGTACATATGTAATTTGTGTAATCTTAACCCCGTGTGCTAAATTGATTAGCGTTACTATGAATGATTTGTCTCTCGTCACTCTGTTTCTCTGGCAGTTGTTGCTGTCAGTTGATGGTACTTGTGTAGACTAACTGATTCAAGGGGAAGTTGGAATATCTTTTTTCTTTCTTTTCCAATAGATATGCTAATTTAAAGTGAACACTATCTATGTAATTCAAAGTGTAACGACATGGTTTCCTTAATCCTTCGTTTTTATGCGTATTCTTTAGCTGGATGTTTTTATTTGTGTCAGCTGATAGAATCAACGTAAAGGCTTGGTAAAGTGCGTTCGGGTTTTCCCGAGGGTTTGACGTGAAAACGCCGTGGTGCATCCATCAGTACATAATCTTCGATACCCGCCGAATTAGTTAAGCCAATCTCATCGAAAAGTTTTTGTAGGTGTTAGTCGTTGCCTAACTAATCCTTCGTTAAAGCCGTTAGGGTTGTATACGGGTTTGGTTCGATTTGATTTTGAAGTTCAATCAAATCGAATTGAATTATTAGAATACAATAAAATTTAGACTTAATCGATTTAGTTTATATTTATTAAATTGAATTAAACTGAACCGTTTAAATAATAGTTCGATTTGATTCAATTTTTTGATAAAAAAAATTTTGAGTTAAATATTTTTGAATTTATTTTTAAAATTTTTGTATTTATTTTGAATTTTTGTTTGAGTTCAAAAATTAATTTTTAATTTTTGTATCTATTTTTAATAGAGATGATCAAATTTAAAAATAATATAAAATATTTTTAAAATACAATAAAAATTAAATTTAATATATTTAAAATAATTCACTTAGTTCGGTTCGATTTAATTTTTGTTTTAATCGAAAATTAAACTGAACCGATCGGTTTTTTTATTATAAAAAAAATCGAACTAAATTGATTTTAATCGGTTTGATTCGATTTTATCAATTTAATTCGATTTGGTTCGATATTTGTACACTCTTAAAAGTAGTCATTTGAATTATATCACACAAGTCAATACAACAATACAACAACAACTAAGGCTGTGTTTGTTTACACGTTTGGAAACGTGATTCTATGAGAAACGTGATTTTTGCAGAAGCTCCAAAGTGGAGCTTCTGCAAAAATCACGTTCACATGCCCTACAAACGGGCTTTTAATCCATTCTACCGCAAATCCAAACAGGCACTAAGCCTTTTTCCACTAGGTGGGGTCGACTACATAGATCAAACGGCGCCATAGTGGCCTATCATGGATGAGATCAAAAGATAAGTTATTAACTATTAAATCATTTTTAATAGTTTCACTTATTGTTTTCTTTAGCCTCCCTCTACCTCTAATTATTGGACTATTCTCCATCCGATCAACTCTTCTCACTAGGGCTTCTGCAGGTCTTCTCCACACATGGCCAAACCACCTTAAGCGAGTTTCAACCATCTTCTCCACAATAGGTGCTATCCCAACTTTCTCTCTAATGCACTCATTTCTAATCATATCTCTTCTGGTGTGTCCACACATCCAACGCAACATTCTCATCTCTGCAACGTTGAGTTTATCTTCATGTTGTCTTTTAACCGCCCAACATTCCGTACCATACAATATAGCAGGTCATATAGCCGTTCTTATAGCCGTACGGTAGAATTTTCCTTTAACTTTGAGCAGCACTTTTTTTTATCACAAATGACACTCGAAGCTTTCCTCCATTTCATCCATCCAGCTTGAATCCTGTGGTTTACGTCCTCATTTACTTCACCATCATTTTGTATAATGGACCCAAGATATTTAAAACTTGTAACTTGTTTTAATATATAGTCTCCAAGTTTCACGTCGACATTCGTATTTGTTTGTCTCTTATTAAAACTACATTCCATATATTCTTTTTTATTTTTACTTATCCGGAAACCGTGTGTTTCTAAAACTTGTCTCCATGACTCTAACTTCATATTTATTTCCTCTTTCGATTCACCAACTAAGATTATATCATCTGCAAAAATCATGCATTGAGGCCCCAACTCTTGTATATGTTCAGTAACTGCGTCCAAAATCAAGTTAAAAAGATACGGACTCAGAGAAGACCCTTGATGTAGTCCAATAGTTGTGGGAAAATCCTTTGTATCCCCATTTTGTGTTCTCACGCAAGTCGTTATCCCGTCGTACATATCTTTAATTGCTCGAATGTACGCAATACGTACTCCTTTCTTTTCTAAAACCTTCCATAGGATCTCTCTTAACATTTTGTCATATGCCTTTTCCAGATCAATAAAAACCATGTGCAAATCTTTTCGTCTGCTTTGATACCTTTCCATCAATCTCCGTAGTAAATAAATTACTTCCATAGTTGACCTTCCTGGCATAAATCCAAATTGGTTATCTGTAACTTGAGTCTCTTGTCTTAATCTTTGCTCAATGATCTTCTCCCATAACTTCATAGTGTGACTCATGAGTTTAATTCTTCGATAGTGGAACAATTCTGTATGTCTCCTTTATTTTTATATATAGGAATTAAAGTACTTCTCCTCCATTCTTTAATTAAGGTAATTAAGCATATTCTTAATACTATTTTGAATTATCATTAATTAACTCCATCTTTAGTTATTCAGTCCACAAGATTTAACTTTGTACCTAATGAAATATCTTAATTATTAACAGTAAATAATTGAGTTTTATCTTCCGCAGGCATGCTAGGAGTAATTCATGATATATTTAGGATTTATATGAAACATACAATGGAGGAATTAAGGAACTTAAGCAACCTCCACTACAAAAAAAAAAGATGTAGATTTTAGAATTGTCGTTAAATTACATAATGACAGTTATACAAATCTTTACAGAATTGATGTCTCATAAACAATTTTGAGTATAATAAGTAATTAGTTGTTAAATTATAATTTAAAAATAATTTTAGAATATTGTTAAATTTAGTTTAGCGATAGTTTTAAAATAATCATTAAACTCTTTTTTTTAATATTTTTAATATTCTTATAATAATAATAATATTTATAAAAAAATTAATTTAACAGACAAAAATTAATTAAATTTTACGATTAAAATTAATATTTAAATTTGAATTATATTATTATATTATAATTATATAAAATTTATAATAAAAATATAAATTAATTTTAAGAGCTTAGAGATGAGTGATCACTGCTTAGTACCTAAAAAATAAGATATGTTATTAGTAATAAAAAAATTTAATTGTAAAAATATTTATTTTACAATCAAATTTAATCTATAAGAGTACATTTTTATATAACATTATATTCTCAACTGATGAGAACTTATTTTACTCAACATTAATACAGGTACTACTTGTAAATGCATTTTTGTGCAACTATAAGAAGTTTAGTTACATAAAAATTCTACCAGAAAAAAGTAGGATGCTAATAAATCACTCTGCAAAGATTAACAGTTTTAGAACAAAGAAAAAAGATATATTTTTCAATGACTTCCTTCCTCATCCAACAACAAAATAACTTATTTAAAAACCATTTGCAGTCTGCACATAGAATTGTGAAAAAAAGATATATGATATAAGGGAAGTTTTTATATTGGCGGATATTATTATCTTTTTAATATAATTCGATAAAAGAAAAATTACCAAGCAATTTCTACAAAAGTTTTCTGAAAAAAAAGAGAGAAGCTTTTTATAAAAAAGAAAAAGAAAATGGAGGAAAGATGAGAGAAAAAATGAGGGAAAGATAGTGGGGGGAAAACAAGAGGAAAATGATAAAAATTGGATTATTATTGTATTTAACCACAATTTTTTAAAAATTGTTGTTAAAATTTGACAATTTAAAAATACAAAATGAAAATAATGATATTTAATGATGGTTTTCACTAAAAACTAATGGTTTTAAAAAAGAACAAAAAATAATGATACTTAATTACGATTATTTAAATTATTGTCGCTAAATAGTAATAATTTATAAAAATCGTCGTTAAATAACATAATTTCAAAATTATCATTATTCTGTTTTTTAGTGACAATTGTTTCTACAGCCAAAATTTCAAAGCTAAATCACCATTTCTTTTAGTATTTCTCTTCTTTATTGCAATAGCCAAATAATAATATAAGATTTATTAGAAGGTAATTTATATCTCTTAATTTAATTGTATTAAACAAACACAATTCAAGTCAGAATATTTCCTCATATAAAATAGATTCGTTCATTCATATATAGGAATTATGAGATGCTTTACCTTATAATCATTTGGTTTTTCCACATTTTTTATTTTTTTTTCCCACAATTTTAGTTCTGAAACGTCACTTTATTTGTTTCTCATAGCATAGTGTTTTTGTCTGGAGAGAACTTAATCTTTTCTTGCATTTTCCATTGATATTAATGAGGTTTATATTCTACAATTATGCTAATCTACATTCAATATTTTGCAGTAGACTTGTGTAAAAGTGGACGTCATAGAATTGTGACGTTAAGTAGGTTGTTTGTATTTGACGATAGTTTGTCTCTCCTCTTCCTTCTCATGCATTTAGGGGTAAGCTACGATTTGGATGCAACAGAAAGGATGAAATACATTTCGGGGGGAAAGTAAACCCACAGAAAATATGGAAGAAGATAGCCAAATAATATAGTAAAGAACAAGCAGAGTTTTGCTGGAGCAAAGAAGAGCGTGTGTACCTTACGGAAGACTTGTATATAAGCCATATCTATCTTAGGGAGGATATTGTCCCTGCCTTTTCCACCGCCTCGTTATCTTCCTTTCGTCCTTGCCTTTCTACAATTGAATATTTTAAGCTAAATTACTCTCTATCTTTTAATTTATTTTCTAATTAAAAACTTTTTTCAATTTTGTTAGTCTCTTCCCGTTAACATTGATATTACATTACTTTTTTTATGCTGACATGGCTTTTATTATGTTTGAGTCATCATTTCTTTTTTCTCTTTTTTCTTCTCTTCTCTCTTCCATGGACTGTTGGCAAACCATGGAAAAAACGGTAGGCCGCTCTTATGCATTGGAGACCTTCCTAACAATGACAATGAGGAAGGTGATGTGGGTTCAGCTCACTCTGACTCACTTTCTTATTCTTTCTTCATCTTTTGTTTTAGATCCAAACCCTAAGCTCTCTCTTCCTTAGGTTGTTGGCGAAGCATGGAGAAAATGGTGGGCCGCTCTCATGCATCTAAAACCTCCTCAACAATGAAAATAAGGAAGGAGGTGTGGTTTCAGCTCTATTAAACCCAAAATTAGTCTAATTGGGGGTGTAAAACGATGGTTGGTTTTCGTCATCACTTCTCCAAATAGCTACAAATTTATAGTTTTATTTCTTCTTGTCTTTAATTTGTTAGAATCTATGTTGTTTGTTGCTTAAAAGGCAAAAGTTCTAAATTTTTAGCCCATTATGATTGCAGAAGCTAAATTTTTTATTGTCTTCTACATCTAATTTGTTTTCTTTATTAGTAATGAGCACCATAACCTATTATTAGCACATTGATTGCTTTTTTGATTTATTAATAATATGGAGATTCAAAAATTGATGTTGGCTTGCGCAAGGTGGATTGATGTTGTTTGACCATATATTGGTGTTGCTGGGTTTCTCTTCTTCAAAACTAGAATTCGTTTTGGGAATGAATGTTGTGGGAAAAAAGTATGAAGATTTAAACATAAATTCTCTTCATCTTACCTCCACAGATGAATCAAGTTTCAAAGGTAAGAGTAGTGGAGACACTCTAACTCTTTCCCTTGAACTCCTCTGGTGAATCAAAGAAGGTGACTGCATGCAAATTGGGGGGAAGGACAACAAATGGAACCCCTACCATTGGATCTATAGAGTTATAGGAGAATGTGGAAAAGGACATGGATCCTCTGTTGTGGCAAAAAATATAGCACGTGGTGTTGTGGTCCAAAACACACAATTTCATTGAAATGGTGTGTTTTGTATCACGGCACCAGGAGTCAAAAAATCTAGGACAGCACAACAAGTTATTGGTTCAAGGGTTGCTTCACTCTAGAAGAAACTAGGCCCTTGGCCAATCTCCTAGCTAAGGGCCTATATTGAAACGATGTATTTTGGACCATAGCAATAGGGGCCAAAAAAGGTATGACAACACGATAGGTGGATTGCTTCACAGTAGAAGTAGTTAGGCCCTTGGCCAGTCACATGATCAATGGCCTATTTGCTTCTAGGGTGATCACTAGTCGACTGGTTTTATTATCAGTCTATTGGTTTAGCCTTGGCCAAAATTTAGAAGCAACTAGGCCCTTAGCCAGGCATCTATCCAAGGTCCTGTTTGCTTTTGGGCTTATCCTCAGTCTAATGGCGCTATAACCAATCGATTGTTTTACTTCAGTATTGAGGTTATCAATCAACTGATATGCACGACAGTCTATAGGTGTTTGCCCTTAAACCCAGATCTCTTAAATTTCTGTCATTTCTCTTTGGCAGAACTTCAGCTTCTTTCTCGAATCCTCGAATCTCACATCCTTATTTTCAATTTCCATCCAAAAACCACCAGTTAAGTGCTGTTTTACATCATCTATATCAAATCATCCAGTCAAAATCCATCATAATATCCCTAAATTTGTCGAGAATCCAAGAAATTTCTCAAAATTACAAGTAGGGTTTCCTCCGTCCGATTTCTTTGAAATATCCCTAGATTTTGCTACAAATGGCTCCGACAACATCTTTCAAGAGATTAAGGGCACCCAAAGGGGGGTCTAGTTCATCTCAACCACTACTCACCTCGTTTGAACACGAGTGAAGGTATCAGAAGACTTTTATGGACCAAACTGTGGTGCAAGACATTTACCTCAATATAGATCTTTTGGTTAGTGAAAGATTAGAATTGAGCTATCTAGTGAAAAATCACATAATGGAACAATACTTTAACTTTGATACACCGTATTCACTATCTATAATTAGAGCCTTTTTTTACAAATTTTACCTATTGAGGAGGAATTGGAGTTTATCTTATAAGTTAAAGGGGTCAAATTTGTATTTAATAAGGATATTTTTTGCTAAAATTCATCATCACAGCTTAAAGATAGGCCAAAAAGGGCCTACCTATGGACAAGTGGTTATACCTAAAGATTTCAATGTATATAACATGAATAGAATGTGGTTTACAAAGAACAATAGATAGGTTTGGAAAAGAGAAAACGAGGATGAGCATGTTGTTCATGCCATTGGGAATATGGAATAATCAACAAAGCAAGGAAAGCAAGGAACATCAGGCACTCTTATGCTGTAACATATAGTTGGTTTGCTTGAGACCACAAATTCTAGACTAACTAACATAGATTGCACTGACTGATTTGAGCACTTGGGTGATAAGCATAGAACAAAATATGTTCGACCTTTTGTAAGACTGTGTAGGTTTGAAGAAGCACAACGTGGACACACAGAGAATGAGGAACCATGTTAGGAGGCAAGAGATGAAGAACAAGACCAGGGCCATTTAACTTAGACAATTTATTTTTTGCTTCATTTTCTTTGTTTCAATTTTATGTAATACAAACAGTTTTGTATTGTTTTCCTTTTTTTTATGACAATGGAGAGTTTTAGCTATGTTGACATGTGTACTGAAGTAATGTACTCTTGATTGTAATGAATAGACAATTCCAAGAAAATTATGAATTTCATTGTTACTTTTACAAAATTGTGATTGCATTACAAGTTTTTTTTCACTTTTACATAAGTAGTATATACAAAATATGCACTTTCAATCCATAAAAAATGCGCAATATAATTTATAAAGTTTCAGAGAACTCCATTGCTTCAAGTGACTCAATGGAGTGATTAAGTGGCGCCTACATAACAAAAATAATCATCATCAAGGCATTTAATTAAAAAAATCACATTTCTTATAATTTATTAAAATATAAGAGAAGCTCTTATCACTAACAATTTAGTAAATTGGAAATCACTTCCTTGTAGTTAAAAACTAAAATTGATTTCTTGGGGTTGAGTTCATGTAGAAAATGTTGAAGGTGTAAATAACAATATTCTTGATTGGGTTACACCATACGACCCACGGTCTTGTAAGATAATGAGAAACTAGTAATTCTTCAACAAATGAAAAATCAAGAACATATTAAAATGTGTAATTTCACTTACCTACGATTCATTTGATGTCGGCGTCCTTCTTTTTCTCTGAGACTAAATTTCAACCCAACTTTTCAAGCATCTCTTACTCTTTATGCCAATTTCTTTTTTATTCCCTTCGCTTGTGTGACACATTCAATGATGAGTGCTATGGAAGCTTGATCTGGGCTTTTTTTCTTCTTAAATGAAGCTACATTACTTGCTTTCTAAGATCATCGATGGCTTTATTTACTATTAAAAAGACTTTTGGATTGTTAGACACTTCAATTGCCAATCTGATCAATTTGGGATAGAGTTATCTGTATTGTTGCATGCTTTGAAGCTCAGGATCTTTATCAATTTCATTCTCCCTTATATCATGGACCACACTGCTTCTTGCTTCTTTTGTCAACCTCTTTAGTATGTAATGCAATCACAACTTTGTAAAAGTGGCAATGGAATTCACAATTTTCTTGGAATTTATCTATTCATTGCATTTAATAGTACATTATTTCAGTACACATGTCAATATAACTAAAACTTCCCATTGTCGTAAAAAAAAGGAAGCAATAAAAATTTTCATGTATTACATAGAATTGAAACAAAGAAAATGAAACAAAAAAAATTGTCTAGGTTAAATGACCTTAGTTTTGTTCTTCATCCCTTGTCTCCTGACATGGTTGCTCATGCTCTGTGTATCCACATTGTGCATCTTCAAACTTACGCAGTCTCACAGAAAGGTTAGTCATATTTTGTTCCATGCTTATCACCCGAGCACTCAAACCAGTTAGAGTGCAATCCATGTTGGTTAGCTTAGAATTTGTAATCTCAAGTAAACCAACTATATGTAACATGATAGTGCCTGATGTTCCTTGCTCTCCTTACTTTGTTAAAGCATAAGAGTGACAAACCAACTATATGTTATAGGCAGTATGAGAGTGCCTGATGTTTCTTGTTTTCCTTACTTTGTTGATTGTTCCATATTCCCAGTAGCCTGATTCCTAATCGACTGAGGATAAGTCCATAAACGACTAGGCCCTTAGATAGGTGCCTAACTAAGGGCTTGGTTGCTTCTAAATTTTGGCTAGGGCTTAACTAGTTGAATAGTAATAAAATCAGTTGAGTAGTAATAAACTTAGTTGACTGGTGATTACTCCATAAGCAAATAGGCCTTTGGCCAAGTGACTTGCCAAGGGCCGATTGCTTCTAGAGTGAAGTAGCCCTTGAACTAGTGCTTCTGGTTACTAGTCCACTGTCGCATAGTCCTAAATTTTTTGGTTCCTGGTGCTGTGATGTAAAATGCACTGTTTCAGTGAAACAGTGTGTTTTGAACAATAGTATCGCGTGCTATGTTTCTTGCCACAACAGAGGATCCTTGTCACGACCCTAAGTTAGGAGTACGTAATTGGCACGATTTTTGAAAATAATTTCATCCCGTAAGCCTATAATATAATACATATAAATGAATTTTTTACAAATAGTATGAATTGTAACCATACTCATAATCACATATTCATTTGAAAGCTTTATTTTCTATACTGTATAATTTCAATTATCTCAAAATACACAAATATTATGTAAAATAGAAGTTGAGATCCTGCCTGTGATATATGGAGTAACTCTAAAGTGCAAAATACGATATAAGCCAAAAGTTAGGAGCACTGAAAATAAAGTATGTTCACCCAAAAAAAAAATGTGTCGCCTAGCTGATCAATTATCTGAAGGAGAATAACCAATTTCTGTATTCTTATATGAAAAATGTGAAAATATCGTGTAGTGAGTTTAACAACTCAGTAAGCAGATAATACCTCATATAACCTCTTAAGTCAGCATATGGATGTCCTCACATTTTAAAATTTGTTATATAGAAAATATAATTTGGAAGTACATTTATATGGAACCCACATTTCAAATATTTTCAAATCAAAAGATATTTAGATATCCAAAACCATATATAGTATGGTATGATCATTAAATAAATGTTGTTATACATTAGAATATTATTAAAAACAATTTTTAGAATATTCTCCATATATGTACAATAAAAAAATAACAAATAATACAAGAGATAAATAAAAGATCATGACATTTTCAGAAAATTATATCTCCATTGTTCAACAATAGCCATAATAATTTTAACCTAATTTACACATTTATATCCATAGGCCCATATGTGTGTCTCATACTATCATTTATCAATCCATGTAAAATATAAAACATCACCATGATCCAACACAATTTTTGGGCATTCTCAATCAGCATCAATTAATATCAATAGAGAAATAAAATATACATATCAACAATAGAAAAAATAAGTTTAGGGCTTTACTCTATTAAAACCATCGCCAATCCTCAAGCATGCAATAAGGGAAGTATTCACCATCAATCAGGGCAAAAGCCTGTAATTCATCAGACAAAAATCTGTAATCTATCAGGTCATTGCTTGTAAAGTCCATCAAGCAAAAGTTTGTACAATCTATCAAGTAAAAGCCCGCATAATCTATTAGGCAAATGCTCGTTACATAGAACTCAAGATGCACTAAGGTTAACACTCACAACTGCTAGTTTGAAATGTTTCCAATTTAGGTTTCTCCACAAAAATAATTATTTGCACATATGTCATATCGTTCAAAATAGAGGTTTCAGTATAATACAAAATTTTGAGTCTCAGTACAGTTCTTCTGTCAGAAAATTTTTAATCAGAGTTATCACATATTCATGTCTTATAGTTATTCAAATCAATATCACGTGCATAAAATATTTACTTTGTCAAATGATGATAAATACATTTAGAATCACATATTCAATGAGTTTCAAAATCTATTTGCAAAACTATACATTTCTTGAACTATATGTCAGTTAGTAAGTAAAACATATATTTAAATAGATTTCAGAGACTTATGATAGCATAAATAATTTGTAAATAGAACCAATTATACATTTATAGTTCAAGATTAGACAGCTCTAAAATATATATTTTAAATCTAAATTTGACCAAATAGACCTAAAAAACGAGTCTGAAAAGTTCAAAAACATAGGAAATAACTCTGAGAGTTTGGTCAATGTTGGTTAACTAATAGTCACTATTCATGACTAAAAATACTATTCACATTGGAAGGAGTTACTCTTCACACTTACCGCAATCACTATTTACGTCGGTCGAAATTATTTTTTCTTAAATTTTTTATTTCTGATCTGCGACAATTCTGCGGTCGATTTAAAAAATTGTTTGATCGATATAGTACTCTCTGTCTTACCAATAATACCCTTAGTTTTTATATCAGAAACTCAAAAGTAGTCTATATCTAGAGAGAGAAAATGAAGAGAGATAAAATATTATTCATATTATTCATTCGTCTCGTTTTACAATTTTTTTTTATATTGCTAGAGGGACCATTCTATAATAATTTAATTTTTAATAGAAGTCGTTACAAATTTTATTATTTATATTTTGACTCTTAAATTTTTAAGAAATTACAATTTGATTCTAAAAATATTAATAAATTTTTATTTTTATTTTTAAAATCTTTCAATTATATTTTTACTCTTTTATTTTTTTTAATAATTTATACATAAATAAAAATTATTAAATTTTAAAAGTATTACAATCCTGGCCTGGTGAAAATTGAAAAAATAATTGATTATTTGTGACGCATACACATAAACACACACACACTGAAGTCATATATTTTTTTTAACAAAAAAAATAATTTGACTGACGTGTCACGTTGATTTTTAGTCTAGGGATATCGAAAGTCTTTAAATGAACAACTAGATGCGACATCAGTTCTAATGATGTGATTAACACACACAGATATATATAAGTGATGAACTTTTAGAAATTAAAATTTTAAAGACTAAAATAAAATAAAAAAATAATTTTTAAAAATTAATAGAATATTTTGACCAATATTTTAATTTGATTCTCTTGTCCTAAACCAAATCTCTCAAAACACACACACACACACACAGAGACACAGACACACAGAGAGAGAGAGATATATATATATATATATATATATATATATATATAAAGTGATAAATTTTTAAAAATTAATTTTTTAAAAATTAAAATAAAATAAAAAAATAATTTTAAAAAATCAATAGAACATTTTGAGCAATATTTTAATTTGATTCTCTTGTCTAAAACCTAATCGCTCAAAAAGATATCCTTATTTCTTTTTTTTATATATATAATTAATGACAAAACAGAAATTTAAATTTATAATTTTTTATTTAATTATTCAATTCTTTCATAGTTAAACTATACTTGGTGTTGATTTTGGCACATGCGATTTTAAATTTATTCACATTTTACTGTGTTTATTTTTATTTATTTTTTATTATAATTAGCTTAGATATTAATGAACTAATTAAAATTATTTCTTAAACCAAAATTATCCATGTTTATAAATAAATTAATGGAATCTAACCAAATAGCAATCATAATAAAAACCTTGCTTTAAAAAAAAAAAAAAAACGAGGCTGATTTATCCATTGCAATTTTAAGTCAGGTGTTTGCTTCGTCAGCCTTCCTCATTTTTGCCAAAGGCCACGTACTACGGTCACTCATCAACTTCGGCGAGCTCTGATGGCGAGTCGTGCCTTTTCAAGATGGAAAATCCCCTATTTGGCTCCGATATTCCTTCGAGACGTGATGAGAGCTCCCATGGAAGAGTCTTCATTGCTCAGAAGATCGATGATTCCAAAACTACAATGCGGTTCTAGGAAAACTATCTGGGATTTCAGGCAATATCACGACGGAAGGCCAAGAGGGCCCCTTTGGAGAGGAAAGAAGCTTATAGGCAAAGAAGCACTCTTTGTAGTACTGGGTTTGAAGAGATTTAAGAATGATGAGGAGAAGCTTCAAAAGTTCATAAAAACTCATGTGTTGAGGCTCTTGAAGATGGACACGGTTGCTGTTCTCGCTGAACTTGAGCGCCAAGAGGAAGTTTCTTTGGCTGTCATGGTTAGTTTTCATTCTAGCTTCTCTCTGGTTTGGCCGTTTTCTTTCCAGTTATTAGACTTAATTTGGTCTTTTTAGAATTTGTTATATTAGTATCTTAACTGGGTCTCTCGTCTGGTCTTTCTATGTCATGGGATTTCGATGTAGCTTATGCTGCACGAGAAAGTAAATTTATCTTTATTACATTGAAAGTATGTCTCTATTCTCGACATGTTATATATCTAAGAAAAGCAGTAGAGATGATTTGGCCTCTAACCTGTTTGATAGAATGCTCCAAAGATATATTCATAATAAGCTTTGATACTTGTCAGGGTTCAATATATGCTTTGCTTTTAAAATATAGATAAAGAGATCAGTAAGCTTATTTTCTTTTATGAAAAATCTTACGTTGAGTATGTCTTCTTACCAGAATACTACAAATTTTTGTTAAGGAAAATGTAGATTGAAGCCTGCTGTTGTACTAACAGAAGAGAACGAACAGTTAAAATGGTCAATATGGTTACTCTTTTCTGCCATGAAAATAAATAAATTATGATAACCCTTTTCATCCACTAGTCTTTCGTTTGAACTTTGCAATAAAACTAAATGACTTGAGTTGGGGTGCTGCTTGTTTGGGATTTCAAGGAGTTTATCTATCCATATTAATTAATTAGTTCCATATTATCCGGATTTCTCAATCCTATGCCTTTTTCCTTTGTTTTCAATGAATTTATCACGGAGGAGATTAACACTGTTGATATTTGATTGCATCCTTTTTCTTCTTTTTTGCTTCTTTTCAGCTTGCATCTGTTACAATGCTTCCTGTCTAGGATGTTGCACTTTCTCTGGTCTGTCTTTAAGATGCCAATTGACAGCAGACACTAAATGGCTTCCAGTAAAAAACGTGTAAACTTATTACTCAATCTAGAAAACTGAATACAGAGCAAAACTTATCTTTGGATTGTGTAATCAATTTTCATTTTTAGGCTCTCAATAGTCAATAATCACATAAATGATGCTTACACATCCCGGTTCAAGAGACCATACCATGCCCTCTGTCTAAACAAGAAGGATGGATCACAATGTAGACACACATTGGCTCACGCTTCAATCAACTTGTCGGGTTTGCATCAGTTGATATAGGAGTTTATCTCACATTATTATTCTCATATACCTTTAACATCTACTGTTTTGCTGTCATATGAGCCTGGGGGAGGGAACGCAATAATGCACAGGCAGGATAGGTGACTAACTGGATCTTTGAAGAGCCTATAGAATGTGAACCAAATATAACTATTGCCAAAGTTCTTTCAATGCTGTGTGTGTCATAACCTTCAATCCTCTGTTAGTTTTCTGTGGTCTTGGTTTTTCATGTATTCTTGCTAGTCGTGTGAGCAGTTCCTTGGTTGTTATCCCCACCTTGTGGTGTCCCTATCAAAGATATGAAGAGATATAGCTGCTTAGTTTTATATGAAAGCCATCAGCCTACACAGCGACCCAGCGTTCAAGGTTGATTGAATAAGAAAGAGGAAGGTGTGCTCTGTTTCATTTAAAGAACTGTGTTCAATGAGGAAGATGAAGGTGCAACTGTAAAAATATGGTCATCTGGTCATCATGGTTTCTGGTTGTGGAACATGCTAACAAATATACAGTTACAATATTTCTATTTTTATATTATATTAAAACAAAAAAAATCTATCCAATGTAAGATTGAATGTTCCATCAGAATATTAATTTATTCTGTTAGTCAGCTGTGTAAAATGGAGGTAAGTATTACAACAGGGTAATAATGAAGTTTACTGTCATTTCATGAAACATTAGGGGAGGTAGTGTAATTTATTCCAAAAAAAGAAAAAGAAAAAGAACATAGTAGAGATTTCTTTTAATTCTTTTGATTACTTTTCTTTTGTTAACTACCTGGTTGTATGTTGATATTCCTTGCTTGCCATTCTAAATAATCATTCACCGGCAATGAAGTTATTATGTATTTGGTTTGCTGGAAAATGCCTTATATTTGTTCTAGAAAAGGGAGTTTGTTTGGACTTTTGGAATCACTTATTAGATGCAGTTTTGTATATTAGTGCATGGTGCATCACTTGCTTCTAGGCTTTTGGATTTATATGAAATTGGAGATTGATGCTATGTTTGAGAATGGCGTTTATTATAACTATACTTGTATCCGTGGGCTTACAAGTAACTCAATGAATATTCAGATGTTTAAGGTGATACAAAAGCAAGATTGGTACAAGCCTGATATATTCTTGTATAAGGACTTAATTATTTCATTGGCAAGGGCAAAAGAAATGGATATAGTCATGCAATTGTGGGAAAGCATGAGAAAAGAGAATCTGTTCCCTGATTCTCAGACGTATACTGAAGTTATTAGGGGCTTCTTGAAGTACGGATCTCCTGCAGATGCGATGAACATATATGAGGACATGAAGAATTCTCCAGATCCACCAGAGGAGTTGCCATTTAGAATTTTGTTGAAAGGACTCCTACCATACCCCCTTTTGAGAAACAAAGTGAAACAAGATTTTGAGGAGCTCTTTCCTGATCAGAATATCTATGATCCACCGGAAGAGATATTTGGTGTACGCTGAGGTTTGTACCTTTTCTCTCCCTCCCTTCCCTCCATTATACTGTGTTTAAAAAATTTGCTTCTAAATAAATTGTGTTCTTTCTTGGTACTTAAAAGCACATTTGTGTACTATATAATTGAAATTAATCTAGAGGTTCCTCTGTAATTTCAATTTCTTGATTAACCCTGATATTTATGCGGGTCAGTAGGTTCCAAGTTGGAGTAATCAAATAATCAATATTTTATAGATAGTCAAGTTTGCTATCATTAGGCTGGTTAATTGGTGAGCAAAGTACAAATAGATGCAAATTATAAAAATGAAGAATAAGTGATTGGTATGTGAAATAGAAATTATTCACTTATTTATTTCTGTCATTACAAATAGAAGTATGACAATGTCATTCTCCTTAGGAATAGTTAAATTCTAAATTTAGATCTATGTGCTTCCCCAACTTTTTTGAAAGATTTAAACTGCGTTTGAGATTATGTTGCACTTATAAGAACAAGCTGATCATACTAGATCAAGACATTTGATTGAAATCCCTTAGTTATGCACTTATACTTACTTTTGTCATGTCCAGTTTAACAATTATCATCCTCCGGCATGTGGCATGGTCATATTGGAGTCAGAATGTTATTCTTGCTAGCTTAAAATGAGCCTAGTTAGTGGGTTTCATTGGGTAAAATTTTGGTGGAAAGGATAACCTAGTTAGTTCGTTTGGAAAAAAAGGACTTGCCCAAGAGTTCTATTTACTTTTCGTTTACAACAGTTCTAATTATTGACCAAGTCAGATATTTCTAACTCCAGTTTTTTGTGCAAATAGCATGCCATGGCGTCAGGATGCATTCTATGAGGAGCTGGATTGCGAAATTGAGGATGCTGTCATTGCGGATCTGTTGGGTCTGGTGTGCACCTCTTCTAGGTCTGTGCTGGTGAGATAGTGAGTCGAGAGTTTGCAGTTACCAGTTACTACGTCCTCACTCCAGGAATATATAGGCCTTTGGTATTGAAACTGTTTGAGCTTGGCTGGGCTGAAAGATCAGTGGTAGATGAATTATGAAAAATGAATTTAGTAGTGACGATTTGAAATTACCAATCTCATTCCAGTCTGTGAAATCAAGCTTGGAATGGAATTGTCATTATGTCTTTATTTTTTAATAAAGAAAAATAAAATTGTCTCCCAAGAAACCCTTTCACCATTACCTGCTGCTAACAAGCTAGTCTTTCATTTTTTTTATACTCATTTAAAAATTGATGGTTAGTATTGACAAAAATGGTCATCATCGTTTCCGCTTGATATGCAAAGAAAAAGCCTTTCATAAGCGGCCACCATCTTGTTGGCAGTGAAGATTTGCAAACCTCTTTGCCGGGCAACCTGGCCTTTTTGGTCTAAAACTTCCCTACCGCCAACCCATACCTCATAGATGGCCTTCTTTATTGAAGCCACCGTCGGTGAAAATGTATAACCCATTTCGGTGCCAACAATTACAGACCCTACAATGCTTGCGAGCCTGGTACCCATTACTGCCTTGCCAGACAGCATCGCTTCTAACAGAGTGTGATCCAACCCCTGTGCCCGTAAAGTGGGGTTTACAAAAATGTCAATAGCATTATAAAAGCAGGCCAGTTCAGCTTGTTCCAGTGGCCCCAAAACCATTATATTTGACCCAAGATCCCTGTATCTTGCTGCCCAAGGGCCATCTCCAGCAACCAGAACCATGCTACTTTCTTGGAACGTGCTATTTTCTGCTACCATCTCCTTTAAAGCTTCAAACATCAATGGGTGTCCTTTGTCCTTGACCAACCTCCCAGCTAGTCCTATCACTAATGATTTAGAAACTGGAACGCCATGCCTGCGCTTGAAATCCTTTCCCCTGGAAATATCTGGCTTGTAAACGTCTTGTTCCACACCGTTGAGAATGATATGAACCCTTTCTTTTGGTATCATGTAGACCCTCTTTAGGATATCTCCAGCATGATCACTAGTTGCAACATGATGCGCATAATTTGGAAAGAATTTAACTTCTTCAACGACCTTGATAGCTCTTTCAGTCAAAGCATTCGCCTGTGGTTCTTTGGGGCTTCGTAGAAGTTCTTGAATTATGTCAGAATGAATGGTTTCGTATGCAATCCCGTGCCAAGTGACAGCCAACTTAGAGACATACCGCGATCGAGTGTATCTGAGCCCAACACTTTCAGTATGAACCATGTCAAATGGTCTTCCAGTTGAGTTTTGTGCTTGAAATTGCTCCCAAACTAAAGCTTGGTCAAGGTAACCAGCAGGTGTTGGTTTGGAGAGGTGAAAATGTAAGTTGGTCAGTGGATATTTAGGGAAAGAGGAGTTAATGGGAGAAGTGGTGAAGATATGAAGATCGTGGCCTCTTTTGGCAAGGGCAAGGTGGAGTGTCAGGGCATGGCGTTCAAGCCCCCCTGCGTGAGATCTGTGAGGCCATTTCTTGACAAAAAGTGCAATCTTAAGGAGTTTTGGAGGTGGTTCTGAGGAAAGAGCAAGGTGATTCCATGCCCGAGGATATGAAAGGAGGTGAATTGGTTGATATGGCTTTTGGTCTGTTATTTGGTATGGGGAATAGAATTGGGCGCAACAATGACACCAAGAGAGGAATAAGATGACGGAGAAGATGGAAAGGATGAAGATGATGCAGCGGAGACATCGGAAACTGAATATAGAACTACGATCCCTCGCCATGGGAGGAATAGGAAAGAAGAATAGGAATTTCTGGCAACTTCAAAGTCATCATCTTGTATATTATATTAAAAGCGGAAGATTATTGGAAAGTACAATAGATGTAAAATTGAAGAAACCCGCACATGGGGAAACAGTCAACTTTATAGCACTAGCACTAGCAGATGGGAAAATCTCGTTATCAACTGAGAGTAGACTTGCTTCAGCAGCAAGTTCTGGCTCTGCCTGCTTAAGTTACTACCACTGTACCTCTCCATTGGATCATGCAGCAGAAAAACAAATTCTGACCCAGTGTTAGTGTTTCCGCAATCCCATGTTAACAAATACCATTTTATATTGACCAATATTTTGTACCCAGTTTCTTCTCGGAACCTTTCTTAATAGCCTCTGCGACCAAAGACGTAGATCACGAGAATGATGTAAATAATTGGCATCTTTTCTGATGATGGAGTTGACGGGAGAGCCAATGTCGCTGCCAATGAGGTCTACGGCCAATATGTGAGTGCTCGTCGTGGTTAATATGCGGCGTCCCACGTTGGACATTTCTATTGTTTTTTAGCACTTGCTTATGTTGTGTGTTTCTTTGCAATCAATTACGAGAATTATGGAGTCCAATTAAGAAAGGAATCAGAAATAGATGTATTGTATCCTATATACAACTTCATAGAATTCGTTAATCTCAAGTGAATTTCGACATCAATAAACTCGATGCAAGCACACGCCCTCCCCCCAATATTGCAATTAACTTCTTAATAATCATCATCTTACACTCATTTGGTGTTGGTTGAAGGAGTTAATAAAATTTATTAAAAAAAAACAACTTTTTGGCCACAAAAAAAAGTCATTTAGGGAATGAAGATTGGAAGGAAGGAAAGAATGAAATCCCGGAAAAACCTTTGATTGCTCGTATGGTGGTTTTAGCTAAACAAAAGATGCTTGATCTTGCTTCCAAAAAGTTGAGTATTTAATTTGATCTTTAAAGTGGAACCTTGGAAATTATAATGGCAAGACGAGAACTGTCCAGCACGTTGAGGAACTTGAAGGTAAACAAGGAAAACAACGCACTCTGTCTAATTATGGTTGGAAATATTTGGGCTTATTCCTCTAAGTTTCGTCTCACTGTTGTTTGATTTAAAATTTGCTACTTCTGAGGAACTCAATATTAGCCCTGTGAATCCAGGAATTAATATGGGTTATAATATTCCATGTTTCAAATAGTTCATGCAAAGAGGATCTCTGAGAGAGGAGAAAACCAAGAAAGAAGATGAGGTCAACCCTGATGGCGATTTTTGTATAACTTCCATAATTAGTAGAAAATGGCATCTTTTCTTTTCCTTTTATCCTTCCAATTCTAAAATTTAAAGAATACACGATAACACCATTATATTGCAAAATATAGTTTCATTCTATGTATCTTTAAAGTTAACGATCACTTATCCTTTGGTATACAGTGAAAATTGTGACTCTAGCACTACAGAGAGATACTTCAATATTTACCAATGAAGGGTTTTTGATATTATGATAATTGAACTGAGTTTAAACTTCTAGTGTTATGCATCCAATGTAAGTTTAATTGGAAATCTCAATCTTGATAATTCAATTCTGTCAACCTTTAGCTGTTTGAAACTAAAATTCTAGAAGAAGTAGCAATAGAAACGTAGAGTCAAGAAAATAGGTGAGTGACAAAAATGCTTCATTTAGCTCACTTTCATTTCCATCTGAAAGCAATATATACATATTCATACTAAAGAGAAAAAAAGAGAGTCATTGATTTTAGGAAATATATTTTAATAACTACAACAAAATATCTCACTCTATGTCAAGATAGTCACATACTTACTGATACAGCTAACTACTGATTATAGGTTCTTTAGATTATGAGTACCTAGAAAAAGTCTTGAACACTCCTCCTCAAGATTTTTTTTTTAGAGACTCCTAACTAGAGCTTTAATTCTTCAAACTATTTTGTTTCCAACAATTTTGTCATAATATCAGTTAGCCGCCTCATGGAATTGTAGTATGACAACAGCTTCTCTCCTTCTTTCTCTGCCTGTATGATATCATGGAATTTAATGTTTATGTACTTTGTTTGTCCATGTTGCACGGGATTCTTGGTTATAGCTATTGTTGATTTGTTGTCCACTTGAATCATGGTAGCTTCCTATTGAACTTGATTTAAATCCTTCAAAATTGTTTTTAACCATATGGCTTGGTTCGTAGCAGTAGAAGTAGCTATATACTCTGCTTTTGCTATTGATTGTGCCACAACTTCGTGCTTCCTAGAAAACACATAACCACTTGTGCTCTTTATATAATCTAAACATCCACCCCAATTATTGTTAGAAAAACCTTGTACTTTCCCATTCTCATTTGTTGAATAACATATTCTTGAATCAAAAGTTTCTTTAATATACTTTAAAACTCTCTTGACTGCTCCAAAATGAATTTGGCTTAGGCATTGCATAAAATGAGATAATATGCTTGCTAAAACTATAATATCTGATCTAGCGATAATAAGATAAAGAAGGATGCCCACGAGACTTCTGTATAGAGTAGGATCAGCATCTCCACCTTTATCAACTTTTTTCAATTTTATATTTTGTGTCAAAGGTGTGGCAACCGATTTGCAAATTTTCATTTTGAACTTTTTTAACAAATCAAATGCATATTTTCTTTGAAAAATAAAAATGCCAACAGTGGTTTGACTTATCTCTATTCCAAGAAAATAGGTCATTAGCCCCAAGTCTGATATCTTAAAAATAACTTCTATCTCCTTTTTAAATTCTGAAACCAACTTGGGTTCACTACCTGCTACTAACATATCATCTACATACAAAGATACAATCATCATTTCTTGAGTTTTAAGTTGTTTAACATAAAGAGTAGCCTCATTTTCACTTCTAGTAAAGCCATACGTCTATAGATGTGAATCAATTCTCTTGTACCAGACTTTAGGAGCCTGCTTTAATCTATATAGGGCTTTATGTAATTTACAAACCTTGTCTTCTGTACTTGAGATCTAAAAACCCTCTGGTTGTTGCAGCACACCATTTAGAAAAGCTAATTTTACATCCAAATAGTACACATGCCATCCCTGTTGAGAAGTCAATGCAAGGAGCAATATGATTATTTCATGTCGAGCTACAGGGGAAAATGTGTCTCCATAATCCACTCCTACTTGTTGAGAGTATCCCAAATAACAAGTCGAGCCTTGTACTTGTATATAGAACCATTAGGATTCACCTTAGTTCTAAAAATCCACTTTAGCCCCATTATTTTCCCTCCTTCGGGTCTGTTGACAAACTCCCAAGTGTCATTTTTTTATTACTTCAATCTCCTCCTGCATTGTAGCTCTCCATTCCTTATATTTCTCAGCTTCTTTGAAGGTTGTGGGCTTTATAGTAGCATGGTTGCATTTTTCATATATCTCAGATAAAGCCTGAGTCTTAAGGATAGGTGACTCTGGTGGGGATTATGTATCCTTGTTTGAACCTTTTTCACTAGTCTTGATGGACAAACTTGGAGATCTAGGTTGATTTGCAAAATTTTGCAAAAATATCTCATCTTTTTTTGGTTATTTTTGTCTTGATTCCAATGCATGGTTTCATCCACAACCACATCTTGACTTATGAGACTTTCTTGCTTTCCATATTATAGATTTTATATACTTTTTCCTTGGTAGAATATCCAAGAAGAATTCCTACTGTTTGGCTAAAGGTTTAAATATTTTCTAGGCCTCTATTGGTGTCTTCCCAGTTAATGATCTAGTTGGCAGTTGGTTAAGCAAATATATAGCAATATTTATAACTTTTGCCTAGAAATTTAAAGGTAATCTATCATGATGCACCTAGCCATCTCAACCACTGTCATATTCTTCCTTTATGAGACCCCATTTTGTTAAGGGGAATAACTCACTGTTGATTGATGCCTTATGCCAAAGTCTTTGCAAAAATTGTCAAACTCCTTTGAAGTATACTCTTCTATTTTCTGATCTTAAAGCCTTCATTTTATAACCATTTTGTGTCTCAACTATTGTCTTAAACTTCTTAAACACTTAAAATTGTTAGTAGACCCAGCACATCATGTTGAAATCATCAAAAATACAAAATACTTGTTATGGTTTAGAAAATCTATCCTCATAGGTCCAAAAATATCTATGTGTACTATACCTAATTTTTCTTTAGTTCTCTAACTTGAGCTTGTTGGAAAAGCTTGCCTATATATCTTACCCAGTTGACATACCCCACACACTTCACTAAACTCTAGGATTTTAGGAAAATCCCTAGTCATGCCTTTTTTTTGCATGTATCTCAAGGTTGCCACATTAAAGTGCTTGTATCTCTTGTGCCATGCCATAGACTCATCCACCTTTACTAAATTAACCCTTTCTTCATCAGAATTCCAGTTTAAATAAAAAAAAAATGTATCCACCATGTTGACCTTAGCAATCAAACAATCACTTGGATAATAAATATAACATGAATTTTCTTTAAATGACAATGAATAACAATTTTTAACTGTTTGAGCTACACTTATTAAATTCTGAGTTAAGCAAGGAATGTATAATACATCATGAATGTATCTAATACCTTGTTTTGTGATCACTGCCACTGATCCTTTCCCTTCGGCTAGCACCTCTTGATCATTTTCAAGTTTCATTCACTTTAATTTTAATTGACATATCCAAATTTGAGAACATATGCTCATCCTTGGACACGTGGCTTTTATAGTCGCTGTCAATCACTCAAATCTACTGGGGTACCTATGTTTTTCTTGAACTGCCACGAATAAACTGGCTACTTCCTTCTCTTGTTCATCTGTGAAGTTTGCTTATTGGATAGATTGCCTATGTTGTTTCTTCTTCTTAGGCCTTAGCTTTACAATTCTTCTTGATGTAGTCAAGTTTTTTTGCAGAACCTACACTCTAATGAAGGTTTCTCTTTATACCAACAATCTTTTTCTAAATTATTTTTTTGAAGGCATGTGTTGCAAGGTGCAAATTTGCCCTTCTTTTTTATATTATTTTATTGTAGCTACACTTTTCTGTTCTTTTCTTTCTCTGTTGACCCTTTATTCTTGAAGGTTGTATTAGTTTGCATTTCTTTGTGTTTTGCATCAAAGGCTTTTTTAGTTACTTCTTTTTCTCTTATATTGGTTCTCTATTCTTGTGCTTGAAGTTTGCTAATTAACTTGGCAATGGTTAAAGTATTAAAGTCACAATATTCTTCAATTGTTGAAATCTTATATTCAAATTTGGCTGGTAAGCTGATTAAAATTTTCTCCACTACCTTTTTATCTTCAACAGGTTCACCAAGTAGTTTTATTTTGTTCACAAGCTCCATGAGCTTTGTAGAGTAATCCTTAACATCTTCACCTTCCTTCATTTTGAGTAGCTCAAGCTCCCTTTTTAAGGTTAGGAGTTTAACTGTCCTTTTCTTGTCACTGCTTTCAAACTCATCCCTCAACTTCTCATAAGATTCCTTTGGATTTTCACAAGCCATGATTCTTATAAAAATATTATCTAGCAAAGCAGAATGAATACAGGTGAGTGCTCTTGGTTTTTTTGCCTTTTTCTCCTTATAATTCTTCATCTGTGTTATTGTTGGATCAGGTATCAAGGTGGTGGGTTAGCATATTCTTCTAATGCCTCCCACAAATTTAGAGTCTTAAGATAAGTCTTCATCTTTATCACCCATATATGGTAGTTTTCCCCTACAAATTTTGGAGATCTGATTCTCAAAAAGTTTGTTGAATCCATCTCTTACCCTTTTATGACAGCACCTTCTGTCTTTTCTTCTACACCAACTTCTACCTTTTTCCTTCATAGCACCTTTTGTTTATTCTTCATAGGCCTTTAAGAAGAAAGTTCTGATACCATTTGTCAACTTTCAGTTGTTTGAAACTGGAGTTCCAAAAGCAATAGCAATAGAAACGTAGAGTCAAGAAAAGAGGTGAGTGACAAAAATGCTTCATTAAGCTCACTTTCGTTTCCATTTAAAGCAATATATACACATTCATACTAAAGAGAAAAAAAGGAGTCCTTGATTTCAAGAAGGACCCATACTGCTTATTGATACATTTTAATAACTACAACAAATTATCTCACTCAATGTCAGGATAGCCACATACCGATACAACTAATTACTAACATCATGACTATAAGTTCTTTAGGAGTATCAAGAAAAAATCTTGAATTCAACAAGTTCCACTAATGGAAATAAGATTATACCTGTTATTTTAGGTGGTTTCTTCTCATTTCATGCTATAACCCAACGCTGAAAGATTCCGTCATTTCTTTTAAAATAAATAAAGCAATCGTTTTGTTGGCAAAATCAGATACATGACAAGACGCTGCTTGTAATTAGTTTATGTCACTATTACTTGCGCTAGATATATAGCACCACTTACTTCTTCTAACCAGTCTCTTTACATTTTGCTGACATAACTACTGTAGAACATCATGGTATGGTTAAGAATGTGATAAGTTCCATATATAGCCCATAAAGTGGAATTATAAAGGCAAACTTGTGCAAGGTATGGGATATAGGATTCCCTAGTAACTTTTTAGGGCATGTTTGGTGCATAGTATAAATAAGATAGGATATGATAGATATCCTATTTTGCTCTTATTTCATGTTTGGTGTGCTGGCAGATAGGATAAAGCTATCCTTTCTTATATCATATCCTATGTCTCTCAGTACAAAATTGTAACCTAGGGGATAGGCTGGGTTACAACTCAACCGAATAAGATAGAAAATCTTTTCCCTCACTCACCCTCAACCTCGACCTCATTTCTCACCCTCACCATAGCTTCTTCACTCTCGCCGCAGCTGCACATCGGTCCTACTCCCTCACGACAGCTTCTCCCACCTTCGACTTCAGCAAAGGTAAACTTCGATTTCGCTCCTTCTCCTTTTCAACTCTGCTTCACCGTCGAGCTCTAACCATTCCTCCTCCCTCTTTGCAGCTTCTCCCATTGTCGACCTTTCTTAGCCGAGATAAGGTTTGATTTTGCTATTTTCATTTTTATCTCTACTTCATCGTGGACCTCACTCTCTCCTTTCACCTTGGATTTTGATTTTTTGTTTTACCCAATTGTTGCTTGTGAATGAGCTTGCATTCTGAACATGTTGCTTAACTAGCTAATTAGCATTTGTACTCTTTAGAATTTTGCCCCGTACAAATGCTATTCTCTGATTCTGCACTCTTCATATACACAAGTTTTTTGTTTCTAATTTTGCTTGTATATGTAAATCACGTGTGCTTCAAGATAGATTAGAAGTCTGTATTTGGTTGCTTGTTTCAGAACCCCTACTAGTTGAAACTAATGCCCAAAGTTTTTTGCTCATTTACTTGGCAATGATGCTCTACCTTGGCATGTTTTGTCATACATATGCTTAACTGAGGAAGATACAACTTCTTCCCAGATATTTATTAAGATTCTCTTCTAGGTATAGTGAAGCAAACTTAAATATGTTTTAGTTAGTCAGCTTAGAAACATCAAATTCTTATATTTGTGAGTAGATTGAAATTTGAGGGCCTCTGTGCTCTTGATTGTTCAAAATGTGGTGGAAGGAATTTAGTTTCTGAACATAACAATAGAATGCACCCAACCTAGCTCTTGCTCTTATAAATTTGCATGCTATGTAATCAATTGTTTTCATGTTGCTGGAAAAAAAATTATAGAACGAGCTATCTAAAGTAGGCAATTGAGCTCAAATAATTTAAACTTTTGTCTACCTGAAAAATGTTTATAAGTGCAGGGATGTCTTTTTTCTTTTTTGACAAAAAAGAGATATGTTTTAGTGATTCCCTTAGGATGTGATGTTAGTTTATGTAACGTCATAAAATTTGCAGCATAATTTTGCATGGAAGTCTGCATATTTTGGATTTTCCTTCTTACCTGTGGTTATGTATTAGTTACATTATTGTTAATTTATTGTAAGTTTTGAATGTTTGTGTTGGACTTCATTTTTGGTCTGTCACCTCCAACATTCTCTGATATGGGGACTGAATCCATGGCAACATGCCTCATGAGATATATTCATGTCAGGTTATATATTGTTGCGGGGAACTTTCTACTTTGTAGTATGATAGTAGCTGTTGGATGAGCTAATGATTTATGTCTCTTTATGGAAGCTGTTGATTTCACCTTGTCATTGCTTCTGCTACAGGAATTGTCAGAACATCTTGGCATCCAATTGCTAAATGAGCGATTAAATGATCAAACAATGCAGGACTCTTTTGAATCCATATTTCCAAGAGATAATCCTAAGAATACACGGTTCTCCATTAAATTCTTCACATCTATCAAACTTGGTGGCCTTATTGAGAACCTCTGTGATTATTTGAAGAATATACCATGGTTCATCATGCAACAACATAAATTAGTCTCTGATTCAGAATCAGATGATGAGTCAGAAAGTTTTGATTCATCATATTCAGGTTCAGCTAGTTCCAAGTCTAAGTCAAAGTCAGAATCATCAAGTTTTGATGAAAGCGACAATGACAGAAGACAAAGAAAGCGGAGGAGAAAGTGAAGCAGTTAAATGACTTTATATTATTGAATTTTATAGATGAACAATGAATTGATAAAAGTTATGGATGACAATGATTTTATATAAATATATGAATGATAATGACTTGATAAAATTTATAGATGACAATGATTTTATATCGTTTAACTTTCTAAATGGTCATATTGCAACTAAATTAAATAATATAGAATTAAATAGTTATTTTGGTTATATTGTTGTGAAGTAGTCTATCATTATATAATATATTAATTTATGGATATTATTTTGTTAATTATATATTTTTATTTTTATTTTAGAATTTATACCAATGTATAAAGTAATTAAAAAAATTGTATTAAAATTGATTTTAAATAAGTATATATGCAATTTTATTATAAAGATAATTTTATCATTTAATACTATTTATATTATATACTATCATTATCTTATTTACTCCAAACACAAGATATGATAGCATAATATTTATCGTGTTGTACATCAAATACATGATAGAATAAGAGTTTATCAAACTCATATTCTATCATGCTGTTATCCTATCTGCTATTCTATCCTATACCACTAAACAAGTCCTTAGGGTGTTTGGCATGAAACATAAAAAAAGTGATAATTAAAGGGTTATTTTTCAAAAAACTTAAACTCGAAACTTACTTTTTCCCCACTTATTTTCTTCTAGTGTTTTAAGAAAGCATTCTCAAATATGTCTATAGTTTTAATCATAAGAAGTTAATATGTTAATATGCAAAAACTTAAGAGCTAATATCTACCAATGTCAACTTTATGTATTTTCTTTCCAAAATGAGAAGAAAAAGGACAACCAAGGAAAACCCAAATTGATATTATAAAGTACTTTTAATTTGTAAAAATGTTTTTTATTTTTATTTTTATTTTTCACAATTTTGAAAATGTGTTTCATTTTTGTTTTTACTTTTCTTTTTCATTTTTACTATTTTTAATTATATAATTGTATTTTTACTATATTTTTATTTGAATAATAAAACAATTTTCTATATGTATTGTAATGAATTTAGAATAATTATAAAAATATTATAGCTATAGTGTGTTATAATACTAAAAATTTTAAAAATACTTATTTTGACATTTTTAGAGTTTTTAAAATTTAATAAATTTTTTTTTCTAAAAATAAAAACAAAAAATGATAAACAAATCTGCTTTTTTATTTTGAATAAAATTAAAAACCGGAAACTCCTCGGCCGGTTGGATGAGTCTCTCTTAAATTGCTTTAACTGAGAGTTGTTTTCTATTTCAAGAAATCTAAAAATTGTCTTTTAGGTGGGTTTACCATAAGAAGGGTGGAAAGATTCTCTATCTATGGTCTTTACTTCAAATTTCCAAATATACATATATCACTGGATTTGACACCGTTTGCGTCGTTTCAGAGAAAATGGGTCTTCAGCAGAACTTCAGAAGGATCAGTATGCGATCACGTGGACAAAAGGAGTTATGATGTTAACAACGATCTTAAAAGGAAGCAGTCTGAAGCAATCTCTGAAGCACAATACCCTCATAAGTCACTTTTTTTTTTTTTGGACTGGCCCCTCTTAAGTCACTTAAGATTTAAGAATGATCAAGGTGATAAGCACTCTTCATCAACAGTTTTGGGCTTCTTCAAAAAACTGAAGGGGGATAAGCTAGACCGGAATGTTCTTAGACCACCCAAGTGTCAAACAAAATAGCAAGTTTATGTTTACTTGTGTCTTTCAGGGGTATTGGTGTCAGCAACATTGTTCTTATCATATACATTATATTCATAAAGCAGTTGGCTCTTTCAGAAATTTGCTTTGTGCTATTAAAACTTTGCAGTAGAGATGATTTTCTAGTGGGTGATATTGAATCGTTCGTTCTTGTACTATTAGCAAAGTACCTTTATGTTCATAGAGAATGACTTGTGAGATGCCGTCTTAGTTGGTAACAATACGGAGTTGAGTGAGCGTGAAGCAAAGATTCCATCCCCCAGATTATATTTCAAAGAGAGAGAGAGAGAGCCTGTAGCTCTCGACAAATCAGTTTCTCTCTGTTAATATATGAAATGTGTCATATTATGCAGTTAAGAAGCAAATTGATCGTCATATCTAAATGCAAACTGAGATGGAGGAACAAAAATAAGGGACAAAATATTGCATGCATCACTTTCCGCCTGCCAAGAGTGGATTACTGCCTACTATTTTCTAATGGCTTAAGCAGGTTTCCAACAAGAAAGAGCCTGAATAGTACGCCCTTTCCATCCCAGCAAAACCCATTTGCCATCTTCATCGACCACAAAATCCTTATGATATTCTATCTTCACAATTTCTTTTGCTCTATTCAAGCGCTCTGGCTCCACACGGATTTGCTTGAATCCAGCTCTTCTGTTCCTACGCTGCCACTGCGTGTAGGTCTCCGGCCTTTCGACTCTCTCTGACCCCTCAGACGCTATAACATTCAGTGCATCCCTTCCTAATATCCCTTCCTCAAACATGAGCCTATCTGTATCTTCACGAAGCACATTAGCCTCAAACATATCAAACAATGCTGAGAAGTAGAAGAGCGCCTCCCTGAACCGATTGAGGAAAAATGGTGCATTATGCGTGCCATTGACAATCCCATGTATGAAGATGTTTGGATTAATCTTCCTAATCAACTTTAAGACAGCATCTCTTGGACAGTCCACCACCAGAGTTTCATCGGGCAGGTTCTTCAGTTGGTACAAGCAGTTTACAACTGTTATCTCAGTCCTGTCAATTTTGAGATCCTCAAATTGGATGGTTTCCCATTTCTGTGCAATAGCATTGTATTCAAATGGGACATTGAACCTCCTGCAGTAATTAGCCAAACGCCTCCCTGTCTCCTCAACCCTTTCTGCAGGCCGAAATCCTGGTTGAGGAAATTCAATTCCTGTCATACGAAGCTTGATAGGTGCTCCTGGTCTTTCTGAAAGAAGTTGGATAAGGCAAGGCCACTGGAAACCATAGGATATGCCAAAATCAATAATGTGAAGGCTGGTTTCATATTTTACTTGCTTCATAATCATTCGGTGAGCCAAGATATTCGAAATTCTCTGGAAAGGAGAAACTGTAATGTACAGTTTGTAAGCTTTTAACATATCAGCAGTAGTTGCCCCATTGCAACGAAGGGGCATATATGATGGCGTTCCAGCAGCCAATCGTGTCTCCAGTCCTTTAGCAAAGTAATGAGCTAAACGCTGGATTCCATTGCCAAAACGAGAAGAGTGCTGCCTTATCTGCTTGAGTAGGTCATTTGCACTCCTTTGGTCGTAGCTTGCCACGGCCTGTGCACACTGAGTTAGCAGAGTCCATAAATCTACCGTTGTCCCCTCGTTCGCCCCTTTCTTCGAACGGCTTGCCTTTCCAGGAGATCTTTTTGATGGTTCATGAGCACCACATCCTATGGACTGACTTGGTCCGCCCAGATAAAGTAATACCTCATCAAACATCTCTGATACCTCTGAATCGTCAGAATACACAGCCGAAAGTTTGCTGTCTCTCAGTCTCCGATCATCTTCATTTCTGGTATCGTCCAACTGATGGCTTCTCTTTTCCCTTGCACCTCCTTCCCTCACCAGCGAGTTGGTCAGTGAGTGAATGATATCCGCTTGTGTCGCTCTAAATGGATCAGGGGCTGCATCTGGAATCTTGTGAGGAGATGATTCATATGAATTATCACTAGTATAGCCGCTATTGCTCTTAAAATTATCATCTGGGCTATCGATATTCTCATCATGGAAACACCCTGGGATTTGATGGGGTGATGCAGAATAACTACCACCAATGATATTATAGAATGATTTTTCAGCAGCTTGGAGTGCTAGACAATCCTGCAACATGCAGGGCTTGTGCTTCAAGTCGTCTTCTTCGTCCATGAGTATGTCGCTTATGTATCTGAGAATGGGATTGGAGTATTTGTTAGGTTCTGTAGAATCTCCATTCGGGCTCATCCCAGAATTACTGAGAGATTCTAAATTGGTTGGACTTGGAAGGGAAGATGAATCAACGGATTTCTCATCCAAAATAAACTCCTTTACTGAGTTCTGATTTGAAAATGACGAGATAGGACCATTCTCAAATATATTTTCGTTTATGGAACCAGGAAAGTTTGAGAACATATTGCAGGCGAAGACCAGAACAAATAATGAAATTCTGAGTAGCTGCTCTAGCAGCAAACAAGCTTAAAAAAAATAGAGAACAAGATTTAGATATCTAAATACAGGCTTTGGTTTGGATCAGAAAGTGTAAGGAACAAGTTTTATTAATATTGACCAAAAACTGAAGCTAATTGCAAAGTGGCTCAGAGAATTAGAGGAACCGGACGTCAGCAAGGAAGAGTTTGGGTCAAGGTAACTTGTTTATGAAGTTAAATCAATGTAAAAATAAAAAAATAATTGAAGCAAACGGAGCCGCCGTCTTATTATTATAATAATCCTCGGACAGCCAGAAATAATTAGCGGTCACTGATTACTCACTGTGGAGTCAAGGACGTAAAGCAGAACACTTGGCCAAAAACAAGGGACTACCTAGACCCTACCCTCTCGTCATTTGACCACGTGCTATATTAACACCTTTACTCACTCCGTGTATAACTATTATTAACTATATTTTGTTTTTTCGATAGATATTGGATGGAGTATTCAATTTGGCAGGAGCATCAAACAGAAAAAGTTAGCAGCGACATTGTAATTTATGGTAAGAAAATTCAAAGGAAACTTTATTATTCTATAGAAAATGGATTAGTTACTGGTTATTAATCATATTATGCAAAGACAATCGTTCGTTTTCATTTTTAAAGTTTGAAATAGTGGTTGTTAGGATGTGATATCCATCCAGATACATTCCCCTTATCCAGCAGGCCTTGAGACATTAGGCACCACACACACATCTAGAGACAGAGTGATTAGTCTGTACCTAAAGTCAACAATTCACCTTATTAGGAGGCTGTCAAGATAATCACCAACAACAGTCACTTTGAATATTTATTTTGCTTAATTCCAGTTTGGTAATTTTTGGTAACAGGGGTAGCCTTAAACCTGTTCATTATAGTCTTTTGAGGCGGCTAGGCCACCCAGCTTTATGCATAAAATGCGGCCCTGCATGATTGAATTTTCTATGTCGACCTTGTTGACTGTCGTTGATACTCCTGTTGATGATTGCTGAACATGTTAAAGAAATGTAAACTCGAACATATCTGGGCCTTTGTTCATCAATGTCACCAATTATTGGAATCGCATTTTTACTCCACTACCAGCCCACCGTCGACTAATATGTAGTTATATATTTTACACTCAAAAGAATAATTATTTTAGATTTTGCAAAGTGAATGACTAGATACATGCTCCATCGGACCAAATCACCAAGATGTGTCGCAGAAAAATCCATCAGATTCTGGGGTTGGAGGAAAGCGACATTCATTAAAAAGAAATGTAGGACCCCAGGCACTCTCCAGGAAATCTCGCTAAAGCCTGCCCTGCGCTTCAACTTTTCCCATCTGGGGCTTCTATTAGATGAGTGGATTCTTAATCTAAGAATTTATTCTCTTTCCAAAGACATTCTTATTTAAAAAAATAACAAAAAGAAAGAGAAAGTTTAGAAAGCCAGAATGGAATCATTCCGATTAGAAGCTACTTAACAAAAATATCTCTAATATGATTTGTTAATGCTAGCAATGTATAATTGAATAACCAGGTTTTAAACAATATAATCAATCCACAAAATGAACAAGTATTATTTATTGGCTTATCTGTCGATATGCAGATGAAAAAGAAGCACCGAAAGTGGCATTCGTGTAGTAAAAGATGATTTACAGCTTCAGCAAATTAGTATATATTGCTAGGATGAAATTGTTTTGCTGGCCTCGGTTCATATGAGAAATTTCTTACTTTTAAAACACACTCAATGCTTCTTCTTTTTTTTTCTAGGAGTATAAAAATGTTTCCTTTTTAAGCGAAATGTTACAACGAGGACAGAGAGCCCCAAACTTTCATGCCATTCCATGAAATGTGATGAGGTCCTAGGGAAAAATGCCGTTCAGTTTTGTTCTATTAACACTTAGGTCTCGATGTTAGTCTATCAAGTGAGTCGAAGAGCCCAACTTTGTAAGGAAAAAAAGTCAAGGTACAAGTTATTTTACAGTCATATTGTTCAAAATTGTACATGTGACACCACCTAAATGTGGATGTGTATGAGACTGACTTAACTCAGATGGCGCCAACTACGCAAAGGTGATTGCATATATTCGCGCAAACATGCTCAAAGGGCAATTCTACTCAAATACACTCCCCAAAGTCTCTATTCTTTGAGATAAATTCTGGTACAATTTTACCACCAATTGCATTAGGGGATCCCCTACTTGTATTTAAAGTTGGCAAACCTTGAACTCGGTGCAAGCGAAGCTGGGAAAAATACTCGTCACGGGTATAAAATATTTGCCATGACCTGCAACCATGAAAAGAACAAAATAATTAATAAGCTTCTCCGTCAAATCAAGCATACAGCATAAACTGAAGTAACACAACTTCAACAGAACTAAAAGAAGTGGAAATGACATACCTTCTAGTCCAGTATGAATTTTGACAGTCTCCTCCGGTTACACCACGTTATGCTGGTACCCAACAAGTTGAAGCATGCAAAATGCGTCCCTTCCAGCCCTGAAGCATCCAGTTGTTGTCTTCATCAAACAAAAAATCTCCGTGGTAGCATGTCTCCAACTTTCCCCTCAATTTGGCCATTAGCTCCTTATTCAGTGGGAGCTGCCTGAATCCAGCCCTTGTAATCCTTCCCTGCCATTGTTTGTATGTTTCAGGCCTCTCAACCCTCTCTAAACCTTCGCATGCTACAACATTCATAGCCTCTCGACCAGAAAACTCTTTCTCAAGCATCAACCTCCATTCGTTGTCACGGGGTATGAATGTATCAAGCATATCGTACAGTGCTGAAAAATGGAACAGCGCCTCCCTGAACCGTGTGAGAAAGAAAGGTGCATTGTAGGATCCATTAACAATGGACTGAACAAAAATATTAGGATTCATCCTCCTTATTAGATTCAGAACTGCATTCCTAGGACTGTTCTCTTCAATTGTCTCGTCAAGTAAATTCTTAAACCTCATCAGACAGTTCACAGCAAGCAGCTCATTGCTCTCAATCTTAAGGTCTTCAATTCGGATGGTTTCCCAGTTTTGTGACGCTATGGCTTTGTACTCAAAGGGAACATTGAAACGCTTGCAATAATTAGCTAGACGACGACCAGTTTCCTCTATTCTTTCTGCAGGACGAAAGCCAGCCTGGGGAAATTCTATCCCGGTGATGCGTAGCCTAGGAGGCCCACCGGTTCTATTTGACAGAAACTTGATAAGTATTGGCCACTGGAAACCATATCGAATACCAAAATCAATAATATGAAGCGTTTCTGCCTTCTCAGCTGCTTTCATAATCATTTTATTTGCAAATAAATGTGCAAACTTCTTGAAAGGTGAGGCAGAAAAATGAACTTGGTAAGCCTTCAAAAAATCAGCAGCAGATACCCGCTTAGAGTGCAGAGAGGTGTAATATATTGGGGTTCCAACACCAGCGCCAACCAAACGTGCCTCAAGACCATTGGCGAAGTAATGAGCCAACCTCTGTGATGCATCACCGGAGGGAGAAGAATGCTGCCTAATCTGCTTTAGTAATTCATTAGCATTCCTGCTATCATTGGCAGACACAGCTTGTGCACATAGGACCAGAAGAGTCCTCAAATCAACCGTTTCCTTCTTCCTGACTTGTTTCTTAGAGGCAGTCTTCCCTCCATCAGACGAATGCTTCTGTTCAATTGGCTGCATGGCTTTCACTGATTCACACGGCAAGCCTTCCTGCTCAGCACATAATGGAACTTTCTCAACACTAAGCAACACTCGATCAAACATTTCCGATATTTCACTCTCATCAACATACACTGCTGACTGCTTGTTACATCTCCCTTCTTCTTCATCTCTACCTTCACGCTCATAGTTCTTTCTACCCTTTAACCCCTGCAAATTCTCCCCAACATCTTTCTCCATATTGACTACTGCCTTTTCTCCCATTCCCTTTGAATCTAGAGACACTGTGTTGTTCTCCATACCAGTGACGAGCTGAGTTCCTCTAGAAAGAAATTTGCTGGCTTCCTCTAAACCTCTCCTGAATTGCGAGACAGATTCTGCCTCACTAAAGATATTTTGAGCCAAGAGATTAGTAATAGAAGAATCCAAATCCAGCAGTCCATCGCCGATAGTAGTTAAAGGCAAAGCATTTGAAGGTTGAGAAGGCTGCTGAGAAATGGAGTGCGAATTAAACCCAGGAACAGGGGTATCCGGTGAAGAGGGCTTTAACTCATGAGAATTCCCATGCCAAGGAAGACCTATTGAGTTGTTGGTGCTTGTGCTGGTGTTGCCAGAATCAAAACTACTTCCAGAAAAATAACCATCTGGGCTCTCAACATTGTCGAGCGGGTGTTGGATAGGGGAAAGAAGATAGTCCTCTCTAAGAGCATCATAGAATGATTTCTCCGTAACTTTTAGAGTCAATGGATCATAAAACATGCTTGGCTTCTGTTCCGAGTTCTCTTCCATAAGAACTTGGCTCATGTATTTGATGGTTTCTGAAAAGTCAGTGTCTTCCAGGGAAGGATCCGCCACCGAAGTGATGGTTGCAGATGGGACATCCGGCACGCCTTCTACAGGACTCGCACTCCAGGACGAATTCAGCTGCGCTTCTTCGGAGTTCACGAGTGTATGCGGAGGAAAACTAACTGGGTTCACATCAGGTTGATAAATTGGGTCACTGGAGAAATTAGTAAGGTTCCCATAGTGTTGGTTGAGGTCCCAGTCATATGCTATACTTGGGAATTGATTTGGATCAGAGAGGACGGTGCTATCACTCATTTTGTAGCTGTTTATGAAATCATGAGTTTCAGCCAAGTTTGGATCCATGAATCCAAAACTCACAGAAAAGTTAGATTTTGGCGCGTTAATTTACAGTGACTATATATGGTCAATAAGATTCATAAACAAGTGAACGACTGAGATAGGAGAATATGCGAAGAGAACTATAGATTAGAGGAAAGCCAAGAGAAAAGAGGAAAATATCATGTAAAACAAAAGATGAAACCGACATAAAAAGATTCAATTTGGGGCAATTCTGTGTTACCATGAATCATGGCAGTGAAGGGTTGCAAGCTACACGTCTGATGGAAGTCCTGTCAGAAAAGAGTGAGAACGATATCAGGATGAAACAGGGGGTTGAAGATGGCAGAATGGGATGGTCTGGCTTCAGTTATATTTAAAAGTAGAGGGGATTAGCAGCACCATTGACTTTTTGTACCTTGATTGGATGCCGCGAATCTTCGGAGCACACGAATGAGCAATTGTCTAAGTCAATTCATATGTTTGACACGCAGCCCCTCATCAATCATCGTCATTTTTATAATTATTTATCTCTAACAAATTTAATCGAATATCTCACGTACCATAATAATTAATTATGTGAAATGGACATCATCAAACATTGTAGAGTAGGTGAGCTTACTAGGTGTCCCCTGGATACTGCACAGTGCGGAGCCCCCAGTTTCACTGTATTGCTTGGCTGCCAAGCAGTCTAACTTTTCTTCATCTGTCACGTAAATTTGACTTTTCAAAGTTTTTTCTTTAAACCTACTTTTTACTTTTCTTATGAAATAAGAGATGTTGACCTCAAACTTTGGTATCAAATATTTCAATTTTTTAGTTTTGGTATTAACATGAGAATAAATATATAATTTAATTTTTAAATTTATTATATTTTTATAATTTAATTTTTAAATTTATTAAATATCAGATAATTTAATTATTTTATTATTTTTACACTAAATATTTGTTGATGTAGTCTATTAAATACTTATGTAGTACGTTAAATATAATTAATCATACTACATTAGTACTGACTTAATTTAAAAAATATATATATAATTTAATTTTTTAATTTATTAAATCCTTACAATTTAGTTATTGAATTTATTAGGTCTCTATAATTTAGTCACTAAATTTAAGTTATTATACAATTTAATTTTCGAATTTATTAAGCGTCAAACAATTTAATCGTTCTATTATTTTTATCTTATCTCTACCTTAATTATTTGTTGATATGATCCGTTAAGTGATTACGTGGCATGTTAAATGTCAACTAATCATGCTACATTAACATTGATTCATTCATAAATTTTTAAATAAAGTTGTTCCCTCAACCTTATTTAATATTGTTTATTTCAAGTTGTTAAACTAATTATTGAATATGTTTTGCGGGGTAATAAAAATTGTAAGAGCTTTCAAAGAAAGGAGAGACTATCATAAATGTATTTACAATTCAATACAAAATTTCTCCACTCAATCAACTATTTAACAATAGAGTGACAATATATTTCACAATTAAATCATCTTTTTTTCCGTCACCAAAGGAAAAAAGGATATAACTTAAGAAAAATGTGGCATGATTAGTTGACATTTGACGTGCCATGTAGGCACTTAATAGGTTACATAAACAAGTAGTTAATGTAGAAATAACAGAATGACTAAATTGTCTAATATTTGATAAATTTGATAATTAAATTGTATAATGGCTTAAATTCAAAAATTAAATTGTAGAGATTTAATAAATTTAAAAATTAAATTGTGTATTTACTCTCTTTTTTAAGTTGAGTCAGCGCTAATGTGATATGAATTGTTGGTATTTAATGTGCTACATAGACATTTAACGAGTTATATCAACAAACAGTTAGTATAGAGATAATAGAAAGACTAAGTTGTTTGTCATTTAGTAATTTTAGAAACTAAATTATGCAACAACTTAAATTTGGAAACTAAATTGTAAGAATTTAATAAATTCATAAATAAAATTGTGTATTTAGTCTTAATTTAAAGATAACACAACAATTTTTACTATTAATTTTTTTTTCTTTAAGCATAGTCTCTACCCTTCAAATACAGAATAACTTGAGGAAGCATGCCCTTTTCAAATATTCTTCTTGAGGCATTTTATTAAAATATGACTATATTGCTAAGCATATCATGGTTTCCACATTAATATACTTTCTTCTGTCCCCTTTTTTTGCCAATTATACAACATAGCACTCTAAGCAGAGTGGACGTTATAACAACTCCATTTATATAACAATTCAAATCTTTTTTTTTTATATTTGTAAAATTTTATGAAGTTATTACCTCTTTACAACTTAAATCAAAATAATATGTTTTTTTAATTTATACAATACTGAGTTTATATACACATTATTAATTTACAAACATCTGTACAAAAATCTAACATATACATATTAGCGCTAATCATCCACGTAGACCACTTCCGGGGACACTGGTGCGGGTGGCAGCACCTCCACTAAATCTCAGTCACGTCTACAACAGATACATTCGATATAATCGGTACTTGCCCAAAATGGGGCAACTCGATCCAACGTACAGCAATAATAAAGGTCATAGAGAATAGTTGCATATTTAATCTTTTGAACATGATATAGAAAAATATTGAGAATTAAATCTCAGTAGGTTCAACAATAAATCATAATTATCATAAATATAGTTCATCACGTCATGTTCATCTGTATAAGCTACAGCAAATATCTTAGGCCACATGAATGCACTTTATCTATGCATATGAAAATCATACAGTAATGACATGTATGGTAGGATTAACTATTTTTATAATATCATATGATGGCTATCAACTAATTTTCATGTCAAACTACTCCGGTCAGGGTGAGTACTTTTTACTTTTCGGTACAGGTTTTTTTTGCTTCGTCCGACATGGCACAATTTCTTTTCTCATTAACATAATCATAGACGTTGGTAGGGCCTCCCCTACTGGTGCACCACATAGACTGTCATGTGACTGTGCTCATTTTTTTTTTCTTTTCACATTAATAGTCAAAAATATGATTTTAATAACAAGTATGTTCATTATACTTACATACCATAATTTTTCATATAATCATTACTAAAAAAATCATTGGTAATCATGCTATGAACATAATCGTTTCAAAAATCACTTTAAAATACTTTCATGTCAAAATTACACACTTAAGATGGTAAGAAGTTCATGCAATGGCAATGGCTATGGCATATACTAGTCATTTATTATTTTTATTTATAAGATTCTTCTTCTTTTTAAATATTATTTTTATCTCTTCATTTTCTTAATGTAGGATTTCATCCTATCTAACCTTATTTTACTAATCGAAGCATAACTCCTTCATTTTAACTCTGATTTAGGTGATCTTGGTGTCAATTTAAAAATAAAACAATTATTTAAAACTATTTTGTTAAACAGTATTGCCAAATATTAAATATTCTTGGTGATATTACTCCCTTAATTGACAGATTATTCCTTCTCGGGTAGGTTCTGACCTCTATTTATTAATTTGTCCATATCTCCCTCATATGAATTCCAAATTGAGTGATTCCAGTGGCTAAAATTTTTTGACACATATATCTATAATTGTTATGTTAATAAGTTATTTTAATTCCCTACAAAATATTTCCATAAATTCAAACACAAAAAATTTCTTAACAGATTCTTCCCTGATTAACTATTTTCTGACCACTGCTTACTAATCAGACCATATCTACCTTATATGGACTCCAAATTGAGTGATTCCAGTGGCTTAAAATTTGTGAGACATAAATCTACATTTTTCATGTTAACCATTTGTTTTTATTTCTTACCGATTATTCTCAGAATTTTAAAAATAGAAGCTCAAAATTTTGCCACCCATAGCCATAACTATGCAGAACTTTCTACACCTGCCTAAATATTCAAACATTTATCACATGCAAGATTAATATGTAACATGATATAGCAAGATCCATGATCAATCATCAAAGTTCTAAAATCAAAATCTCATATAAATGTTACAAATTTTAAAAATTTTCTTCAAAAAAAAATATTGTTAAACCTACCTAAAGATCTCCTTAACTCACTTAATGAATTCTTTTTTTTGTTTCCTCTTAAAAGAAGTAGCAAGATTCCTCCATTCCTTTAACTTTTCTAGCAGCTTAAATAAGAGAAGGAGGGTGAATTTTTGAACCTCATGGATGAAGAAGAAAGATGGATTCAATTAGAGATTAAGCTAACTTACCTTGAGTACTTAGTTCTCTAAACTTCTCCTTCTTCTTACTTCTTTTCTTCTCCTCTCTTTCTCTCATTTCCTCACTCTACCTTACTTTTATTTTTTTCTCTCTCTCACTTGGACAAAATTATAATGTTATAGGGGTGATTTTTTTTTAAATAGACTATCAAGTGGTTCACCTTTCATAATCATGGGTTTATCTTATCATAATTAGGATGCACTTGGTTGATTTTTGAAAAACAAACAACTCATGTTCTTGTCTTCCTCTTCTTTAGTCATGATATGCATAGCAAAAGGAGATTTGTATTTTAAAAATTATGATAATATGTTCTTAAGACAAGGGACAAGGTCCATTTGATTTAGGGATTTATTTTATTTTTCTTTTATCTTAATCAAGTATGATAGGTTTATCTTTTTAAGTGGCAAGTTTCTAACCCTTGAATCTCCCTTACTTGGCTGAAATTATTTGTGTAGGATAGGAATGTTTTGTCCTAATGCCATGTATTATTATACCACTTGTCTAGGATATCATACCACTTGCTGAATTTTTGTTTTAATGCCATGTAACCTAATCTTTATTATTATTACATTATTATTTCATCACATAATTTATTTTATTTTTTTTTTCTCTTGGATTTGAGCTCATTCCAGCCCATTTCCTTTGCTTTGAATAAAATTTTACCTTTTTTGGAGAGTTTGGTCACATTTTCATAATTTTTAGGCTACCGGTTCAACTTCTATATCTTAACTCAAGTCTATTTTTTTATTTTTTTGCTTAGGTTATCCAATGGGCTTGTTAGAAACTTGTGTGAAGTAGAAAAACTCTATATGAAGTGTCCATAGGTGAAAGTCCAATTTATGGGTAGAAATGTTAAATTTAAAAATTTCTAACTTTTGAATTAGAAAAAATTATTCTAATTCAATCTTCTTAAAATTTTAAGACATTTACTTACTTCACAAAAATTTATCTTTCTTACCAAAGAATTTCGTCTCTCTTTAGTATGTTATTTCTAATTTTTCCTATTAGATTTTTTCTCTTTACTTATTCCTTTAATGTTAGAAACATTTTCTATGCATACATATAAAGTAAATAATTTTTAAGGATTATATTTCTTTAGATATTTAAAAATTGTCTAATAAATTTTATTTCCTTAATTAAATATTTATGTACCTTTAAATAAACAAAATTAAAAATGTTACATTAAATATTTATGTACCTTTATTAATAAAAAAAACGAAATTAAGGATGTTATAGACGTTGTGAGCATTAGGTTTCCAATCACTATGTTGGAACCCAACAAGTGGAAGAAAAAATTGTTCATCCCCTCAAACTCTAAAGCACCCATTTATGGTGTTCATCAATTACAAAATCTTTATGCTTAGAGAATTTCAGCCAACATAAGCATTCCAAGGCACCATAGTTTCATATTAAGATATCAAAGTTTTTGTTTTCATTTTCTTTACCTATAGATTTTTACCAAATTTTCCCTTCTTTATACTTGATTATATAGTGAACTTAAGACTCACCATTAAAACTAATCAGAATTTTGAGCCAAGTCCATGCAATTTGCTCCATCAACAAACACATATTACAAGCTCAACATTCATGATATTCTTACATAGATAGGCATCTATATAGCACCAAGGTCTAACACAACATTTCTCAATCCTTCAACCAACATACAGTAGGTTTTCAACCATAAAATTTTAGAATTTTTAGTTGAGTTTTATTGTTGAATGTATCTCAAGATAATATTCTAAAATTCCTAGACAATTTCTACTCCTATCTTTCACTTCCTCATACTCTCAACACCTGATTTTTTACTCACTGATTTTGGCACCTAACACCATGAAAATTAGTCCATATTTTTGCCACAATAGAGAAGGAAAATGAAGAACAAGAATGGGAGAGGAGTACCCTACCTTAGCTAGCAATTTCCCCTTCCTTTTTTACTTTCCTTCTCCTTAGCTCTCGATGTTAGTGCTTATGGTTCTACTATAGGTTTTTTTGGTTCAAGGGAGTTCAAGCTGGCCGAAATATTCTAGCTTCTGATTGCTCATATTTTGGCAGACTTGGTGAGCAAGTAATGAGGGAAAATATTATTATAATATGGAGTAATGATTATGTAGATAAAATCTTCATTAAACCTCCAATATGTGTCGTCATATGCTTGTAAGATTTAATCCTAAATGTGCTAAATATATTTGGTCAGAAAACTTCCACCAAAGCTCCCTCATTTGGCCATGAATCCTAATCCCACATGAGCTTGGTGGGCAAGTAACTCATATGCTTAAGGTTTTATAATTATTATTGCTAAATTCTATTAATTTCTAAATTTTACTTTTCCCTTAATTTGCTTCCCCTCTTTAATTTAATTCCTTACAGCTTATTCATGAAATCCATTCTCCTCTCATTTTTTATTTAGGATTGAATTAGTGAGAGAAAATTCTTGAATTTGTGTGTGCCATTTTGATGTAATTTTCTTTACAAGCTCCTACACTTAATTATTCCAAAATCCTCTTTTATGTTTCTTATTCATATTTTATTTTTCAACAATTATAATTCATCTTTTCCTTCCTAAAAGAATATTTTTCTTGAACCTATAAGGACTAATTTTTCTCATAAATTCCAAGAATTTACTTTCATATCAATCTTCCCTTCATTTATTAAAAATGCACTTAAGAACTTTTAACAGGAATTTGAGAAATTATTTTATTTTATTTAAAGTCTCTCTCTCCATCTCCTCCTACTAAAATTCTTCTATTTTAATGATTTAGCAAGATATTAATTTAATATCTATTAAGTAGAATTTTTTGAGGGTGTTACAACTTAAAATTAATTAATATCTCCTTAGTAGAAAATTAAAATTATGGGAGGAATTCGAGTCATCCAAACAAGGCCCTAAGAATAGATAAGGGATAAGGTCAAAAATTGGAAAAAAGGACATGGGTAATGTTGGAACTAAGAGGAAAATTGTTGCCTAAGTAACTCCATTTATTTTTTTTATGGTGGAGGCGGTACAAGGCATATATGAGAAGCTAGCTTCAGCCAAGGGAGAAGGAAGAAAAAAAAGAGAGAAGGAAAAGAAGAAGGAAGCCAAGAAGGAGAGGAAGAAAAAAAGAAAAAAAAGGAAGAAGATAAATAAAATGGGGGTGAGCTAGTTTTTTTTCATCCTCTTAACCATCTTCTCTTCCATTTTATACTTCTTAAACTCTCTCCATCTTTCTTGAAAAAGTTCAAAAACTGCCAGGAGTTTTATAACCATAAATTAGACACTTTTATATTATCTTTTTGTTATATTTAAACATTTATTTTTCGTACTTATTTTTTAATTTTGTGCATCTTTTACAAATAGAGAGAAGAATAAAAAACATACTCAATTGGAGGAATCAAAGTTAAGTTGTGATTCTTTGAGAATGATGTCTATAAATCAAGTAGATAAAATAAATTTATTGATGATGGCTGAGTAAAGAGTATTATCTTTTTGACTTCTAAGACGCATCTTAATGGATATATGTATCAATTCAATCTTGATTTATGACTATATTTCTAAAAGAATTGAAACTTAAATATTCAAGACATAACACCCAATGTTAAAAATCTATTTGCTACTTGCTTTTCAACTTGATCTCACTGCAGTATTTTGACTATATCTGAGAAAATACGTATACAATACATACAAAATTTGGTAGATGAATAGTTGACACAATTTCATGCAATTTTTATGTTTAAGTAGTCAGTAAATTCAGACATCCAAAATTGAGTTAGAAAAGAATATTTTTACTGTTGTAGTCTAACTCAACCTTATTGTAGTATTTGAGTCTTATTTCAGAAATTATATATTCAATGCATACAAAATTTGATGGGCGAGTATTTGACATAATTTTCTACAATTTTTATGTTTAAGTGGTCAGATAATTTAGACATTAAAAGGGCAAAAATTGGGTTAGAATAGACAATATTTTTGTTGTAGTTCAGTATGACCTTGCTCTAGTATTTTGGCTACAATTCACAAATTACGTATCCAATTTATCCAAATTTTATATGAATGGAAATATAATGAAAATATATACAACTTGTATGTTGATGGGAGTAGAAGATTCAATGTATATCAAGGAGTAATCTTACAATTACTTTATGTGCACATAATGCAACACAATTTGTTAACTTTAGTGCAATTTGTTAACCACCATCTTCGTCACCTACCCCCTTGTTGTGTCTATAAATAGAGACATCTTATGAGTTAGAGAAGGAGGAAAAAGGCTAAAGAGTGAGTTTGAAAAAGTTTTATTGGAATTCTAAATGCTTGTAATGTTTTTTCTTCTTTAAACGTTTTATATCTTTACTTTCTTTCATAATATTATCATGCTTCTTCAACTTTCAATTTTCTTTCTTGCTTTGATTATGGAGAATTAACCTCATAATGTTAAGGTGAAAGAGTGAAACTCTTAATATGAAAATAATAATTTATCTAACTTTTAATTTCAATGTTTATATTTGATGTTGTATTTATCTTTTTATTTATTTTCTTATGTTAATTCTTTCATAAAGGATGGCTTTGTCCCTCCTCTGTTGTTATTTTTTTGTTATTTTCTTTTTGAGGGGATGTTTATACCACCTCTCTGTTATTATTTTCTTGCTATTTTTTATTAGATGATGGCTTTGTTGCCCCTTTATTATTTATTTTCTTGTTATTTTCTTTCTTAGAGGATGACTTTGTCGTCCTTCTGTTATTTATTTTCTGTCATTCTATTATTTATTTTCTGTCTTTCTGTTATTTATTTTCTTGTTATTTTCTTTCTTAGAGGATGGCTTTATTGCCCCTCTGTTATTTATTTTTTTGTTATTTTCTGTCTTAAATGATGGTTTTGTCGCCCCTTTGTTGTTATTTTTTTTAGGGGACGGTTATGCCGCCTCTCTATTATTTTTTTTTTTTTTAGAAGATGGCTTTGTAGCCCCTCTATTATTTATTTTTTTGCTTCTCTGTTATTTATTTTCTTTCTTAGATGATGGTTTTGTTGCCATTCTATTATTGATTTTCTTGTTATTTTATTTCTTAATGGCTAGTTTTACTGTCTACTTTATATTATTATTATTGACTCTGTCACCTATCTGTTGTTATATTTTTCTTCCTTTTACATCTTTTAATTTTTAATTTTGTAAAGTGCAAATCTTAATACATTGTAAACAATCTTCTATCACAATAAATACTTGAATCATTCTTAATTTATTGTAGACAATATAATGATTGGCACGGTGTATACTTGAATCTATTTTGCAAGAGTTATTTATTATTAGTAATACAATAAAAAGAAGGCAAATACACTTTATCTATAAACCAAAACGAGTTTAATGTAACATATCTTCCAAATGGAACTTCATTTATGTGAGGATTCCATTTGAGTAATAAAAGAGTTAAATTTATTTTTATTTGATATACCAAGAGTGGATCCCCTAACCTTAAGATGTTTCTTTACTTTGAATACATTTCTATTTAATTTCAATATTTTAATTCTTTGCATACTCTGTTTAGTACTCTTCTCACAAAATAAACATTCTGACAATTATGTTAGAAATATTTATTTTGGGGTTAAATTAAAATTTCTCTCAATTGACAATTCTCGTAGGATCAACTTTGCATACTACTAAATCTATACTCTAATATATTCGTGCGTTTACGAGTTTTAATTAAAACACCAACAAGTTTTTGGCGCCGTTTTCGGGAAAACGACGGAAAAACTAATTAGATCTAAGTAAGTATAATTCTTCCACTAGTTCTTATTTAGAATATTTATTTATTCTTTATATAAAAAAAAATTTTGTTAAAAAAGTATTTGTTAAAAATTGGTGTGGTAACTTGGGTGTGTAAAATTAATTGATTCTTACAACAAGGATAAAAATATCTAAGGAGTGAATTTTAAGGGAGATTGTTGTAACTCATCTACACTTTCCTGAGAATCCACTAGTTGAATACTACCCACTATTACTAACACCCAAAATAAAAAAATAAAAATAATTAAAGAGAATAGGAAATTGAATCACCTAAACAAGCTTTTAAAAAAGGTGAAGGGACATGGATGGAATTAAAGAAAAATGTGTATGGGTAAAGGTAGGTTTAAGTGGATAAGCCTCATTAATGCAAGGCAGTTTAAAGGGGCTAATTTTGGAGCTTCAGACAACCAAAAATAGACCAAAAAAATAGGAAGAAAACTGTCGGGAAAAGAAGGAAGAAAAAAGAGAAAGTGAACAAAAATATTGGTACCACAAGTTATGTTAGCTTCCTTCTATCTCCGTCCTTCTACTTCCTTCCCATTTTTTGTTATCTAAGCTCATTCCTAAACATGAAAAAGTGCAAAACAACAAAGGAAAAGAAAGACGAAGTGGTGCAATGTCGTAGAAAAAGAAGACAAAGTGAAACCAAGGAAAACCTAGTTTAGAAACTTGTAGGAGATTGATTTTAGGTAGGTTTAATAGTGATTCCTTTTTAGAAAAACCTTGAAATTCATATGATTCAAGTGAAGTTCTAATCTAAGAACTTCATGGAAATGATTGGTTGTGAGTTCTCTTACTGATGGCCATAAGTGAACTATATCTAGATGCATGTGGATCATGTGTTTTGTGCTTGAAAATATGCTTTGATTGGTTATGGATTCTTGCAAGGCATGGCTGGAAAATAGTGTTGTTTTAGCTAAAAATTGGATGATCTATACTTAATTGATGATGAGAAATTATAAAGAGGAAGTGATGGTGGAATTAGTGTCACAACCTTAAATTTATCGTCATTTTTATTAGTGTGTGTGTATATACACACACACACACACACACACACATGTACTTGGTATTTTTTTTATACTATGCTATAATATAAAGTCTTACGCAACCAAACAACAAAGCTAAAATGTTTTTAGTGATATCAAGCTAGTTCATACATTAGTGGTTAATATATTATTATTTTTTATACTATGCTATAATATAAAGACATAAACAACAAAATAGCTAAGCTAAAATTTTTTTCAAAGATATCAAACTAGTTCATACATCAACGGTTAATATTTGTATATAGATAACTTTGGATACTATTTGTAATACAAAAAGTATGAAGTTACTCGATTGCTTCCAAAATATAGCCAGTCAACTAGTTATCATTAGTTATATTTACAAGTACATATATTCTAACGGCCATCACATCACTCCTCTAGAGTTAGGGGTGAAGGAGGAGGCATATAAGCGAGAACCTCAAACATATTAATAATTACTAAGTCCTGGATAATTGGCTATGTAAGGTAACTCAATCCATTGGATTTCTATCATTAGTGATAGAAAAATGAACGTCATTATTTATCTGCTATTATCTGAACACAACAAGAAATAATAATGAGAACTGAAGTTTTCAATATATTTAACAATAGTAATATTTAATATAAATATGTAATCATCATACCATGTTATGTTTAGCTATATGTATATATATTACAAAATACAATAGCCATGTCATCCAAATGCACACTTAATGTATGTAATACATAACAAATATGGCGTGTACAATGCATAAGAAGTAATAATAAAGTTCTAGGATGAGATAGAGAATATGCAAAATATTATTATCAACAATATTCATGCAGTGAACCACATTTATCCTTTCTATGACAGAATGGTGTAAGTTTTTCTCTCCTGCTACTCACATTTCATTGTTACTCACCCCTAGATGAGCTCCACTTCATCCAAGCATGGCCAAAATTCCATATTTTTTTTATATTTTCGTAAATAGGGCATCCTTTATTTGGTACCAACACAGAAGCTATGTGACTCTTTATTTTGCTTCATAGCTATATATTATATTTATTTTCTCAACTAATATACGTCAATATATTTGTCACATGATTTGCTTCTAATACTATGCAATTTAAGATAATTAAACTTAGTATCTCATAACCCAAAATATTGCATATATCACTACAATTGTATGCATCTAACATATACATTATTCATTCCATTTCAATATATTATATGCATGTGAATGGAAAGAATGATTTGCTATGGAATGGTGGCCATCTTAAGAAAAAGTCATTTTTGTTTGAATTTAATATGTGACAATTTATTTACTTTTATCTCTTTAATTTCCTTAGAAATTTTACATTATTAAACCTCCCTTAATTTTTTAACATTTCTTTCTTTTATTATTTTTTTCATGATAAATCCGAAGAGTTTAGATGTCAATCATTCTCCCGAGGGTGTTCATTTCATATTTTTGGCTTTCTATTTTCTTGTCTTTGTTTGATTATAGGAAATTAACTTGCCTCTTGGATGCAAAACCCTAACTATCCCTAGAGTTTTCTTTATTTAAAGAATAGAAATTCTCATTCTTCTTAGTCTTGAATTGTATCCTTTTAGTTCCTTTTATTCATGGCTTCCTATAATTTTTCCCTTACCATTATTCAAGTTTCATTATACCCTATTTTTCTTTCCCACCTAATATTTTCTATTACCAATTTAACTATCACTAAATATTAATGTTACTATTTATTTGGTAATAGTACTATTCATTTGGTAAAAATTCTTCTTTATTTCTTCATTCAACCTAGCCTAAAGAAAGGTATCCTAATTCTTTTTCTTCTATTGCATGTTCCATTATGTGCGATTTACAACATTATTTGTAGTTACCTTCCTATTTCATCCATACCTTAGATCCATTTTCACCTAATCAAAAGTTAAAATTTCAAATACACTTATATGCGTCCATGCTTCACTATCTTAGCCAAAGAGGTAATTTCTTGCCTCATGTGTTTTCTTATTCATTAAATCACTTCCTTGATTAACTTTTAATGTTAAAATGTTATCTAATCATTAAGGGAATCAAAATTTTGGCCAACACCTAATAAGGACATCAAATACAACTTTGTCATTTTAGTAAGTTCCAAGCTCCTAATTGCCAAAATCATCATTTTAGCATTCATTTTCTTCTACTCCATACATTCAAATGATGATGCATGTAAGAATCACTAAGCATATAATTAAGGACAACCCTAAAAGCCACCATTTCAAGCTAAGATTCACAACCATACACAAGTACATTTATCAATATCACACATACACATATGTACATCCAACATTAACCTCACATGGCTAGTATTAAGTAACTGTCACGATCCTAATTTTAGGGCACGTGAAACATGTATATCATGAACATATATTTTCCATAAACATGAATATTCCAATCATTTATCATGGAAACAGATACATATAGATTCTTCCATACATATTCCATATACAAATTAAGTCCATAATCATCAGAGTAACAGTAAAAGCAAGGATCCTGCCTGTGGCGTTCAGAGCAACTCTAGAGTACACATATTTTACAAATATAAAACATTGAGAGCCTAGAAACAATGTAGGCTCACCACTGGAATACGACCCCTAGTCGAGCACGTGGCTGTTGGACCAAACTCTATGTCTTTATCTGAAAAATATATTCACATCGTGTAGTAAGTTTTACAACTCAGTGAGCAGATAATACCTCCTATGACCTCTTAGGTCAACATATGAATGTACTCATATAATAAAATTTATGTTATCAAAAATTACATCTCAGAAGTCATCCACATGGGACCCGCATTTTCAAATCTTCTCTGTTCCAAAAATCATAATCAGGTCTTTCAAACCGTATGCGGTACTGTATAAACAATGCTCATATCAAGTTCAAAATCATATTCAATATTGTAAAATCATTAATCAAATTATGTTATGCATCAAAACATTTCTCATAAAATATTCGGAGGATCCCATATCAGAACCACCATACCAGAGTTTGACCCCTTCCGTACTTTGGTGGTATAGAATTTGCCTAAACTCAGCATCCCGCTGAGGTTTGCCCTACTACCATTCAAGAGGACACGCGAAGGGACTCTGTATGGGTCTTTTTCAAGCACACAACAAGGGAAGGCAAAATAACATCTCATATAACTGGCATCTCGCCCATATATAGGAGGCATTCCGCTCTCCTTCACATATAATCTCCCGTGTGTTGGCCCTCACACGAGGCTAGCACCACCTCCCCTGTTATTCATCTGCCACATAAAAAGTTACCAAATCGCCGAAACGAATTCATATCCTAATGTTTATCAAGGTTCTGAACCCATCTACGGTGTCAGATTTCTAATTTGAGGTCTCTAAGTAAGAGTTTCAGAAGTTACCTTTTACCGAGATTTTTTACTTCAGATCTACGGTGATTTAACGGTGGATTTGAAAAACTGATCGGTCAGAACTGAAGTATTCTTCGTCCTGAATCCAAAAATACCCTCAGTTTTTAGATCGAAAACCTATAGGCACTCCAGATCGAGAGATAAAGTTGAAGGTTACTATTCCACACTATGCACTCACTATGCACGTGCTTGGATGTTCTTAATTCCTTCTAATGATTTTAATTCTTTATTAAGGTAATGTTAGTGAATTTTAGGTTTCAAATTAAGGTCATTCCATTAACTTATCCTTTTACTCAAATCTTTAACTCTAATTAGCTCAAAATTTCAACTTTGCCCTTCCTAATTTCTTTTCTTTAGAATTTGTTTTTAGAAATACTAGAGCCAACTCATCTCATACCATCAAATGAAAGTTGCCTTAACTAATATCCTTTCCCTTATCTTAGCTATTTAGGTCATTTGAATACTTAGGTATTTTACTAGAAAGTTCTTAATGTCTTTTCTCTTAGTATTTTTTTTCACACTTTTCCATTACTCTATTTTAATTTGTTTCTCTCTTCCTAACCACTCTAAAATATAATTTTCTTATCATTATATTTTAAGAAGTGAAAAATTGTGAATTTTATAATGAGGATATATGTTTGAAAGCTAGAAACCTAGAGGTCAAAGGAGTGAAGATTTTGGGTTTTTGGGGTTTTAAGTATTCTAGCCAAAATTCTTATGGTTGGTCGAATTCATGAAGCAATGGTGCATAAACCATAGATAAATTTTAGGTATTGAATATGGTAGAAATTTATTAACATAATGGATGATAGGAATATGTATGTATTTGTAATTATATTAAGGCTATAGAAATGAAGGAAATAAGTAAATAGAAATGGGAATGTCATCTAGATACCTAATTATAATAATCATTTTTAACCTAACATTTGATGGAAAATAGTATAGAAAATGGATAGAAATGTTAGGTAACTTAATAAATATCATGTAATGATGTATTAACAAGAAGAGAATAAGGGTTAAAAGATACCTAAATAAGCTAGGTTAAATGATGGAAGAAAAGAAAGTTACCAAATGAATAGTATATTTCCTTTTAGCAATAGTAGAATAAGGTAAATTTCTACTTGGATGTTGATATTAATGCTTAAGGAAGGGCGAGGTTTCTAAGGTCAACCAAATGTAAGGTTAATGAAAATGGAACAAGTAAATTGAACCTAATAAGTATGATAGCAATTACACTAAAAATGTCTATATTAAGTCAATTTGAAAAGATTAATGATTCTTTAGGGTTTTAAATGAAGATTGTTATCTAAGACATTTTTGAAACAGGATGGACCTAATATGCATGACAAGTGAACAACAGGACTGCTATTAGGGTTGGTAAGTGGAAACCAAATGGAATTATGAGAATGTTTAACTAAACTTTAATTATGTGATCACTTTGATAATTTAACATGAAGTTGATAAATTAGAAATAAAATATAGGAATAGGAATTCAATAAAACACATTGGGAAGGAAAATTTGAATGTGATAAAGATGGTAACATAAAAGGAGTGAGATAAAGGGTAATTAAGCAAATGTGATACTAAGTGTTAACAAATCATATAAGGAAGGTAAATTAGAAAGAAATTCATAAATGCAATTACCACCTTAATATATCATAAATAAAATAAAAGATTTAAGAACACTCCTAAGGTTAGCCAAAATGGGAGTTTAAGGAGAACCTAATTTATTATAAATAAGCTCATAAATATTAAATTTAATTAAAGTGTAAATTGTAATAATTCCATATCCATAACATCAAGTCCTTCCATTCAATGCATATAGACAAATATGATATCATGGATGCAATTTATATTTGTTAATGACTTTCATATGCATCCCATGACAACATTTATCTGACACTAATATATGCATATTCATGACTTGAAAATGTCTCAATTAAATATATGATATGTATTATGTCAGTGTTAGACATGTTAGCATATTATGCTATTGTATATTAGTTTTACAAGCAATATTATATTTTTGTTGTTATGAAATATAAAAAAATAAAAAATACAAAGAAAGGATAACCCTTTAAATAGTAAGGTAACCTTGAAAGGTCACATGGCTTCCGTAAGGTACTAGATAGGGGATGCCTTATTCATAGATATGAAAAAATATGATAAAAAATTGGTCATGCCTGGATGGAGCGAGTAAGCTAATTCAAGAGTGAATAGAGGTTCCTATTGACCTTAAAAATAGTAAAATATTTAAAGCAAGGAAAACAGCATTGAGATAAGAAAATTGTAAACTATGATATTATGCTATGATATTTATAAAAATGGTTGATACAGTCTAATGTGCATAAGATTGCCATAATTACATGATAATATGTGCATCAGATATGCATAAATTATTTATGACTAAATGAATTTTATAGAGATACAGCTGAACATAACATATTCTTTAATTTAATTATTATCTAATATTATTGTTGAACCTACTGAGAACTTAAGTTTGCACTATTATTTCATATTGTGTTCAGATTATTAAAGTTATGATGCCAATTTATACTTTAATCATAATATTTATAGTACATTAGATTAGGTTGTTGTATTTAGGGTATATACCTATGGTACAAGATTTGTTAGTAGTGGATCTATCTAAGTTTCTGGTGAACATGTCGCCATCCTCACCAGTGTTATTGGAAGGAGTATATGAACATTTTTAGGATTGATATGATTTGTATATAAATTTCACTACACTATTTTAAAGTATATCATTTTTTGGCTAGTAACTATATACCTTCCTGCTTTTTGTATTACAAGTAGTACTTTAGGCTACTATAGCATATAAATATCTCTATGATTTTTGTACTATGTAACTAGTGTTTCATAATGAAGGAATGCTTTACTCTTTTGATTATACATTTATGATGAGTTATGTTATAGTATCTCTTAATCACTAATTAGTCGGTCCGCAGATCAAATTAATAATGTGGAGTAATAAAGTTAAAAAAAACTAAGGGCATTACAAAGTTGGTATCAAAGCATGGTTTATCCTAGATGGCTAGAAGTGAATGGTTATTTAAATCGATTTTAGTAGGTTTTAAGTATGTTTTTAGCTATGGTGTATAGGGACATAAATATCTATATACAGATAAAAAATTATTAGTGTTTTCTATCTATATACTTGAGTGGTATTATGACTATCGATAGATGTTTTCAACTAACTATTAAGTCTGATCACCTTAATAATAACTTATTTTATTTTTGATACAACAAGTCATGGCACCACCAAGGAGGAATTTGGTGAATAGAATGGATGAGACCCTACATAGCTTGGCTGTAATTATTCGAGACCAGGTCTCAACCATTAATAGAATTTTACACTAACTCCACAATAATAATAATGGTGAGACTTAGGGAAATAGGAGGCCACAGGGAACGAGAATGGATGGTCTGAGTTTATGAAGGCGAGACCTCCTTCATTCTAAGGTAATTATAACCTAGTGACAGTAGAGAGATGGCTAAGAGAGTTAAAGAAAATTTTTAAAATGCTGGATTACATTGATGAGCAAAATGTTACTTTTGTTGTGTACATGTTAAAAGATGAAGTTGAACAATGGTAGAGAGGAGCTAGAGAACTATTAATCCATTAGGGCATGCAAAATTCTTGGCAGGTGTTTCATAACACTTTCTTAGATAAATATTTTTCAAGAATTGTACATGTAAAGAAAGAAATTGATTTTCTTCAATTTAGACAGAGCAATATGACTATAGACTAGTATATTGCTCGATTCAAACAAATTTCTAAATTCTCAGCCTACTTGAAGCATAATCCTAATAAGGCATAGAAGGTAGTAAAGTTTGAAGTAGGGTTGAATCCAAAGATTAGAAATGTAATGATAGTTATAGAAATCAGAGAGTTTGTGCCTTTAATTAATAAATATAGACTTCTTAAGAAGAGTTGAAGGCCATAGAAGATGAGAAATAGAGATAGGCCTTATTGAAGCAAAAGAGAGGAATGTATAATCTAGGCATGAATATCATATGCAAAGGAAATAGAAGAGGCAAGAAGCCTTAGGCGACAGGCTCTAGGTCACAGCAAATAGATTCCTCTCCAACTAGGTGCAGTAAATATGGTCGAACCTATAGGAACAGATCGTGTCATATGAGATAAGATGTCTTTTATAACTGTAAATAGAAGGTAAACTATGCAAAGAATTGTCCACATAATAGAGGTAAGTAGCCAGAACAAAGGCTACAAGTTAGGGGTGGAGTTTTTACTTTAAGTGGCAAAGAGGTAACATAGTCCCCTAAGATCATACGAGGTACATATTATGTTTATGGTTTTTCTTTATTTGCACTGTTTGACTTGAGTGCTAGTCATTTGTTCATATCAAATGAATGTGTGAAAAAATTATAATATCTTGTTTCCAATCTCCTTTAAGATTTGTCTATAGTAACCCCTGCAAGAGAAATGGTGTTAACTTCTTCTGTGTGTATGAATTGTCCAATTTCCATACATGAAAAGGTTTTTTGGAGTGAATTTGATTTGTTTACCTTTAAATGGTATTGATATTATCCTGGATTTGGATTGATTGTCTAAGAACCGATTTTTATTAAATTGTTGTGACAAGACTATCGAATTCTTACCTTCTACTCTATCAAAGGAAACATGAAGAGGTGTAGTAAATCCCAATTTTGTTAAGAGTTGAAAGATGAAAAATCAGGATTTGTTCTCCTGTACTCTTTAGATCTAGAGTTTAAACGAAGAACTTAATAAGACTCTGGTAGTCTGCAAATTTTTGGACGTGTTTTTATCAGAAATTTTTAAACCACCACCTGAGAGAAAAATTATGAAAATACACAAGAGACAGACATAGTGGTGATCCTTCTTTAGCAGCCAAATATAGGGTAGGATAATATATGTTCGTGGCAAAATAAAAGGTTTTTACATCTTTAAGGACCCAAAGGTTGCAGTTCTTGGAATATGAATAAAAAGCTCTGGCACTCTAGATGACTTGATCCTAAGCTTCATTGATTAAAAGAAAGACATCTTCATGTAAGAACCCTTTTGAAGACATCAGTCAAGTCAAAGAGTCCATAAATAATCACTCCCTCAATCTTCTCATACCATGAGAATCTCTAGATTGTAATGTAGTGTGACGATGTGCTTCTGAGGATGACATTCCAGGGTCTGCACCAAAAATTTGGAATGTATTTAGCAAAAAAATTTTAAGACCATTAAATTCAGAGGCAACACAAAATCAATTTGAAAGATGAGGAAACCATGTAGGGACAAACCTTCGTGCATCCTAGGAGATGACCCAGAAGCATCTCGATTCATTCCCTTCTTAGCTAAATAATAACTGCCACGTCTGATAAATCTGCCAAAATTTGAAACAGAGCTACGATCTAAAGGCTTCCACTTTTCGAAAGGAATATTCATTTGAGACAGTTGGCGTTTATAACAGTTCTTCCTACTACGGTAAATTGGCCTCAAATTTCCCTCTTCCAATTGAAAAACATATTAGTGAGTAAACAAATTAGCATGATCTATGAAGGGTAAACAAACAAGAGAACCAGTAAATTTATACCATAGAATTCACTCACGGCTATTGGAAAGTGTATCATCCACTGCTTCTATAGCAACTGTCTAGAAGCCAATATCTTATTCTTCTGTCGCCAATACAGGTCATTGGCCTAAAGGACTCTGTTTTAGTACTAGGGCAAGTACACCCAGAGCTACAATGAATTACAAAAATGCAAGAATCCATTAGCTTCTACGCTGCATCCTTAAATCCCTTCACCCTGGCTCAATTTCCTAATTAAACTCACGCCATAACTATAACTAACATAACCAACCTCCCTTTTGACGTGTACAATTAAAATGGTTATACCGTTGAATATCAACTATACAAAATGGTGTATTTTCCTATTTCCGTATTCGAGTGTAACATTTTCTATCCCTTACTTGAATCCAGAAAACGTTGGTTTTAGACGCTACCCATTTTCATTTCCTTCGGATGAAACTACGCTTAAACCCCAAAGCTTTATACCTTTGACCCCTCATGTTACCGAACCTATTGGTGATTGCATGGAGGGTCCACGGGATGGAGAAGCTGAATGGCAACCACTTAAAGGCCGGTTCCTCGCAAGTGGGTGATCCACTAGAATGATTGGATGCGGACACGTGCATTGACTCGGGTTATGAAAATAATATTATTCTCATACTATTTTCAGGCTCAAGACATTTATTTGAAGTTTTTCTTTTTTTTTTCTTTTCGTCATTTTTGTCACTGCAGACTTTGAGAGTTCAGAGGATGGTAATGGGTATGATTTTTCTCTCTATGCATTCAACTTAAACGGACAATTTATGACATCAATAGGTGAGAGTTTTAAAAGCTTCAATCTGCAAAATACTTTAACTAATGCTAATGTTTGAGTGAATTTTGAGTTGTGCTTTGTGAATCCAGTTTTTTTGGCATTAGCTTTCAAACTCTTTCTTTCAAACACATGTTCTCGCGTGTTTACAAAGCCTACCAAAGGCATCATGCAGTAGTCATCAAACATGTTCTTTCTAAAGGACGCAATTTTTATTTTAGTTAGATAAAACGTAGGAAAAGGTTTCACTTGCTCAACGATAAGGGAGAAACAACCAACCATAAAAATGGATTCGTTGGGAATAATAGCAAGTGCCATGCAAAACATTTCACATCACAGTTAAAAAGATAGGAACTGTTGTTACAATGACATATTCCTTCCATGTGTCATTAGAACGGCAGCATCCAAAAACTCGATAAATTGGAACCACCTCTGTGGCCTAATTACCATACTGCCATGGATTGAATTCTATTGATTTAACGTCAACATCATCAACGTTGCCTGTACTATCTATAGCCGCCCGATGTTCAGGGTATTTCCCATTATATTGGTAGATTTCCATATCACCCCAAGGAGTAGATGTCACTTCTTCAGTTAAATCAAACCATCTTGGTGTGAAGTTATGTCCTTCCGCCTCTCGAGTTCTCTTTTCGGAGCGCTGCCTCTCCTCTAATCTGTAAGGGAACAAACACCATAAATACACTGGAAAACAACTTCAGAGCACGCACATGGTGAAAGAAAGAGACCTGCTCTTTTCTGTCCCAGCTTTAGATAGATCACCCATCTCAAGAGCATATCTATCTGGGCGTAGACGAGAGTCTGATGCCAACAACTTTTGAGGGGCAGTGTCAAAGCTGTTTATTTTATGCGCAAAATATGTATACTGGAATTTATCATTCTGGGGAACATCAGCAACATGCCAAACCTGCAGAATATACAGAAGAAATGCCAATGACAATGACAAGTAAATTCTAAGTCTGTTACTTTAACAGTAAATATATCAGTACAGTTTTAAGCAAATTTGAAAGTGGCAAGTCAGATTCTTGACATCAACAGATCTGAAATTGGCTTTATGCACACACAGAAGGACATGTAATGCATCACAAATCATCCAAAGACACTTTAATATATCCTTCATCTCATTGTGAAATTTCTTAACTGATTAGTGCCCATTCCAATGATAAATTCATAACCACGAGCATAAATTCAGGTTTCTTAAGAAAGAAACTAGCATAGTAATATATTATTCTGAAAACTTAAAGGATTTGCTTAAGAATGAAAATGAACAAATAGTCAAAAAGTTAAAGAAATGCTGTTACTGCCTGCATGCTTGGAAGGAAGAAAGGCAATAGGAAAAAAACAAAATTTCTTCTTTTAAGGAACGGGGCTGGGTAGCAACGAAGGTGATGAATGGATGACATTCTTCACATGGATCCACTACGCCATGATACTTGTCCAGCAACAATTGCAGGATTGGGATATTGTTTTGGCCTTCTCTACTAGTCCGTATGACTCTATCCTACCAAGCATGCCAGAATGGGCATTTGTATTGTCATTAAACAGAGACCAAGGAAACAGCAAGAATAGTCATATTTGTAACAATATGATACAACAGCCAAGATCGAAAGAAATTTACCTCCTTCAATTCTGTGTTTAGAAGAGGCTCTCCATCCAAATCACAAGGTTGATAACTCATTGACTCATTCCACTTCCCTGTCATTAATATTTTAGGCTCCTCAGCAGAATTATAAACATATCCATCCACTTCATAGCGACCAGCCCTGCAACATAAGCAAGTTTCAGCAAAATAACACCATCAGAAAACAAGTAGAGCAGTCAGGGATGTAATGAAGGATTAATAAACTGACAATGTGATCAAAAAATGCCAACAGCTGAATGAATAAAGATGAAATAAAATATTAGAAAGAATAAATTACACTGACCTCTCTTAAGGTTCAATTAATTTACACTTTTCACACCCCTTGTTTCAAAAATAACAATCCACTTCTAAAATCAACTATATTGACAGAGTTAATGGTAGGAAATGTTTCTGTATCATAATTTTAAAGTTTAGGAGGAGGGTTGTTATTTTTGAAACAAAAGGGGAGACAATTGTAATTTAGTTGAACCTTAGAAGAGGCAAGTATAATTTACTTTATAAGGAATCATACATGGAGGGGAAAAAGAATATACAGTTTTACAGTCATTCTGTTCTCTTCAAATCACTCAATTCTAACATGCACAAATTAGTACGTTGCTTGGTTGACCAAAACCAATAGACAAGTGAATCAAGAATACTTACTGACATGCTATGAAGCACGGACACGGACACAAACACGGATACAGGACAGGACATAGACACAGACACGTGAGACGTAAATTTTAAAAAAACGTAAGACACGACACATTGAAGATACGTGAATTAAAAAAATAAAAATTATATATATATAGAGCTAAAAAACAATAATATTTATAATCCACTTCACAATTTAATCTCAACAAAAAATAATCATAAATTTATAATACAATCAACATTCATTCTTCTTCAATATAATACTTCATCACTGCTATTGTTTTTATTCCCTTCATCTGTGAAAAGAACTTTCTAATTTTGAATTATACAAAAATAGATTTACAACCGATAAAACTCCAACATCAACAACAACAAAAAATAACAAATAATACAAAAGTTATGTGTATATATATCAATAACAAAGAATAAAAGCAAGAGAGCAACTCTAAAAAGAATAATATGTGCATTATTATAATTTAACTCTCCCACTATAGATAAAAGCTACCTCAATTCTTTGCTACTGCGTTTATATAAGACATTAAGAGATAACATAAAAATTAGAAGAATTTGATTTTTTTTCCTCTATAAAAAAGTTTGAACCTCGAAAGCAAACTTTCAAATAGGTATATATGCTTGCATAAAAACAAACTTCGAAGACTTGTTGAAAAAGAATATGCACATAGCCACATGCACACAGACATAAGAGAAAATAGAGAAACTTATTCTCAATAGTCAACAAAAACAAATAATAGAGATGCGATAACTGGGATGTAAGCTACGATGGATAACAAGGACTCAACTTCAATGGAAGATATGTTACGATAACTAGGATACAAACTACAATCGTCAGTGTTGGGTTCTAATTTTAAATAAAAATATAAAGGAAATGGAGGATTTATGTCTAAAATATCCGAAATAAGTGTCGGACACGTTCAAAAAGGTGTCCGACACGATTTTTTTTTTTTAATAATTTTTTTAAAAAAAAATCAGACACGGGACAAGCGTCGGACACGTGTCCAATACGTCGACATGACCTAAAATGAAGTGTCCATGCTTCATAGCTGACATATTACTCCCATAAATTCATTTTCATCTCTTTATACATCAAAGTCCAACCTATAATTGCACTACTTGCCCACAAGTTGAAATATTAACCCTATGTAGCATTAGCAATAATACAAACCTATTAGAAATGCTTGTATTAATTTTGAAAAACAAAGCTAACAAATAATTATGTTACATACCCAAACCATCCACATGGTTGAAAGTACAGTATAACTTTGTCTCCTGTTGTCAAATTTGTCATTATCATTTCCCCAGGTGAATCAACCCAAGTCCGGCCAAATATTAGGTTGTTAACCTTTGTAGGAGGTGGAACCAAATCTAAAACAACACCATCCCTCTTAAGGCTCACACGTGTTCTGCAAGCAATGATCAACAAAGGTACAAACATATAATTACTTTCAAACAAGCAAAAGCCAACAAAACATAATAATAATTATAATGACAATTTTGTTGGGAACAGAAAAGGTCAAATGAAAACATAATTTATTGCAAAATTAGACACCATATACAGACAGAGTCTGATAACCATTTGTCAAGTCTCTTTATGAAATTGAAAATGGCAACCTTGTAGGCTGATTTTAGGAATTATATATGCAAAAAAAAGCATTACATGTACATCAAATATTTTATAGGGAGTCTACCCTGCTAAAAAAACTCATAACCATGTCTGTTCAATTTAAAATAAATTAGCCTTTCAGAACACAGGGATGAGAAGCAAACTTTTTAAGTTAGACTGTGGAATGTGAAAATGCAGCAATGGGAAGAATGCAAACAATATGTGTTCGTTAAGATACAATGAAATAACAGCGGTAATCTACAAAACAAATGTGGCATATAGATCACCTTCCAACAGGGTAAACATCAAGAGAATTTCCCAAAAACTTAGTTTTTAACTTTGATGTCACATCATATGTAAAATGCTCATTCTCAGCATGCCCAGCACTCATTGGGGGATGGTGACTCACCTGAATAAAGAAAAAACGATAAGAAATTCCAATAACAGGGACCAGATCACAGAGAAAACTAGTAACATAAAAATCCATAACCTTTCCATTGACCTAACAATGCAAAATAAAGAAAGCATGAAAGGAGCTAAGTGATTCTACCAGATATTCACATACATAACAAGGGGAATAAGGACATGAGAATCACATAATTAAAAAGATACCTGTTCTGCAAGAAATGTAACTCCACCATGGTTAACCATTTCATATGTCTCTCCTAGGATTGGATTAAAAGGCTTCCAGGTTCGTTGAAATGCAAAGTACACAGATATAGCCCATGATGCTGTGATGATTACATAGATTGCAATAGTAAATTAATTATCAAAAAACACGTGGATAAGCATCATATATACTTCAATGAAATAATAAGAAAAAGAACTACTACACCAAGCCTTGGCTTAAGTTATTCAGGGTCAAGAAAGTAACTCCTTAAGCATATTTAGACCGCTTCATATTGCTTCTCTCTAGCCATTCATTCTTATCTAAAACTATACCCTTCATTAAACATAAGATAATCACTTGATTCAATTGGATAAAAAGGATTAAAAGAAAAGATAGATGAGAGAAAAAATGAACTCACAGGCATAAACCAATCGCATATAAGGATCCTCGCACTCATCTGCCCGATCTAACAGGTAGGAGTACTCCATCAACTAGTTCAAACAATTCAGATTTCGATCAAGTGACAAGAGACACAATACAAATGAAGCATTAACAAAGGAAAAAAAATTAAAGCTGCACAAACCTCTGCCATTTTCTGAAGCATAGTCATTGGCTCAAAAATAAGAACAGGAAGTGTCACCATTGATGTTACATCTGAGCCTATATATTTGTGCATCATCTTCCAATAACTATCTCTTTCCTTCACACAAGAGCCAAAAAGGGCGGAGAGGGATAATAATGATCAGACTACCAGCATGTATGTATGAGGTATATGCCAAAGACGAGAAAAAGCAAAATAAAGTAAGAAATTTGCAGCATCCTTATGCTCACCGTTCCACAAATCTAAAAATAATAGACAATTAAGTAATTTAATGTAAGACGAGTAGAGACAAATGGTAAGAGAATTTTAAATGTCAAAACAGGGAGTTGAGTATAACTATAAAGCAATAATGGAAAAGGATTGAAATTAAGAAATAACATTTTTTCCACGTTATCCAAAAACAAATTAACAAAAATAAGCACCTCCTGTTTCCATCTTCCTCTCTGAGCTTCCTCCTCTGCATCATCTTTACCTCCCTCAGGATTTATAACTTCCACCCCTTCATATCCAAGCAACCTAGAATCAAAGAAAAAACATATACATAAGCTTATAGTATTCTTCTCCAAATTAAAACATTGGTGAGGAAACTGACAAGAGCCACTGAAAGATATAAAATCTGCATGAAAATAAATGACATCTCCATGGAATGGTGTCAACGGACCAAAATAGTTGGTATAAACCTTCCCTTGGATTTCTAGTAAATGTCAGCAAATCATAAGTTCCAATTTAGAAAAAGAGAGACAATTACTTTTTCTAGCTCAAACATTTCTTAGTCCTTCACATTGGGAATGCAGTGTAGGTAACAGCAAGCATGGGACTGTTCATAACCCATTTTGCGTAAACAGGAGTTCGTTTACAATCATTAACGCAAGGATAGAATAAACACCGACATTGCTACCTAGGAAGTCAGAAATGTTCGAATTCACTCTTCAATGCAGATCGTTGAAGGAACAAAAAAAGATGCTTCTGTTAGATAAGTTTCACTCGTATGGAGTTGGGACTTGAGAACTAGGAAGCAAAAACAGGAGATGGAGCAACACAGTGCGTACGGATAATTTTTTTTCCTCCCAACCATTTTAATCATTCTAAAACCACTAGACCTTACCGGGGTTGCTACTAAATATGCATTCTTCTTGTGAAATAATAATTATATTATAATATTAAATTATCTTTACAGTGACTAATACTTATGATAACTGAAATTTAATTTTTTCTACTTAAAAGCGTACGCTTTTCTATATTATTTATATGTATTATACTAGTTTTCTCTATACTTGACATATCTTCTACGGGAAGCATACAGTATGGACCTGGATAATTTCAATTAGATACGTAACATAGGAATATAAACTGCCCACTGATTGCAATTCCAATGCAAGTTGAAAAACAGAAGTAATTCTACGCATAGGAACTTCATATCCAGCTCCAAGTAATTGTGAAGAACTCAATCGCAGCTTCGTTGCTCATAGCCAATATCTTCCACTCAAATTTCAAACCTTTTCAACATTACACAACTATCAAGTGACATCAATGGCACTTCCTGCCGAAGAATAAAAATGGATATACGGATGACTACTTTATGTTTGACCGCATATAAGCAAAGATGAAGTACCCGTTGACAGATCGGTGCATCGCGTGACCGAACATGGAGAAGCCGGAAGTCATGGCAGCGAAAAAGCCCTTGCTTTCATTGTTCTTGGGGCTACCCATCTCTCTGTAAAACCCTAATTCAAGGATCAACGGACGTGTAGACAATCGAAACCGATAAAAAGACAATGGTCCCTCAACACTGCCTAAGAGAAGCAAAAACTGTGGACGGAAAGAGACAGTGAGGCCTTGACGAAGATCAACACAATTATCTAAAAATGACTAAAAGAAAGGGCGGTATGATCTGCGATTTCAGAGAACAGCGACGATGAGAGATGGCGGTTTTGCTTCATTCCGAGTCCTCTTTGTTCTGAGTGTTTAACTTTAATGTCAACATACTGCACGCTTCTCTACTGGCGCGTGGGCGAGCGTAGCTCATATGAGAATGTAGCCATACGGCTGGGTTGGGCTTCCCCTGATCCGGTCCACTCTGGCAGATTGAAATTGCGTTTATCGTTTTTTACAGCCACAGGCCCATAATTGTCATTTAACAATCTGAGAGAATCAATACTTTATAACAGAAAATAAATAAATACCAATAAAAATGGAAGATGTCACCGCAAGTCTTCAACTTCTGTATGAGAAAAAGATGTCAGCAACCCTGCAGAATTGTTAACAAAATATTGGAAATACGAATTTGGGGAAAAACATTAACTTGGTCTGGTAATTTGTTGTTATGGAGAGCAACTATATAAGGAAGTATTAAGGTAATTATGTGAAAATTTGATTTTCTTTTTAGAAGGTTAGATTTTTTTATTTTTGAATTCCCATTTTAATTTATCATGTATAAATTTAAAACCATAAAGAATTAATACAATCTCAAGAAAAGAAAAGACATTTATTAATTATAAAATTTATTTTTCTTCTTACACTCCAATGTTATATTTTTTGTATTTATAATAAAGTAATTTTAATAATTTTGTGTCAGTGATAGGTAGATACAACGCAGCATTGTTCCATTGATAATGAATACAGATGTAATACTAAAAAGTTCTGCAAGGCTCGCTCCTCTCCTCACTGATTCTCTCATTAAGATTCGCTTCCTTTGTTTTTACTTTCAATCCAACCACTCCTCCGTTGCTTTCTACCTCTTCCTTGCCAAAACCCTAACGTTTTTCATCTCCAGTTACGATTCAAAAATCGAAACTTTTTTATGAAGTAGTTGGTTTTCAGTTACTGAATCATTGGTTGCTCACTATGAAAGAAGGGAAATCTGTTAAATTCAATCATCAACAGCAGCACCAGAATGGTCATCTGTCTCCTTCCAAGTTCTCCAAATTGCTTGATCCCGAAGCTTCATGGGACAAGGTTTGCACTTTATTTCGTTGACCGACGATGCATTTTGTTTTGTTTTGTTTCATCCCTTTGGACCCAATTAGACCGCCAAGAAGTTTGCTGCAAATTGGGTTAAACCAAAATAATTATCTTAAGGCAGACTGTATTGAATTATTTGATTTTTGTATTTCTTTATTCTGGTTGAAGTAATGCTTTCGGGAAACACTGTCTTTTATTATCGTCAACATAAACAATTACATCATGTCATATGTTCTTATTTTTACCAAATAAAGCTGCAATTTAAATTATTAATTACATGGTCTCCTTTTAGTATGTGGTTTTATGCAGTAATTACATTGATCTTACTATGCTAACCACTCTTCTCTCTGTTTCTCTATCTCTTCCCCACCCACATATAGGATCAACTGGGAGACGTATTGCATTGGATTCGACAATTGCTGGGCCTTGTATGTGGATTAATCTGGGGTGCCATACCTTTGGTTGGGGGAATATGGCTTATCCTGTAAGTGTGTGTGATTTAATCAATATATTAATATGTTAATCTCAAAGTTATGTCATTAAGACATTGCCACTTACTTGCCTCTCACCAGAATTCTCTTGTTCACGGATGTTTGAGATATCATGTATGTATAATTTGAATGTTCATTCACTGTGACTGCTTTAGTGTTTTGTGTCTTCAATTGGCGATGTAATGTATACATTTGGAAACATCTAGTCTGACAATTTTTGTCACCCCCTCCCCCTGTTTTTTGCCTTTTTTATCTTGTTGGTTGGATGAAACTGAACGTACTAGAAACCAGTCTCATGCCAGCAGATGGATGTCATGGGAGACTATGAGTCGTATTGCTTAGGATTGTTAGACTGGAGATGAGGGGACACTGGAAAGATTGTTGTTTTACCACTGATTATGGGAAAAAAAAACATAAAAATAGAGTAACAATGGTGGATTCTTTGCATATTAAGCTGTTGGTCTGGCTATGGAATTGAGGAAATTACCTATATGAGCATATGTGCACTTAGGTTTGCAATTTTATTGTGTAAGCGCCTATTTTCATTTGTTTTCATTTTAAGACAATCTCTGATAACCTTTCAAAAAATTTTAAATGAGGTGCAACTGTGCAAGGTATAGAAATCAATTGACCTTCTGTGGTAGAAATTATACCTTTTTGTACTATCATGTATTACATAAGATTCGATGAATCATTGAGACTTTATTTAGTATGGACTTTGTCAGGTCCGAGTTGCCAATCACATGATGCTTCTTTAACATTAGAAAAATGATTTGCACAGATTAATCTGACTCTTTATTTTTACTAAGGCTTGATAGAAATTCAACATTGCACTTTTATACCATCTGCGGTGAGACTGACTGACACTTTTCTATAGAAATCTGATGTTTTCTTTGTATAATGTTGACTTTTTTATTTCCCTTTTTGCAGCTTTTTAGTGTTATCCTCTGGGATTGTATATGGTTACTATGCATTAATATTAAAAGTTGATGAGGAAGAATTTGGTGGTCACGGGGTCCTCCTCCAAGAGGGGCTTTTTGCTTCTGTAACTGTCTTCCTGGTAATTTTGCTATCTTTGTCGTTACTCGGTGAACTTGTGCATAAAAGAAGAAAATAGTGGGCTTCAACTGTTCATTAATCTGACTTCTCTTTCCACACCCGTGCAGCTTGCCTGGATTCTAATATACAGTTTAGCACACTTCTGATTGGCTGGGCTTTGGAGGTTTTGCTTAAATCTCTAACTTTCAGTGACATTCAAGAGATTTTACTTGATTACATGAGGGACCATAGTTGCTCTGAAAACAAGGAGAAAGATGTTTGAGGTCGCGGCTGGTCTGCTTTACGTCTGTGATTGTACAATGATTTGATTTTGCAGAGCATGAACACGCTATCTTCTGGTTTCCATGGTAAATCCAGCATTCCTCACGGCCCCGCGTGTTGTATCAAATTATGGTCAATCCAATTTGTGTTTGGTTGAACCCTCTCAAGTAAAGCTGTTTGCAGGCAAAATTCTGATGGATGTCAAGATTTCTTTCTCCCTTGTCTTTGTTATGCAAACCACATACTATGTAGAACTCCGTCTCGGGTTTTGGTTGCACCTGTTAGCCCTGCCCCTGCCTGATCCAGGATTAAACTTCAGTCCCTTAGAATGAAAAATGAAAATAATATAATTGAATTAAAATTCATCCTATTAAATTAAGTTTCCAAAAGAAAAAGAAAAATCTTGGTAAGATTCACTGTTTCAAAATTTGGATTGATGGTGTCAGTTCAATTGGTATTCAACAAGATTGAGATTGAGATTTAAAACATTGGTTCCATTGATCTGGTACCTTGCAAAGTATAATATGAGCACTACTCATGCTAAACTGGAAAATGCAAGGTACTGAAGAAGCATGAATTACAGAGACAAGTTACTCTCGACTTGTGCAGAAAATTACCTCCGCGTCGCACTGCAACGAGGATATTTCAAGTGGAGATTGTGGAAACCTACATCAACTAGTTAAAAAGATTAAGGGAATTGAGCAAGACGCTCAAGGGAGATTACATTTACCTGCCTCCACGACATACTTCAAGTTGAACCCTATTCCGTTGATGAAGAGGAAAGGATGGTAGCAGGAAGCAAAGAGCAAGAAAGGAATGAGAATGTTGATTAATGGGGAATGAATGCCAAGCAGGTATTGCTTGAAAGGCAATGCAGGAATTGCTTGCAGAGTTGAATGAAGCTAAGGGAAAGGAAGGGAAGGATGTTTGGGCACCTTGAAATCATTGTTTGGAAATCTTCCAATTTTGGCGAAAAATGTAATTCATCTCTAATTCCATTTCAATGAGAATGACATTATTTATTTTGGATGCCGAGGAGGATCAATGTAGTAAGCAATTTGTTACTAGATATTTTAAGTAGTGATTATGATTAGTATTAAGAATAAATTACTTTCTCTCTATGTGATTAATGTACTTATTACTTATATTTTAAAAATATATACAAATATTTTTTAAAATAAAAAATTCTTCTCTCTCTTAAACAAATAATAAAATATAATAACTCTTCTGCAGTTTTTTTTTCTAATTCAATATTAATAGCAATTTTTCTTTCTAAAAATAATTATAAAATAGTTTGAGTTATTAAAATACTAATTTAGTTAACTTAAAAATTTAGTTAAAATTTGAAAAAAAAATTCAGAATAATATTTTATTTATTTATTTATTATCTGTTTATTTTTTATAAAAGAGATTTAAGTTAAGTTGCAGTATTTTTTTTGTAAAAAAAAAAAACTTATGTACATTTTTATAATAGAAAAGATGATTATATAATAAATATATTATAAAATAAAAAGAAAATATTTTATTTTTATTTTTTAAAAAAATTTGTTTATATTTTTTTAATAAACAGAATAATAATATAATAAAAGTATTAATAAAAAAATTATGTATATTTTAAAATAAAAAATTTGTGTAATAAATATATTAGTAAAAAAAAAAAAAAATTTACTCTGGTATCAATAAGCACAAGATTCCCCAAGTTCCTTTCGAAACAGACCTTAAATCCACTGCTTAAGCTACCTAACTGCTCGGAGTAAGTTCCTTCAAGTTTTGCCTGATCCAATTATTGTGCCTTTGTTTTTCTGTCCTATGCTTTAAAATTTCCATCGCAACTAAAAAAGCGTAGCACATTTTGATCGTCTGAATTTATTTATAAAACAAAATAAAAAGGTATCTTGAAATGAATAAATTAATAAAATTATGAGTAATGAATGTTATTTTTCTATTTCTAACTTTCAAAATTACAATTGAAATAAATCATTCTTTACAAAATAATAATTACAAACAAAAATGATTATTTTTTGTTAAATGTATTTATTTTACGTAAATTTGAGACGAGAAATTCAGCTGGAATTGTCCCGTTTCCTATGAGTCTCTGGAATTGCCTTCCGTCGCATAGAATACAGAACAGATTGACAATTCGAGACACTTTCCTATTGCGTATTAAGGTTCAATGTTTTCTGAAAATTATTTGCGTGTAGTTAGCTCGAGTGATTTAATAGTTGTATTTTCTTCTTGCCGCCGTAATTATAGACTTTTATTAGTTTTTAAATTTACTTATATTTAAAAATATTGTTAATTTATTATAATAAGCAATTCTAAAAATATTTTTTAAATAAACTAATTATTTTGTATTTATAAATTTTATTGATCTTCAATTTGTAATTATTTTTTAAATTTTGGGAACTATACTGGCAGTACGGAAAATACAGTGGGTGCACAAAGAATAAAGTTTATTCATGATTTTTCATAAATAATTATAAAAAAAATAAGAAAAAAAAACGAAGAGGAAATAAAGAGAATGCTGGACATAAACGCGTAAATCTACAAAATTGAGGAACATGCCAAATTCCCGACCAAACATTGGCTGTCACAGTTGGTGAGCAATTCCCCTCGAAGCCCAACTAATATCAGCGACAATACATTATGAATTTGTAAAAAAGAAGCATTCACTGTTCCTTCGTTTCATCTTTTCCTGTTAATTTTTTGCAAGTTTTTCCGGAGTTGTTAGGAATCAAACTTGCTCTTTTTGATTCTGGGAAGTGGTACTTTTCAATTTTCAATCCCTTTTGTTACGCGCTTGAAGCTACATTGATCAGACCATATTGGGAATTATGTGTTAAAATCTTTGATCGAATTTCTTTATCCTTTTATCAAACGGAAATTGATGGGGAGGGACCCATCTTCGGCCGTTGTTGAGGTTAAAATTCATTCACGGCATGGGGACAACGTAGTCCATCCGGGCGGCGCACTCACTCCTCCGCCGGCGTCGCGTAGGGCGTCGCCGGTGCCCATAAATCCCGTCACGCGCGATTTCAGGCCTTTTAAGCGGTGGTTCCCATGGCTGGTGCCGTCCTTTGTGGCTGCCAACATCGTCGTATTCGTTATCACCATGTATGTAAACAATTGTCCCAAGAATTCGATCGGTGCTTCCTGCGTTGGCAGTTTCCTGGGCAGATTTTCTTTTCAGCCCCTTAAAGAGAACCCCCTCTTTGGTCCTTCTTCAACAACGTGAGTTCTGTTTCTCCCTTTCTTGCATTTCATCTTATGTGTGTTGCCTACTGCTCAGGATTATTATCATTTTTTAATTACTCAGTCTGGCGTTTTCCAACTTAGTGGTAATTTGGGTAATTTGTAAGTTTTGCGGTGTAATATTTGCCAAGGGCCAAGGCTATCACATATTTACTCAAAAAAGGGCTGATTTGGTTCCCCCATTACATCGATTATTATAGCATATCTATAATCTGTTTATATTAAGTTATGTCTGCTTCGTTTTATTTTTCACATTACTCAGTAACTGTTGGATGGTTTCAGTTCTTATATTCCAAATGCCAGTCATTTCCGTATGGTTACGATCCCATTATTTAGAATATATGCCTGTCTGATGATACGGAATTTATGTCAGTTTTTATGTATATAATTTTTAGATATGCATTGTGGATTGAGTATGCTTGCTAATTGTAATCATATTTGTTGGACTTGTTTTATGTCCAAATGACCTCTTTGTTCTTCAGATTAGACAAGATGGGTGCTCTAGAGGTGGATAAAGTGGTTCATGGACACCAGGCCTGGCGCCTGATCTCTTGTATATGGTTGCATGCTGGGGTTATCCATGTACTTGCCAACATGTTGAGTCTTGTTTTTATTGGAATTCGGCTTGAGCAAGAATTTGGATTTGGTATGATTTTAGTACTCAGCCATGTATAGTCCATGTGTGAATTGTGTCTATGACACTTAATAATTATTTCAATTTCTATCTTTAACCATATGCATTAATAGCAATATTTAAATATTCCAACTTGCAAAATATGGAATAGTTCCATGTCTTCTGGAGTCTGGTAAACTGTTTCAATGAATACCAATTCTTCAGTGTTGGTGAATGAAATACCAACAGATCTTTCGGGAGAGATCAGGGAGTTCAACTAGAATTATATAGAGAAAAGCCTGTGATCCTAAAGCAAGATTTGGCAACATATTAAGCTTCTGTATATATTTAAAAGTTAAAACCATGACTTAAGCAGAAGACACTGTTATATTATCTTTTATGGGCCTTCCCAATTTTGTAAAAATGCATGTTATAAATAAGAAATGTTCCAATATATTTTTACACTTTTTTATTAAGTAAGTTTTGCAGCAATTTTGTAATTTCTACTTTGCCTTTCCTTTTTTAGTTCGAATTGGATTGCTGTATATGATATCTGGGTTTGGAGGAAGTTTGTTGTCTGCTTTATTCATACAATCAGGCATCTCTGTTGGTGCCTCTGGTGCACTATTTGGCTTACTCGGAGGCATGCTTTCGGAGCTCTTAACAAATTGGACGATTTATGCTAATAAGGTGAATGAATAATCGCTAAATTTCATGGTAATTGCTGATAAATAATCTGCTCTTTGTCAATGTGCCACAGTAATTTATGGTTATCTTTTGCTTTCAAATTGTTGTTTTGCAGTGTGCTGCATTGTTGACTCTTCTTGTCATCATTATAATCAATTTAGCTGTTGGAATCCTTCCACATGTGGATAATTTTGCTCATATTGGAGGTTTTATCTCTGGTTTTCTTCTTGGATTTGTCTTCTTGATTCGCCCCCAGTTTAAATGGGTTAGCCAAAGAAATTCTCGTTCCAGATATACTGCACCTTCTGTGAAATCTAAGCACAAACCATATCAGTATGTACTGTGGGTCATCTCTTTCATACTACTGACTGCTGGGTAAGTTCTCTTTCCTTTCCTTTCCCTGTTTTATTTTTTGGAATTTTTAATTTTGTTTTGCTAGGGTCTTTATTGAACTGTGGAAGCTACTTAACTCATGATCCATGGTGCAAAAATATATTAGTTTAAAAATTATGGCTTTTAAGTCCTAAGTATCTAATTTGATATCAAACATATCAATATTTGGTGCCTTGCATCATTATATCAAGACTCCCAAATCTGAAAGCTGAATAATTTTGACAGATTGATCACTGGGCTTGTTCTACTCCTTCGAGGGGTGAACATGAACGAACATTGCTCATGGTGTCATTATTTAAGTTGTGTCCCTACTTCAAAATGGAGCTGCAATTCTCGACAAGTTTACTGTGAGGTAAGTGAGGCTGCTACTCCTTTCTGCGTACTTTCCATTTGTGCAGCTCCCTCAGTCTGTAAGCTCAAATGATAGATTGACTTGGGTATTTCACTGTGTGCAAAGAAAATACATTTTTAAACTATACTTGTGTACTCTCTTCCCCCTTGGGTTGATAGCCTGGTCTCTAGAACATAAGGTGACACTATATTGTTCCCAAGGAAATTGAGTTATAGGAAATAAAATAACATTGGGCTTGAAAACCTGGTTTGTTCAAGCATACCATACCGGTCATCAGGGTGTTTGAATATCTTGTTTCGTGTCCAAATCTATATATGATTTAATGTGGCTCCGTTTCAAACATTTGAGGAGATTGTTATATAGTGTGATTTTCTTTTATGTATGCTACTATTGGAATTTAACTGTTTCTGCTGCAATGTTGTAGTCAACCCAAATTGGAAACCAGCTTAACATGACCTGCTTGAGCAATGGGAGAAGTGACATTTATCCACTGTCAAGTAGTGGCCCTTCCCAGGTTCAACAACTTTGCTCTCAACTCTGCAGTTGATAGATTCACACATACAGGAGATTAGTCAGATTATACAACACTTGTTGATGCAGTTGCACTCAACAACTAGTGTACGATTCATTCTTGCTTCTGCAGAGAGCTTTCTTCTGGGTTAGCAATAGTGATTGTCATCATGGCCATTGTATATTCTTCTTGCTGATACTGTCTCCTCTTTGCTATGAATTATGTGCTATTATTCCTTTCCGCAAGGAGGGGGAACATTGGAAGTTGTATTTGATTGAAGATGCGAAATAACTTTTTACATATAGCAAGTGCTGTCAAAAGATTGCTTAATAATCAAAATGCATTGCTTTAAATTCTTTTTTTAAAAGAAAAAAAGAAGAAGAAAATGTACGAGGCGAAAAGGGGTGCTGGGTGAAGGAGGAAATTTGTAGGAGGACGACCGGGTTTTCAGTCTGGCAAGGTAAGCATGAATGTGAACTAGGACGACGACCGGGCTTTAAGTCTAGCAAGGTAAAGCATGAATGTGAACTAGCATGAATGTGAACTTCCTTGACATCTATGAAACCCATGCTCAAAAGCTGCAGAGTTTTACATGATACCATTTATTTCCATATAGAAATATATATTTTTTTTGGGGGGGGGGGGGGGGGGGGTTGTTGTGGGGGAGGTGGGGGAGAAGAATGAATGTGAATTTCCTTGACAGCAGAATCTATTACCGCAAATGAACATTTGAGGCGCAGCAATGCAGAGTTAGAGGATAGGAAATAGAGCAATCGCCTCCCTTTACTCCAATTAGGGAAAATCAAGGGTTATCATGTGGTGGTGAGAGTTTGAGGATAGGATCAACTGGTTTTATTTGAATTTGTATTTCATGTTTCGAAGGTTGCTTCCGATAATATCTCGAACCTGTGAATCTGCATCATTTTTTTTTTATTTATCTCTTTTCTTTTAAAAATTTAATACAGCTCTTAAATTTTTATTATTAAACAACCTCATATGAAATGTAAATAATTTAATTTATTTTAAGAAATATTAATGCTGTATTTACTTGCAAAAAAAAAAAGCACATGTTATATATTTAAGGAATAATCTCATAACAAATTTATAAACAATTTTATAACTTTAAGATAATTTACTTAATTTAAACTTTAATTGAGATAAAAAATTTACATCATGAATATTTATTTTATAAAATCTTTTAAAAAACTACTTTTATTTTTTCTGTATTTTATTTTTATTACATGATCCTCTCATTTTATTTTTAAAATATAAATAATTTTTTTAAACTAAAAAATACGGGATAATTAAACTCATTTCAAATATTATGTTATTATTTTGTTATTTTACTATTTATTTATATTTTTTATTAAAATATTTTCGTTATATTATTATATTTTTATTTTTTTCATTTTAAAAAACTATAAGTAACATTAAATAACAATTTTGTATTTTTTTTATTCTTATTAAAAAAATATTATTATTTAGTTGTTTTTAAATATATTTCAATTAATTTTAATATATATATATATATATATATATATATATATATATATTAAAAAAATTATTATATAAACATTTGTTTATATGTTTTTAAAATTTAAAAGTCAAATTTTTACATTATTTTTCATGGGCAAGTTTAGAAACGTATAATCTACATCCCTACAAAATTTTATAAATTTGTGGACAACGAACAAATATTTTATGAATTATTTTCTTAAAATATTTAAAAATTTTAAAAGTAATAATTTTCTCGCTGATTGCTTCAAAAGCTTTTGGAGGCATTCTTTATATATTTAATTAAATTATCGTTATATAAAATTAAAAATAATACATGTTATTCATATTTGTTAATGTTTATAGTCTTTTTTACAAAATATATATACATCTTACTGTTTATTTAAAATAATTTTTACCGTTAAACTATTAAAATTAATTAAAATATATTTTAAAAAAAAATTATTATCAAATGTTATTTGTATTTTTTTAAAAAAAATTAAAATTAGGTTTAATTGTACTGAATTTTTACCGTTAAACTATTAAAATTAACTATATATTTAGGTTTAATTGTACTATATTTTTTAAATTTTTAAAAAATTTATTTATATTTTAAAAATAAAATAAAAAAACTATGAATAAAATACAAAAAAAAAAAAAATCCCGTTCTATGGATCAAGTCATTTAAGAGTGCTGACATTGTGGAATCTTGGAGAAAAAAGGTAAAGGGATTTTCTCCTTCCAAGTCATAATCTATATGATTTATCACCTAATGTTGCGACAGTTGGGTCATCCCTCATCACTCCAACTAATTTAACGTTGGTATTAATTGTGGTGGTTGACTTGTTATTTCTCGTTTCCAAAAGCTAATTCCACCACTCTGCACTCTACAAATTCAAACCTGTGGCCCCACTTTGGCCTTTTATCAGAGGTGGTTAATTCGGTTTTTGCGGTTGAGAGTATAGGAACACTCGAAGGAAGGAAATTGCTTACGATGCTGCTATGGCATTAGAAAACAAGCAATATGATGGCGATTTGCTTGCTTGAAGATAAGGCTTTGTCTGTAAATCGGGATGCACGATATAGCACAATGGTCCAAAGATGAAAGCAGGGAAAGGTGCTCGAAGACTGCACGCATGCTCCCCCTTTAGTACATCTACTCTACGGAATCATTCTAGTTTTTCAATATGAATTTTCAGCCTTCGATGCTTTCTTTTTCGATATGAAACTAACCAGTTTAACATAAGCTGCTAAAATTCACTGACACTAGTGTCGTCGTGTCTCTGTTCTTCCTCTACACGTAATGGGCGGTAATTGCTGGTGTAACTGTAGGAAAGCATGCATTTGGTTTAGGAAGTTATGAGTTTGTCCATTTGGCTGACAAGCTTGTCCCCTGCCTTGGTGTCTCCTCCAGTGCCTCAGGCAGGCTCTTGTAACCCAAAGCTTCAACAACCCCATCATGCGGTATTTTAATTTAAGTAATCTTAAATGTGTTTTGTAGTCAGAACCCTCAGAGATAACACTCCCCTACATACTCAAGCATTGTTCTAATTGGAAGATGACAGATGAGGATGGGAATATTTGGTGGGGCAACCCAGCGCCTCAGAATTTTGCAGTCCACATGCCAGTGGTTGTGCGTATCTTTGAAATCAGTGCATGCAATTTTATGGGGCAACCTTCACAATATGCAGTTAAAAGCTAATGCAACCAAAGCCACTAGGCAAAGTAGTGAATTGTTATTGGCTTCAATGATTTCAAAGTCCAAATTCGATTGTAAAAAATGCATCTGGTCTTCAATGCCCCCAACAATCAAGCCTAAATGAGTGGCACTAAATCCCCCATTTATCCGCCAATCTGTACTCTGTCCTCCGTACTGTACATGGGTATTATGGTTGTTGTACAAAGACTCACCTAAACTTTAAAAAGAAATATTCAAAGCCATCCAACAAAGAACCAAAACTAATTGAAGTCGGCGCGCCATGTGAACCGTCATATTAGTTTAGAAGTTGGACCCCCAAATACCACTTCCTTTCTTTTCCATTATAAGATTAGTTGAGATGGTAGCTACCCATCTTTTACGCTATACATCCACGATCCATTCAGCTCATCACGTTTTCGTATATTGGTCAATGATTTTAGTTAATTTAACTACATAACCACTGATTCAACCTTGTTTGGTTTGGACTTTCTAAACTCCCATTTTTATACATTCACGCTCTTATTTTTTATGTACAACAAACGGAGATTCTTAGTTAGACTTTTGACTTTTAAAATGAGAGTAATTATATAATTAACAAGTTATCTAAGAAAGTCCACAAGTAAAAACAAAATCTGAAAATAGCGAGAAAGAAAATAGTTTTCAACCACATCGATAATGCCCATTTTTTACGAGGCGGAGCAGATCATAAATAAATAGAAGAGTCTCTTATGAGGAGGGACAGCAAAGCCCCACGCGTAGCCATCTTGTTTTGGGAAGCACATGGGAATGGTCTCTGTAGATGGGTGGACGTGACAACAGAACCTGCTCTCTGTTTTTTCTCACTTTGGGTATTGACAAATTGAGAAGGTTCCTCTCACTCTATCATAAAATAAAATAAAAATCTCGAGGCATTCAATGTAAGCCAAAACACTCATGGCACTGGTGAAGTTTAGCTTAGGATAAAAAGCAGAACAAAGGAACAGACATGCGTAAATGGCAATCTAATGGGTAAAGTGATATAGAAGAGTTGGTTTCAAGTTTAAAGTTTGAACTCCATACACTTTACCTGTTTGCTGTGCGCGTGTGGCTCGAGGGAAACCTCAATGGGAGCGGGCTCTAAGGACCGATGATTACGGATGGAGGGAGCCACGTCACGCTGCACTTCTCCTATCATCTTAACTCCAAAATAGCAGCAAGTGGGACCATCCCTTGGATTTTTTACTCGCACTCTTCAAATCAAATCTTTACTGGACCCACCCCTCCTCCTCTAATCACGCTCCCTTCACACCCCCTCATTTAATTATCTTTTACGTCCACTCTCACCACCTCTACTTCTACCAGCTACACTCTGTACCACCACACTTGCCATCGAATTTGTTTACTTTCCCATTATGTACAGTGTGTTCCGGGGGCCTTTCTGTCCATCAAATACAGTTGTCGATGCTCCCCAAGGATTTGGTTCATTTACTTGTCCCTTTCTACGTTATCCTTTTCTTTTTATTTTTTTAATTATCATTCCGTATTCCTAATATGCCACGATGGATTCTACTGACAGCTCATGTAGACTGTAGACAAAAGGAAAAAGCAAAAATGAAAACGAAAGAAGGACCGTGTATGTGAAACACAGAAAATAAGCCATCCTCTATCCAGAAGTTGCCATTACCATAAAATAGATAAGGACAATAGATAGAAATATAACAAACTTATTATGAACACTCGTCTGTAAGAGGATCAAGGGAAGGTGGTGCTTACGCGCACTAGAATAGAGTAGGTGTGATAGCAAAAATTGAAGAATATATTTTTCATAGAAGGTGGCATTTAATAATGATAGAGATGTTGGAAAATTCCAAATGTTGCCCCTGCAGCGCTTTCCCCAACCCACCTCCATAAGTAGTGCAGCTCCACTCCCACTAGCCAGTCGTCTCTCATCCCCAAATCTTCGTCTATTCACTCTCTCTGTTTGTTTTCCAAAATGGCTATTTCTACTGTGGTCTGCATTGCCTCTCTTATCTCAATATTCATGTGGATGGTGGAGGCCAGAATTCCAGGGGTTTACTCTGGGGGTGCTTGGGAAAGTGCTCATGCCACCTTCTATGGAGGATCCGATGCTTCCGGCACCATGGGTCTGTATATAAATTTTCGATCATGCAACATCATATTATTCACAATGTGCCTGACAAATTTTATATATTTACCCGTAGTTTGTGTTAAGATGTAACCCCCATGTGTTGCTCTGTTTGTGCTTCAGGTGGAGCTTGTGGGTACGGAAACCTTTACAGCCAAGGGTACGGAGTGAACACAGCGGCATTGAGCACTGCACTATTCAACAATGGGCTGAGCTGCGGTGCGTGCTTTGAGATAAAGTGCGCAAATGACAGAGAATGGTGTCATTCGGGAAGCCCATCCATCTTCGTTACAGCCACCAACTTCTGCCCACCCAACTATGCCCTTCCAAACGACAATGGCGGGTGGTGCAACCCACCTCGTCCACACTTTGACCTTGCCATGCCCATGTTCCTCAAGATTGCCGAGTACCGTGCCGGTATCGTCCCTGTCGCCTATCGCCGGTAAGCCCTATAATTAAGTTCTTGTTTTTGGCTTTATCAGGTAGTTACTTAGATAGGAACGAGGTTGGAGATGGAGCAATATTAATTTAGTTTTAAAAAGCCGATAAATCACCGGTTACGGTTAAGATAATGTTACTGTCACTAATGGGGACCCAGCGATATAAAAAAAGCGGGATACGTAGGGTAGTTTTGTTGACCCATCACCATTTTATTAATAAGCTTGGTAGGGTCAAATCTTGAGACTCAGATTGTTAGTTATGCTTTCGCACTAGATATTGTACTTACTTTTGGCCTTTTAAAGGGGTTTTAATTGTAGAGTTGGACCACACTGACGAGGGGTTGGGTTGTATGTACGCAGAGTGCCATGCAGAAAGCAGGGTGGGATAAGGTTCACCATCAACGGCTTCCGTTACTTCAATCTGGTTCTGGTCACCAACGTGGCGGGTGCAGGGGATATCGTGCGGGCTTACGTGAAGGGGTCGAGAACGGAATGGATGCCCTTGAGCCGAAACTGGGGTCAAAATTGGCAGTCAAACGCAGTGTTGGTGGGGCAGTCGTTGTCGTTTAGGATCACAGGGAGTGACAGGCGAACTTCCACCTCTTGGAACATAGTCCCATCCAATTGGCAATTCGGGCAAACTTTCACTGGAAAGAACTTCCGGGTTTGATCACACACCAACTCTCTAGTCCGGTGTTACTGATGTTCGTGTCAATTTTCAAAAGGGAAGAGATTTGGTAGGAAAGCAAGTGACAAAGTTGTTGAGTGTACGGTAAAAAGTGTAACCAAGGAGTCAAATGTAGGGACGCTGAAGCGGCTAAATTGCAAAGTGTGGTAGCCCGCAGCCAGTTAGTGTTTTATACAATGATGATGATGATATATAGCTCAATATATATCTAAGCAACTGTATTTGTGGTTAACTTATACTTCAATTGGAAACTACTTGGTTTTCTTTCAATTACCTTCTTCTCTTCTATTGTGTGGATGAAGTAGAATTGCAGACTTGTTCTCACCCATGAATGCTCAAAACTATTCTAACTAGTCGTGGAGAAAAAATTGAATGAACCTTCAAAATTGAACAATACAAGACCTTGAGGAAAGAAAACGAAGTCGCCTTGTGAAAAGCTTGTGGTCTACTTTCTGGGACTGCCGTAAATTGTAAAGATTTGTCATCGCTTGTAAAATTCTAAAAGCTTAACTTCATGGTTGAAGAGACAAATAGAAGAAAGGCAAGGAGGAGCGAATATTTGGTTAGTGGGTGAAAGCAAGAGGGCATGGGCATGGGGTCCAAGTAAGTCACATCATTGCGACGAAAGCAAAGTGGGGTTTTGGAACTTTAGAGGCTGTTAACGCTGTCCAACAGCTAGCCACGCCAGGACAGGACGAGGTGAGGTGTTGCGCTGATGCCATTCATCGTTGTACACTGTTCAGTCCATGAGATGGAGTAAGTAACTTTGGATACCCGACCATTAACCAAGCAGCACACCAGAGTAAACAAAACAAAACAAAAGCAGCGCATTGGATCCCCTTTCCCCAATTCCCTACCTTCTCCTTTTCATATCATGGGGCACGCGACTTCTTGCAGGAAAAAAGCTTTCTCTAGTTGTGAATCACAATGCCTTTCATTTCTCGTGATTTGTGTCCTTTTCTCTGCTCAACCCATTTTTACCCAACAAATTGCTTCGTCGACTTTTCTCTTTTTTGTTGGACAAGGCACTTGTAACATTGTATTATAAAATTTTAAAAATAAAAACTCCTTAGTTTGAAATACTCACTCCAATTACATTGTGTAATGTCAGTAAATCTAAAAGGAACGATGACATTAAGAAACATATTTATACTTTGTATATCTGGCGGCTTTTAACTCATTACTTCTTTATTTCTGATCGAAACTATAATAAGTATTAAGTCTCAGCCCAATAAGAGTGGGTAGCCCACATCGCATAGGTTCAGTACATCCCCCAAAGGAAGCCCAAAGGTTTCCTTCTCTGTCCATCATTCTCTTAAAGGATGATCCAGCGGTATCTCTTAAGATAATACTCCCAGCGGGAACATAGCATAGCTCCAATGCTTTGACCAAATCATAAGGAAATAATGTTCTCAGTTGCCTCTCCCATTTTTTTAAAACCAATAAAAGAAGGAGTTCTCAACTGAGCTATCACGTGTGAACAAGGAAATTATGTACTCTGGCACTACGAAAACGTAAGTAACTAGCTCCTTCTAAAGTTGTTTAATATTCTGATGATCCATTGTTTATTCTGTCAGGTAAAAGAGAGGCCAGAGAGTCGATAATGGTTCCCAAGTCAACAAAAAGCTTTTCGAAGTGAAGGACGAAGTGTCAATAATAGTAAAATCTTTAGGCAGAAAACAAAAGAAGAAAGAATCTAAACAGCACCCAATAAATGCATACAGAAACTGGAATGAAGGATAGAGCAAACTAAAGAGGTTAATTTATAAGAACAATTTTTCATGTATGAAGATTTGGGTTTTCTTCAGAACGTATTGCAGTGCTTCCCTCAAGGTCATCGATCCTGCAACGAATACCTTGATTGCAGTTGCAATGTCACGCTGGAATGATACTAGAGAGGTCTAAAGAGCTTTTTCGAAGCCCTTCTTTTCCAAGGTCTGCCGTAGCAGCCTAGCTTCATCGTGCTTACGTGGGTTGACGTTTCCTACTTAGGTTATTTATGGATCCTCCTAAATCATTATTATGAGCATGACATTATAATATGGATACGTCGGTCCTCCTAAGTTATACAATCAACACGAGGGTTTCTATCTAAACGCAAAATTATGGAAATATTTGAAAGATATACAAACCAAAGCAAGACAATTAAATTCAGCCCATTAATCGCTAGAAGAAAGTTGGAGGCTGCTTTTATATGAGTTAGCGGGGCCGCCTAAATCTAATGATTTGATACACACAAAATTCACGTGGCATCCCCTCTCACACGCATAAAACTGAAACTTGCAAGTCTCTCCCACACAAACACAAACTCGGCATGTCGGGAGTGTGGGTTTTTGACAAGAGTGGCGTGGCCAGGCTGATAACCAACCCGACGAGGGAATCCTTCGAGCAAAAGGAGCCATCTCGTCCTGGCATGGCCACAGCTCCCGGCGCCAGACCAAGAGTCCTCGTCTACCTCCCCGCCAACCAGATCATTTGCTCTTACGCCGAACTCGAGCGACGACTCCACGAACTCGGCTGGACTCGCTACCATAACTCCCACACCCCACACCTCATACAGTTCCACCGCTCCGACTCCTCCACCCACCTCATTTCCCTGCCCAAAAACTTCCACGACTTGAAGCACTTCCACATGTACGACATCGTAGTCAAGAACCGCTCCTTCTTCCAAGTTCGTGACCCCACTGCCTAATACCATCCCCTTTCTTCGTCTCCTTAATAATTTCATGTAGTTGCAGGAATAGCACTCGTCGTTTCTTTTTAAGAGCTCTAACCACTCTTTGTTTCCCATCTCTGCTAAATGCTAATGTGTCCTTTACTACTTTTAATTTTAAAAATTTAGTTCAGTTGCTTGTTTCTTAATTTCTTTTATAATTTTTCTTTATTACTGGCTTACTGCATGCATGCGTGAATGATGCCTTGACGCTTCAGGAGCATCTAAATTTTTAGTCACGGCTCAATCCAAACCAACCAGCTGGTTATTACTGAACAGTGATCAGTTAGGAATGAACGAGATATAAATAGGTGAATTGTTGACTGTGTGTAGGCGAGGTATGATGCCATTGCAATACTGAAGCTGGCAACAAGTTGTAAAAAGCTGAAATGTAACAGAAATCCACCTCCCGGTACTGCCATTTTGATGTACTGTTTTTATAACTTTTTTGTATTACGAACCACATCATTTTGGGTCTATAAAGTCTAGTAAAGAGTGTAAACCTCTCCTCCACCGTAGTGGCAGCTAGGGTTCATGGGCGTGGTTATAAGAAAAGGACCGGCGAGTCCAACATTGGTTTATGTATATGTTATATAGTCAAACAGAATCGGATATTGAGTGGTCCACGATATATAGAGGAGGGGTTACTTTTCTGGCTTGGTGGATGGTAAGCTTTTGGGAAATGAAGAGAGATTTGCAGTGGCAGAGTACGAAAGAGAGAAAGTGAAAGATATCACGGCTTCTGATTAGACGCGACCATAGGCCCATAGAAGGCGTCAGCGCCTGCGCCTGCGATGTCGTACACAACCTTTATGTTCGGGTCACACACTCTTAAGTCTGAAGAGAGGGAGAATGGAGTCGGTAATTCTTCTTCAGTTCTTCTCGTTGAGATGCTGATCATGAGGGAGTTGGTAAGGTGTTCCATGCGTCACTGTAAGTGACACACTGACGTGACACAAAGTATATCTCTTTTTATTTACTCAGAAGCAGAGTTAAACTTAAAAAGAGCCGCTTCCATTCCAATCCCTCCGCTCATAATTAAAGTGTTTGGGTTTTCGGGGAGGAAGATATTTTTTTTTTAAATTATTTTGTTTAATTTAATAATTTAAAATAAAAAAGGACAAAATTTATCTGCTCTTATAATTTAATTTTAAATTTGAAGAAATTTGAGAGAGATTTTTTAAAAAATTAATTTATTCAATTCAATAATTAAAAAAAATAAAGGAATTAAAAAAAATTCTTCAAAAAATGAAGGGATTTAAGAGAAAAAAAATAAGATTTAAAGGAAAAAAAAGATAAAAATATTTTCAAATAATAAATTATTTTATTTCATGTTTCAAGTTAAGATAATAGAAATTCAATCATAAAATTCTACAAATAAAAAAAGACAATGATAAAAGAAAAAAAAATTCAAAATTTTTTACTAAAAAAAATAAAAAGAATAAGTTAAAGATCAACTAGAAGAAAAATTTGTAGTGACAAAAATAATTTTAAAATAATTTTATTTTTACTAAAAATAAAAATTAAAGAAATATAATAATTTTGTTATTTTTTTATATTTACTTATAAACTAAATAAAAATTAAAGAAATATAATAATTAAAATCTTTCCCTCACTTTCACTCCATTAAACCAAAAACAACCCTTAAATAATTTTTATCCGTTTATCTTTCCTAGCCCATTATCACTCGTGAAGGCACAATTACTTAATGCTGACCGTCTGACAGGTTTGTAATATATCTTCTGCTATGTTTCTTAACGATATCGGATTACGTAAGACTGTAATGGGGATACAATGGTACGTTTCGCTGCAACAGCTTGGGTGTTAGAGAAAATAGTATGAAATTAAATTTTTAAAAATTATAAACTTTATACTAATTTATAAAATATTTGCGTCAAATTTTAATATAAATAAAAATATGATATATTAAAAAATTATTTTAAAAATATATTATTTTTTCTGAAACTTTAAATAATTTTTAAAAAAGTTTTAAAAACGATCTCTAATTTTTTTAGAATAAATTTTTAAAGTGATTTATCATATATTTTATAATAAATATAGTAAAATTAAATATTGTGATTCATACCTTTCTCTGTATTAGGTTCAATGTTTTCAGGTTGTTGAGGCAGTGAAAGTGTGCTTTTAGGTACTGATTTGGGTAATTGTGCCAAATTCAAAGGCTCGCCAAGAGACGAGGGGGATGTCATCACTCAGCACTAGACACTAGACAGTTTTCGTACTCTGCCCCGTTCGTTTTAGGGTTCACATGCCACATTAACAGGGCTTTAATATCCATCTCTATGTATTTATTACTTTGTTTTTATTCGTTTAAAATTAATAGAAAATTTTTGTGTTCATTTGGGAATGAGTTTATTTTTTTTATATGGACTAAATTTTTTTATTTTAATATATTCGAAATTAATGAATTGTTTTAATATTAATTGAAAAACTGTTTCGCCCTGTTAAAAAAAAATTGACGTGTAAGTCATAGTGGTTTTTATTTGCTACATATTTGGGCCTTTCAAAAACATATTTGACGAATAAATTGCAACGGCCTTTCTTTTCTTTTTGTAACGAATCGTAATGGACCTTATTCGATGATCCACGTGTAGACCAGGTGAGAGCGCACAGACGCTCTCCCCTCCCTACCCTAGCCGACGCAGAAAGGGAAGCAGAGCTTTCGGGGAGCCTCCCCTCCTCCACTTCCCCCTTCCTCCTGTTTTTTTTTTTTTTTCACTAAAACTTTGTTTTTTCATTTTTTAAAACAGTTACTTACTTTCATTCTTCTTTGTAAAAAAAATTTCAAAATTTAAAAAATGTGCATCTATTTTGTTTAAATTTAAATTTATTTTTTTGAGTTTAAAAATTAAATTTATAATACCCAATTTACAACTAAATAAAAAAAATTTTAAAAAAATTTAACTTTTAAAAAAAATTGAGAGATGTGTTTTTTAATAATATTTTATATATACATATATATATATATATTGTATTAATTGTATATCTAAATTATTAAGATGTATTATTTAGTATATTAAAATTTAAGAGATGTATTAATTTTTTATTTTTTAACTATGATATTATGTTATTTTTTATATCTTCAAAAGTTGTATAATTTATTTATTGAGTCTTTGTCTTCTATTTATTAATTTTAATGTCTGATCATTATGTATAAATATAATTTTTTTATTTATCCAAAAATAGAAAACATAACAAAATTTTCTCTACAAATTTGACACGAGATTTCAATCTATTTTCAAAAGTATAGATTTGTATTGCAATTTTTATATATTATATTTTATTAAATTTTTTATAAATTTTAAATTTTCATGTCTGTTTATTATATGAAATAATCTTTAATATATTAAAAAAAACCTTAAAAAAATCATCAAGTTGTCTGTCATATTATTTTTTAATGATACTTTTTTTTATATTTTTAAAAGTTATAAAAATTATTTATTTTATTTATATTTTTCATTATATATAAATAGCAGTATTTTACTTATATAAAAAAATTAAAATATTTCAAAATGATGGAGGCTAGCAGCTTAAGTAATAAGTGATGATAAGTCCCACTGTTAATGGCAGCTGCGGGTGTTGTTAGTTATTATGTGGAATGTATTCATGATTTACCACCGAATTTCCTTCATTGCGATGAAAGCTATAAAGTAACGAAATTGATACACCTACATTATGTGTTTGGCCAACAAGCATTGATTCTTGGAAGCTACATGCGTTTGGAGAACAATTCCAGGTTTAACAATCACTTTGTTTGGGAATTGCATTGAAGAAGAAAACGTAAGAAAAATTTAAAAAAAGGCCGTATGTATGTTGGTGCATGCATACTCATTGGAATAATGCGATCCGACGTCTGAGCAATAACTTCATATTTCTTACCGAGCAGAGCACGCATCATCAATTACACTAAATCATACCATTCTCCTTTCGTTTTTATATTTGTTTATTGAATAAATATTTTAATCTATCTGAATCAAAAGTATAAAAAACTACCGTCTATTTATTTGTTTAAATAAATTGTTTTTAACTAAATTAAATATAAATAAAAACACCCACTTTTGTTCTCTTGTGATTGAATCTTCATTCTCATGATTCCTCATCATCTCTTGCAAACTTACCAACTAAGCATATGTTTTGACCAATTACCGAACGGCGTTAGGAAAATGCGTCCAAAATCCCCTGCAGCCTTCACAATCAGCAATCCTGCTGGCCCCCACAATGTTGTCTGAAGACTATCGCCGGCAACCTGCGAGCGGACTCATATTGCTCGTCTCCTCTGACCCTTTCTCTACATCAAATGCCGAGCAAGACAAAGAAAAAAAAACAAAGAGTCACTGGCTCTTTTTCTATTCTACTGCTTCTCTTTTTCACGTCAGTGGCCGCCTTCTTTTCAAATATATAATAAAATTTCCGCCCTCTTACTAGTCGTGCTTTGGTTTCCCACTCCCCTCAATTCTTGACCCTGCTTTCTGTTTCTTGCAATGAAGTGCTTCCATTTTTCAGACGGAGAGAGACAACAAGACCGTGACGCCCTCACCTCCAGGTCTTCCAAATTCTCCTGGGTTCGCTCTCTCAGCGTCGCTTCTTCTACCGTAGACACAAGGAGGTCCGAATTTGATTCCGGCTCCAGGGACTTCTCCGATGCCGTTGGGTTCCATGAGTTCTTGTCTCAGAGGCGAGCTAATGATTTGCGCCTGTTTTCCTTCTCTGACCTTAAATTGGCAACGCGTGGCTTCAGTAGAGCGCTTTTGATTGGAGAGGGAGGGTTCGGTTGTGTGTATAAAGGGGTTCTCAGGTTACCCAGTGAGCATGGAAAGGATGGCTCTCATTCGAAGATGGATGTTGCAATCAAGCAGTTGAACCGTAATGGATACCAGGCAAGCTCGCTCTTTCTTTCTTTCTTTTTTTTTTTTCCTCTTCCACGTGCCTCTCTGCCTACAGTACTGTTTTCTATTGCTTCTTTCTCAACTTCTAGGCTGTGTGTGTGCATCTAATTTTTTCGATAATTTTATTTGTTTTATTCAGGATTACTGCACGAATCACCATTTTCGGTCATTAATGACAAATTAACGAACCATGGCTCCACGTAGTCTATCTTAGGAAGATAAAATCCAAGGAGGGTTGAAGCTCTTAGACGTTAAATTGATTTCACAGCACAACAACATGATCAAACATAGGTGATTAAATCAATTCTTTTCACTGACACAAATCTCAAGATGCACATGTGGTGGAAAAGCCCAACCTTTTATGAGTTCTATCTCTTCGTAGAATTAACCGAGTGAGTATAAACTCGGTTTCCCCTGTAACCGATTACAATTAATATATACCCTACAGATTATGCGTATATTTATGATCTATTACTCCTATTGAAAACGGACTAAAAACGTGTCCGAAATCTGAGAACCCGTCACTAATACCTCTCTGTTTTGGCGATACTAATTTCCTTTTGCATTTCCAAGTTTAGATTATAAAGTATATTGATAATTGCCATTCGAAATTCAAACCAAAATTCTGATGGATTTTCATAATGTTCTCTTTCACTTATTTAGCATGCTTATGCGAAACTTCAATGGGCTTTTGCTGCTACCTTCGAGTGGGAAGATCTTATTTTACCCTCTTGCATTTCTTGTTTTCAGGGGTACAAGGAGTGGGTTAATGAAGTTAACTTGTTGGGTGTAATTAAGCATCCCAATCTTGTAAAGTTAGTGGGATATTGCGCAGAAGATGATGAAAGAGGGATTCAACGACTTTTGGTCTATGAGCTAATGCGGAACAAGAGCTTGGAAGACCATCTTTTGGCTCGAGTGCCATCAACACTCACGTGGATGACAAGATTAAAAATTGCTCAAGAAGCGGCCCGTGGTTTGGCATACCTGCATGAAGAAATGGATTTTCAGGTATATAATTTTTTCATGCTTTGAAGAACTCGTGATGTTTTAAATATATGGGGACAGCCTTTCTGAACTTCATAAGATCGGTAACAGCATAACGTATTGTAAGTCTTTCAAAAATTGTGCCCAGAATCATATGCATAGGTCTATGGTCATTATGTTTTTCACGGAAGACATACGATCTTTATGGTTTTTGTCGATAAAATCTCCATTGAAATGATACAATTAATGGCTTATCACGTACTGACGGTAAATATATTCCAAGTGAAGCAAACATTCGAATCTTTGGTTTAAGTAAATTACAATTATTGAGAACTTGTTTCTTAAACTTTCCTATTTGGTCTTCCACAGATGGTAGAGACTAGACCAATGTCCCCTAGTGCTTTTGCTGTGACTATCATTTTACTGTTGTGGATGGTTTCTACTCTGGATATACCATTTTGCGTCAGGTTTCATTTGCAAATCACTATTGTACAAAACAATTTATGATTCCTTTTCTAACTTGTGCAGCTTATATTTCGGGATTTTAAGACATCCAACATCCTGCTGGATGAGGACTTCAATGCAAAGCTTTCTGATTTTGGACTTGCTAGGCAAGGACCCTCGGAAGGATTTGGCCATGTTTCAACATCAGTAAGAAAATGTCTATGTTCTGGAGCAAATTCTTTAGATTGTGCTTTTAAACATATCTTAGTGGAAATCTAATAATGTTGCATGATAATGTTGCAATAATTTGTCTTCTGGTTGCTAATTTGGAAATTGGAACGGATTAGAAAATTTTCACCCTTTTCATTGATAAATGAGTCAAATGTATGAAATCATCATGATGGTTTGACCCTTTGCTTTCTTCTTGGTGATCATCATATTCTGCTGATATGTGGAATAAATGACTTGTTTCCTCTTCACAAAGGTTGTCGGCACTATAGGTTATGCTGCACCGGAGTATGTTCACACTGGTAAGTTGACTACTAAGAGTGATGTATGGAGCTTTGGTGTAGTTCTTTATGAGCTCATCACTGGGAGGCGAGCAGTAGAGAGAAACCTACCAAGAAATGAACAAAAGCTTTTGGAGTGGGTAAGACCTTATGTTTCTGACCCTAGGAAGTTCCATCTTATTGTAGACCCACGACTGGAAAGAAAGTATTGCATTAAAGCAGCTAAAAAACTTGCCACCCTGGCAAACAAGTGTCTCATGAAGCTGCCAAAGTCCCGTCCTAAAATGAGTGAGGTGGTTGAGATCCTTGGAAATATTATTAACGAGACAGATTCTCAGGATGAAGGCCCACTTGAAGCTGTTGTAGGAAATGGACAAGAAAATGAAGTAAAGTTATCTGCAGGGGACACAGATTCTGAGGCAGCGAAGCAACGGAATAATTATCTCAAGAAGGTCATGGACTTGAGAGAAATGGTGAGCTTAAGAAACAAGTCTATTGGAAGGTTGGATTGGAAAACTTGGGCGCCTGGGCTGGTGAGAACTTTGTGATAAGCCGTCAACTGATCCTGTAATCTAAAATCTACCGAAGTCCCCTGCTTCTGGCAATGTTTGGTGATCACTTAGTTTTCAGTCAGTGAGAAATCAACAATGTCAGGCAGAACATACTGATTTCCCCAATTTGATATGATTTAATAGTTGTATGTACAGATCATGAAGTGAGCCACATATTTTAGGTGGTTGGGCTTTCTTGTGTATACACTTTTGGTATTGAAGTTTGGAAAATTTTCTCCGTCTCATTTCTATTCCTCTTTCTCGTAAGACGACGCTGTATGGGAATATGTCTGCCTAATTTCTATCTTTGATTTCTATTGTGTAATCTGAAATGGTTGTATGCTTCAGGACCGAACCAACAAATGCACAGCCAGGTAAATCCCCAAAGATTTAATAATGAAAAATTATTCTTTTAATATTGATAAAACTCGTATGAGCTTACACAATGCCTAGCCTGAAATTCGGGATTTAAAAAAAAAAAAAGACTAGGACACTGGCGGAGTTTGTACTTTGTAGTAATAGTACTATAGTAGTACAATCCTAGGCAGGACCATCCAAGCAATGGCCCAAGTCTTTCAACATTTCGCAATTTGTTTTCTTCATTCTCTTCTTATGGACAAACCCAATTTAGCTTGTGTTGTCTTACGCAATGCTCTAAAAAGTCGAGCCATTCCAGTTGTCCAGTTTCACGATGTTTTTTTTTGGTGTCTACAGTTATGTCCACATTGACAACAAAGAAAGCGTAAACAAGGCAAGTCAATTCATTAGCTTTTTCAACAGTTGGAAAGCCAAACATGAGAAGAAAGTGTTCCATGAATCTATATCTCCAAAGAAAAAAGATCAGGAAATTTCACCACCCAAAAACAGAAGAAAAAAGAACTAGATTCATAATACAAAAGTGGTTGCACTGTTACATCCCGGGCTCCGATGCCATTTTTATTTGTTAAGAAACACAGGAATTCTCAAGAGAAGTTTAGTCTGAATATATTAGCTGAAATAAGATATGTACAGTAATAATTGTGAGACAGGAGACATGCAGCTTTGTTTGTCAAGCATAGAGAGGCGAAGCAGAGGGGCGGGGATAAGCAGCGGTGGCCCTCCCACATCTAGCATCATCAGCACTTCTTCTACGAGCACGGCAGCGATTATTAACACAAGGGTTTTGATGGCTTGGATTTACATTATTGGGAACTTGGAGCTGCTCCAAAGCTGTAACAACGTCATCCATGTTTGGCCTCATCTTGGTCTCCATGGCTAGGCATCGCAAAGCAAGGGTAGCTGCCTTGTAGGCCTCCTCTACTGAATACTGACCTTCAAGACGGCCATCCAGCACGCGAAAAATCTTTCGTTTGTTTGGCAGATGGGGCTTAGCCCACTCCACCAAATTGTGCTGACCAGATGGTCGATTCTTATCAACTGCTCGCCGCCCGGATAACAATTCGAGCAGCACTACCCCAAAACTATACACGTCACTCTTGGTAGTTAGGTGACCTAAATTAAGTAAGAAAAGTTGAATCTTGAATGGATTATTCATATTGTTACACACAAACAAGAGGCATCATTAAAACATAAACCAAAGAGTACCAGTGGCCAGATATTCAGGAGCTGCATATCCATAGGTTCCCATTACCCTGGTGGAGACGTGACTTTTGTCCCCTGTTGGTCCATCCTTGGCCAGCCCAAAATCAGAGAGTTTTGCGTTATATTTCTGGTATCAAATTACCCAATCAAAAAGACTCCCTCACATTAAAAGAAAAATAAAGCAGAAGGTTAAAAGGCTACAATGCATACTGAATCCAGCAACACATTTGAAGTCTTAAAATCCCTGTATATCACTTTTGTTTCAGCACTGTGAAGAAATGCAAGCCCTCTGGCAGCACCAAGAGCAACCTTCATTCGGATGCTCCAAGAAAGAGGTTGAAAATATGAGCCTCCTGATAATTACAACAATTCTGTTGATGTCGTAACACAATTCTTAAGTCCACGTATGTTAACAACAGATGGGACAGGAAAAAACTCACTTCTGAACAAATGATTCTCCAAGCTGCCTCGAGGCATAAATTCATAGACCAAAAGCCGGTGTTCATCTTCCAGGCAGTACCCAATTAATTTCACAAGATTTGGATGAGAAAGCTGTCCGAGATAGTTCACTTCGGCCTAAGACAAGAGTAAGGCAAAACATTTTGTAAAGATTTAATATTTAGTCATGTAAAGTAATTCAGTTTGGCTTAGAAGGAGGCACTCAGCGATATACTTGCTCATTTATTAACCATGCCTTGCCTTTAAGATTATAATATTTTCAATTTATATATAGAGTTAACTAGATATCTCAAAGTATTTTAAAGAAGCAGGCTGAACTCACCAACCACTCCTTGTGACCTTGCAAACCATCTTGATTAAGTCTTTTGACAGCGATAACAATGCCAGTGCCAGGTTTGGTAGCAATCGAGGAATTCTCGTCAATCCACCCCTTATAAACTGATCCAAAACCACCTTCTCCTAACACACTATCTGGACGGAAATTTCTGGTGGCCATTTTCAGCTCTGCCAAAGTAAAGCTCTTTACATTGGATGAATGCAAGATCTCGCCTTCACTCCTAGGAGTCTGAGGCACAGAGACTGCTGAGACCTTACTACTTGTGCTGCTATCATTTCCGTCTGTGCTTACATATTTTGAATTTAACCCTGAAAAAAAAAAAAAAGAATGATATTTAACACCTTTAAACACCCATTAGCACCATATTACAAGTAAAATTCAGTGATTGGTTTGTTTGTGGATGAAAGAGTCAGCCTCAAAGGACTATTTCTAGATGAAAGAAGTGATAGAGCATTCTGGGCCACAGATTATTTATCATCAAAATAAGGGAAAAATGACCTTTTAAAGATCATTTCTCAAGAGTCACCCAATTTCATCCCATATTTATCCAATAACTAAAGAGAAGCAAGCAAAGCAGGGATGGATTTACAGATCGAATGCATTCGATTAACGGAAAAGAAAAGGTTCTTTTGGGGCGAACCTTAAGTCCTATTCACCTAATAAAAAAAAGTGCTTCAGTTCTCTGAAGCCAAACGTAAAAGGAAAAAGCTGAACTTCGGTGACAGAGAGAGGGTTACAAAAGTGTGAATTTTGGCGAAGGAAAAGAGAGAAAGCACAAAAGCTATCCCGAAAGTAACCAATGAACATACATGCACATCCATCTAAACTCAAGGGCATACTCGACGTACCAAAGAGTAAGTAAAATCTGGAATACCTGTGTTGCATGGGCTCTCAGCTTTAATTTGGGCGCTCAAACAAATACCCATGCCAGAAGCAACAATAATTCCTTCAACTTTCTTACCTGTAGATCGCAAAAGGCATAGTACACAAGGCCCAGAACTACTTATAAATGAATAGAATACCAGAAAAATAAATATCTGAGGTTGAAAACAGAGAAGATCCACAAAGGAAAATGGCAAGAATTCCAGAGACTAACCTTTTTGCAGTGAAGAGGAAGCCAAAATGAGAGAAGGGAGAAAGAAAACAGAGAGAGAGAGAGAGACAACGGAGGGGTGAAGCTTTAGAAAGAGTGAGCGACAATTCAAAAGTTAGAGCAAGTTGACTGGGTTTGAGCTAAAAAGCTTGTATGGATTATAGTAAAGACAGAGAGAGAGAGAGTTGAAGGGGGGAAAGAAAGGTGGGGGAAGGTGACGCATTCATGGTGGGAATGGACCCGCCTTGGTTGGTGGTCCCGCTTCAAAGCTGGAAACACCCTTCTCTCTACAATCTACATTTATATATTCGCATTGGATTTCGACCCCTCACCCCTCCGTTTGGTGTGCTCCCCCTTTGCTCGCAGTCACACAGTAACTGTGCTCATCCTGCTTTCTATTGTAGTAGGATTCTGGTCCTTGTCTCCATTAAACACATCAACCAACTTCATAATCGACACCACTTGTTTTATATATCATTTTTTAAATTCCAATATTATTATTAGTGAGAAATAAGATATAGAAAGCTTCTATCTCCAATAAAAATTATTCTAAAGTTGGACAATTTTCAGGTAGTGATGAATTATTTACATCATATAATTAATGAAGCTCACGTATATTATCACATGCACATTGAAAAAGAGGATTCAACTCGACCGCCACTTGATCACAGCTTTTGTGGGACCTTTGCGATTGCAGTCCTCAACTTCCATGAGGGAATGAAAATGCTCTACCAGGAAATACCAGTGACTGTGCTGTCTTGCATATCTCAAGGGAAAAAGAAAGGCAACCTGAAAGAAATAAGCCATCAACGCCAATACGTTTCAACATCTATTGTCACTTTTTATTCGATCATTTTAAACTTTCACATGTGATCCTTATGATATCAACAACTGGAACTTTCAGTGGGAGCAAGAACAAACACAGGCCATGTCTTCAGTCAAGAGTTAGATTGAGAAAAGCTGCACCATATTTAACTTTAGAATTTGATTTGTTGGAGTCAATTCCAGGAGATAAAATGAAAAAAGACAGAAATATGAATCTCCAGATTGTGGGTTTGAAGAAAAAGTAGCAAACAGCCCCGTGACACAAGTCATTAATTAGGCGCATTTGGTGTAATCCAAAATCATACTTTTTTGTGACGTATGATCTGGTGTATGCTTTGCCTAACCAATCTTCCTCCACTCCCATCATTCACTGCACGGATAGATAAGATTCAATCTCAACCGTAGGATCCGCTTACTTTTCCGATGAATGTTGCTGAATGCTTCGATGATGCGGGAAGTCTTAAGGTGGGATCCACCTAAATGAGTGGGCCAGCCAGCCATGTTGGAGTCCCAGAGACCCACGTCAACTATTGCAGTCGAGGCAAGGAAGACTGATCACTAAGCTGAGTCCTTGTCTTGACGATTTAAAATAACGCACTTTCATCAAATCATCTTGGGGCAAGCGTCTTCTTTTGGTTTGATGCATTGTACCCTCGGGGCTTGTGATTTAATTTACTAAATTAAATTGAGTGATTTTACAAGCATTCATTACTTCTTAGGTTAAAAATTAAAGAGATTGATGGGTACTGCACCGTATTTGGGAAACTTTTTGAATCAAAGAGATTTTAGTATGTGGCTTTTAACCTAACTAAATTTGAAGTTACAAGTTTAACTTGGCTCCGTTCAAGTGATGAAGAAATTCTTCAGTAAATATAGTGTAATTTTAATTTGTACCTTAAATTAATAAAAATGTAGGTGTGACTAAACTTACAAAACAGTAATATATTATGTCTATGCAAAGATTAATCCATGTGCCAATAAAATAGACAGAAAACCATTAATGACACCAGACCAACTTTTTCTGTCAAACCTCATCTTTAGATCATTGTGGCCATCAATAGATATAAAGAAAATAAAAATTATACAAGTTCCGCATAATTTACCCACCAAATGTTGGGATAATTGCACTATTTTTGCCCACACAAAGAAGACCATAAACCAAAATCTATTTGATCAACTGAGGATGAGATCAAAGAAAATCTTATTTATTGTGCTAACTAAAAACAAGTTACAAGGAAGGGCCCCACAAAGTCAAATTGGGCGCTTCCCAAGCAGCTTCAAAGGCAGCATATTCAATGCTTCTTCACAGTGGCAGACTTGATAATGTCAATGAACTCCGGCTAATTACAGAAAAATATAAAATTCAGTTTCAAAAAACTGCAAAGCAAGAATCCATCAATAAACACAAGTACAGAAAGAACATATAAAAAAAAATCACCTTCAAAGAAGCACCACCGACCAAAAATCCATCAACATCTGGCTGCGCTGCCAATTCTTTACAATTTGCCCCATTTACAGAACCTGCAGTTGATGTGTAATTGAATAATAAATTTTTCATAAGTAGTCATACCCCAAGCTAGATTAGACACCTGGAAACCCCCAGCAAGATAAAATTTAGAAAGCTTAACAACTCTTATTCTTTTTTCTTTATTGGAAAAAAAAAAAGAATGACAAATGACATTTCAGAACAACGTCTAACGGACCAAACCAAAAAGTAAATAACAAGCTTCTTCGTGCTTGCATATGGTGATTATCAATCCAACATGCTTTCTACTTTATCTTTCCTCTACTGCCTTAAGACTCATAATATGCTTATTCTTCTACGTCTCACTAACTGAACAAAGTAAAAGGATACGCGGTAAAGTGCAACAGAGAGTACCTCCATAGATAATTCTGACAGATGCAGCGACTTCAGCACTGACATTATTATGAATCCATTTCCTCAATTCAGCATGGACCTAAACCAAACATCCAATAAACATTGTCAGGAGCCAGGACCGCACAGCATAACATTTGCTTTTACAGAATATTGGGAGAGCAAAGAATTAAAACATTTCATACAAAGTTAATCTAAAAAATAGGAAAGCAACCATGAAAAGTAAATATCCAAGTACCCTTTCAGATTATGAACAAAAATTGAATTCTAGACCTAAGTTAAAATTAACAACAACAAAATGAAAAAACATGCTAATCTTCACCAAAACAATAATGAGAATAATCAATAATGTAATATGGACAAACTTACCTCTTGAGCTTGAGCAGGAGTTGCAACCTTTCCTGTCCCAATGGCCCAAACTGGCTCATAGGCCAAAACAACATTATCCCAATTTGATATCTTAGCTGCAAACGTAATTTAAGATCAGAAGAGACATTAATTGTCAAAAAACTAACAAGAGAAGAAGTAATGACTATCTACTAATGCAATCAGAAAAGTTTTTCTAACCAGGACAGCAAAACATTTACCAGAATAACATCACTCAGAGAAAATATATGCAAAGGAGGTAATTAATATTTAGGATATTAAATCCTTCAATGGAAAAAAAAGGTACCTGCAATTGCTTTTGTTTGTTCAGCAACAACAGTCATTGTTGAACCGGCTTCACGCTGTTCAAGAGTCTCCCCTATGCAAGCAATAACTTTCACACCTTGTGAAAGTGCATATGCAACTTTATCAGCCACAAACTGTAATAGACAACATGGAAGTAGAAATTATTTAACATATAATTAGTAAGTTAAACTTTGTTGTTAATACAAGTAGTTCTAACTTCAAGGGAGTAGAATTAATAAGAAAACCTAACATAAAGGAAATATTTAAGATACACGAAAGACAATAGAACACTTGGTACCTCATTTGATTCATTCAAAAGCTGCCTTCTTTCAGAGTGACCAAGAATGACCCAAGGGATCCCCAAATTAACAAGCATTTCAGCACTGTGAACATGACAGATAAAAAATTACATTAAATCAAAACAATAAAAAGGAAGGCAATATATACATATATATATACACACACACACACACACACACACACACGATAATAGTTTATTTGTGGTCTGTTCAGTGCATAGACATGCAATAGACATAGATTGAAAGGAGGATACAACTGTTAAGAAAATGCTTCAGAATTAAGATATTGCTATCACTGATACAAAAATAGAACAAGGATAAGTTTGGATTGAGGAGAATGAAGAAGAAGCGAAGGAAAGGAAAGACTTGTTTTAAATCTAAGTCAAGGAAAATGTCTACATTAAACCATTCATTCCCTTCTGTTCTCCGTTCTCCTTAGTTTCAGCATATCCTTATGCTCAAAAGGGATATGCTCGTTATATTGGTCAACTAACAATCGAAAAGTTCATTTGTGATAGAACTAGATAATGTAAATATCAAATCAATCCACAATACATGCAAAGCACCAATGTGAAAAATATTAGAGAAACAACTCATAGCATACCTAACCTCTCCGGTAAAAGCACCACCTTTGCGAACCCAACAATTTTGTGCTGCAACATGGAAGTCAGACCGCAATAAACTTTTTACCACAGAAAGGAATATGAAGGGAGGGCTCACAACAACTTCTGCAAAAAAAAGAAAAGAAAAGAAAATGTTTATTAGCATGTTAATAATAAAAACAATAATAGGATGTACTCATTTAAGAAATAAATAATTTCAAATAAAGAAAGAGAATTGCAGAATAATTTGTCATCTCTATAAACATAAATGTAAGCTGATGAGATATATATTGAATACTTGATAGCAGTAAAGGAACTGCCCTACCTTCAGTGTTTGACAGCAATTCTTCAGTTAAAATTTTTTGGCTCTAATTGATTTTTTTTGAAAGACTATTAAATAAACAGGTGAGAAGATACTGAAGGGCATGCAGAAATTAAAGGACAAATACACCTCATGAAGGGTGAATGCAAAACACAGCTTCCATATGGTATGATCATAGTAAACATCCATGTAAGTACATGCTCAAAACCTCAAAAATATGTTGCTCGGAGGGTTTTCCTTGGATACCATGTAGAATCAGCGACAACAATAAGAAAGAGATACTTCTGTCTAAAATATTTGAATAACATTAATTATACTAACTGAAGTACTCCATTGCTAGTATAGTGGTTCTATATTAAAAAGCAGAATTTTTTGAATTTTTACCTTTCGCTTTGGCACTATATATTTGTATTAGAATCCTCAGAGAAAACTATGGTCCAGATTAAAAGTAAAGAGTTCCCTCGGCCAGATAGACAATGTCCAGGCATAGTTTAAAGACAGCTGAACATAAATCTTGCTTAACATAAAAATAAAAGAAGCCCACCAGAAGCTTGACATGACTCACCCACAACATCTTCCCCAGGTACTTGAGCTTCATTCAAAGTAGTAACAATCTTCTTCACCTCTTCAGCGGTACCATTCTGCATCAACGTCGATTTAAAAAGTCACTTATGGAAGTTTTGAGAAATGGAGGTCAATTTAATTGCATCAATATCATGGGCGACAAGATCCATAAAACATGTCATATCAGGCAATCGATATCAAGCATAACCCATTCACATAAATACAAACGTAGCAGAAGTTACGTTTCAGATAATCACAGTAAGATCAATTGGCTACTCTGTTGGTGCATAACGGTGTGAAAAGGATCTTCGATCCCAAGGGCGTGACTACCATGTAATTGTTCGGTGAATGAATAAGTATCCAAATTCACGGATGATACAATCCCAGATCATATATGGATTCAGAAACAGGAATGAACTCAAGTTCAGTATCGGTGACCCGATCTGGTAGTTAGAAACATAAAGGACTGTATTCATTGATAGTGGCATAGCTCATGCTCAAATGGTAGAATTATGATCAAGATTGTAGTAAAGAAAGCACTATCAAATTTCGTGGACATTAAAAGAAAAGTAAACGGACAATACAAGTGCCGATGAGGTGAACGGACAGTCGAATTAGAAACATACGCATTTCCAGTTGCCACCGACTAAGAATTTTCTGCCCATGTTTTTGTTTTTCTTTCGACTCCAACGAGGAACTGAAAAGCCCCAGCAGATGTTATTATTGATATTTGATAGGCAATCACTGTGGAAACTGATCTGATCAGCCTCTTTATAGTGCGAATCGGAATAACCGAATATGCTTAGGGTTTTTTCTTTTCATTTTTTAAATCTCTTTATTATGCTCAGCTTCGTGTAATTAGTGTAGCGATTATTGTTTCTTCTCAGTTCCCTTCTCCGTGGTGTTCGTTTGATATGTTGAAATAAATTTTAATAATATATATATATATATATATTATTATTATTATTATTATTATTTTGTTTAATATATAATAAAAAAATTAAATAATATAATATTTTATTATTTAATTAATAAAAATTAAAAAAATTTAAAAATAAGATAAATAAAATAATTAAATTAATTTTAATATAAATTAATTAAATTAATTTTTTTAAATAAAAAAATTTTAAAAAAAATAGATTTTCTTTAAAAAAAATTCTTACAAATTAATTTTTACAAAATATAATTAAATTAAATTATTTTAATACAAAAAAATTAAATTTAACATTATTTTATGATAAAATCATATATTTTATCCATTATTAAAAGGAGTTTATTTTTTATTATATGATGGAATGGAATATTATATAGAATATTTTATTCTATCTATTTTATCGTATCAAACAGTAAAATTATATTTTTTATCTTAAATTTTTTTCTATTTTAGCGTATCAAAGAAATCCTTGTTTATTAGACAAGTAGAAATATTACTCTAAGTACTTTTTTTTTTTCTTTCTTTCTTTGATTATAATATTAAAAATATCTCTTCGTCAAATCAATAAAGTACTAGTTTACAGTACTGTTTTCAACATTTTAAATCAACAAAAAAAAAACACTTGCTTTAATATATTTTCTTGGCAATAACTAAAAATTAATGTGCGAAATTACATTTTGGTTCTTGATTTATAAAGTGATCCTATATAAAAATAATAAAATAGAATTTTGAATTTTAATATATCACTCAATTAAATTTTGTCCTTATAAATTTCAATTTCCATGGTCTCCTCTGTCCATCTATTTTAATTTATTTTCTTAAATAATTTCAGAAGTTGTTGTGTGTGACGGGGAGAGGTGTTGGAATTGGATGCAAGAGATAAGCTTTTTGAGAAGACTTGATTGCAATCCATGGTACCGGCGGCCCCAACTATTCACAAATTAGATGCAACTAAAATGACTTGTGGTTTGGATTTACCCAAAAAAAATAAAAAATAAATGCTGTGACTTGAAAAAAAATAATTAAAATAAATATGATTATATTTAATAAAAATAATTAATAAATTAATTAAAAGTTAAAAAAATAATTTTTAACTAAAAACTGTTGATTAAAAATTAAAAATTATTAAACTAATTTATTAAATTAAAAGTGTTTGATAAAATTAATTGTTAAATTAACTGATAAATATAAAATAATATAAAATAATATATTTATATAAAATTTTTTATTTTTTATTAATAATTATATTTTATTATATAATTTTTAAAAATATAAAATAAATATATTATCTAAAATCTCACAATAAATTAACAATATTATTGCGAATCTCTTTCATTTTAATAAATATTTCTAAGTTTTCATTTCTTATATCACTATTAATAATATTTGAAAATTCATCATAAAATATGTAATTTAAATATTATTCAAATATAATAAAAATAATGTCATCTTGTAAATATAATAGTGTTAGAATTTAAATAAAATAAAAAAAATAAAAAAAAATTATAAAAATTATAAATTAAAAGTTATACGTTATTTAAGATAGTTTAATTAAATAAATTATAAATTAATATATTATATATATAATATGTGATTGTTTCAGAGTTTAGAGGAATAACAGTGATTCAAGATAGAGATCACGAAAAAAAAAAAAGAATAAAAAATTATGTGGATACTTCAAATTCATAAATGTATCCTTAATAATGATATTTACGAGACTGTAACCACATATCAATTTGGCGCATGTATACACAAGAACTCAACTTTCAGACAGTTGTACGAGACTGTAACGGCGATTATGATCCACAACTGCTCCAGCCAAAAAGTATCTTCTCGTGGGTTGGATGTTGTCTAACCACGAGCTACGTAGGGTCTTTAAGCAAGTTGGAAGTTTTGGAAAATCTTCTAAAAAAAGTTATAACTTTAATTTTGAAATAAATTGACAAAATCTTCCAAACATATCTTTGGGAGAAAATCAAAATTTTATTAGAATTGTTTCTCTAACGTTCCAGCTATAAGTTCAACTCGGAGTTCTCGCTCTGGTTTCTTCGGCTATGGGCAGCAAATTTGGCAACGATTCATCAGCATCAGGCAGTTGTCTTGTCTTGTCTCTGAGAAGGAAGCAAGGCAAAACGGGGAGGGGACAGTGAAGTTGCCCAATGATAACAATTTCCACCATTAAGATCCTGTTTGGTATATAATTTATTTAAATATTTATAAAATTTTTTTTTAAAAAATTAAATTAAATTATTTAACATTTAAATACTATTTTAAAAAATATTTTTTAAATTTATAAATTTATAAATTTTTTTAAAATATTTAGATATAATTTAAATAAAAAAAGAGAAATAAATAATAAAATTTTAATAAAATTTTAACTTATAAAAATATAAAATAATTTTTTAATCATATAAATTTAAATTTTTATAAAGACTTTTTTTAATAAGATTAAAAAATTTATTTATAAAATAAATTAAAATTAATTTATTAAAAATTAATAAATTATTTATTTAAATTTATTCAAACATTATTTTTTTAACATAAAAGTACTTATAGTAGTGTTAGATAAATTTTAACAAACTATAAATTTTATTATCCAAACAAGTCCTAAGGAACAAGGTTAAAGCCATTAGACAACTCAGGATAATTTGCATGAACAAACAGAAAATTGTCAAAAGGTTAAAGCCACATATACGTCAAGCTTCTAAACCACAGTGGCTGCATCTTTCAAAATTTATTTATCAGGAATTCTTGGGTACATATATCAACCATGGAATTCATGACTTTACAACTTCTCTCCTCTTTATGATCAAGAGCAAAAAATATAATTAAACAGGCAAAATTATTAAAATTGAAGTCAATATTTTCCCAGCAAGATGCTTATATAGACATCAATCCTGAGTTGCAGCTCCTTGGTTGAGCTCTGCAAACCTCATGCCAACACGCATAGAATGCTTCAGAAACTTCTCTGCACAACTTCGAACACAGCTTTCCTCTTGCTTTTGCAGGGATTTATGCTTAAATGTGTCCACACAATCATTAAAGCATCTCTCCACCAGTGAATTATACATTCTTAGACTGAAATGAAGTTATTAACAATCAGGCTTCCATCTCAATCCAACCAATATGTCAACTCTGAAATGTGGAAAGAAACACCTTGATGACGATGGCTAAAAGCCCACATCAAGCAATATGGGGGCTATCAGACACACAAGTACCGGGGTTATAAATTGAACCATTAACAGCATCAACTCACAGCAACAAATGTATATAGGTAAACCCAATACTAAATAGAACTTTATTTCAAATTGTCCTATTATCATTTTCCTTCTATTTTTTTTTTTTGGCAAAAAAACTGTCTTATTATCTTACTTTGCCAGAGATGCTGTAAAAACTAAAACATGATGAACCCAAGATCACAAATATAGTTGCATTAGAACATAAATGATTTTTGTGCTTGTACTAAAAACTATTTAGTGACTGCCAAGATCAATCACAGGGAAGAAAACCTATTCACAAAATGTTGTTCCCAAAACGTCCAGAGGCAATACGCACAAGGTTGCACTGGTTTTAAGGAGAACTTCACTCTGGCTTCACGGCACAACAACACCACAAGAATTGACACAGTTGCGGTATCATGACTTAAGAACTACCATGAAGCCTCAAAATCTTAAAGCCAATCAAATTCTTATGCTCACACAATATTCAATGATCCATATAGAGGTATTGGAACTGACAGAAAATGTATAGGCAGGCTTATGGACATAACATTCTACCAGACATGAACGGGATTGTCCCTAATTCCACTAATACAGCGGATTCACATGCAATCGAGGACATAAAATAGATAAAATAGAAAGGAAAATATTTGTATGGCAAAGAAACCTGTCACGAATTTGAAGCTGATCTATCATGGCGGACATTCTGAGCTTATCTTGCTCTGGAAGCGAATCCAGATCTCCTAACATACTCTTGTCCATGCTCGATTCGCTGAGGAGAACACAACCAGAGTGTGTTTTCTGGCAAACGAAACCCTAGTCTGGTGTGTTTACTTCGGGGGAAAACGGCATCGTTTGTGCCCGCATCGTTGATGGAATTGGTAAACACCTTCAGCGGGCATTACCATGAGATAATTATTTATTTCAATTAATTTATTAACTATTGGTCTCCGGTAATTATTTATTTTGAGTTTTTGCTAATCAAGCAATTTTCTAACTGACTCATGATCTTGAACGAAAATAATTCTTTATACTGAAACCGAGAGATTCTTCGTTGAGTGTGTTGGGAGACAAATAAATAAAATCTCAAAGGTGTTAACAAAAAATGCTAGGGTCTTTATTTTCACGTTAGTCACTTGGGATTCGATCACGACACTCCATGACCATCCCATTTAGCGTTGGAACATAGAATCCCAATTTTTCTCTTTTGTCCACTTCATGAGCAGGAAGAAATAAAACATTTGAATCATTCTATGGCTGCAGTAGTGATAAGCTTGCAGTCCTTTTTTCACGATGGTTTGATATTATAATGACCAAAATAGATATAACATGTTATGTTTTATCTTTTAATACTAGGTTAATACGTGAATGATGGTGTTTAGATATATTTAGTAACACTATAATTTGATTAAAGATAGAAATTAAATATTTAAAAGTTAACTACAAATCATTTGAAGCAAAAAAGTTGAGAAAAATGTAAAGTTTTAAGGTAGATATTTTCTCACTATTTTACACATAACTCTCGTATAAATTCCGCTTGATATTATTAGAATTGTTAACAAAAAATTAAGACATATTTTTGTTAAAATAATCATGACCAGGGGTAAAAATTGAAATACAAAGGTTTAGTGTGGTATAAACTTTGTTCACTATTTTGCACGTTTTGACAAATTTTGCCAAAATCGAAGTGAAAAGAGGCAAAAACATGAGCATTGTAGTGTTAAAACGAGTGCTGCAGTGTCACGCCCTTAATTTAAGGACACGTGAAATACATACTTTACAAACATATATTTATCATAACATATATAATACACTTCTTTAAAATTGGAAACAGTTTCATATAGGTATTCTCATTTATACACAATATACAGATTAAGTTTATAAATATCAAAATAATAGCTGTAACATCCTGATTTTTCCCTAAAATGGGTATTTATATAATCTTTAATGTAAGGGTTGTATTGTAATGTTTTGAGAGAGTGACAATTATGTAATTTCAATAGACTATCAATGGTGTAAATACTTTAAAGTGGTATTTTGGTATTTATACGATTTTTGGTAGAATGGCATTTTGGTAATTCCAACCAAGTAGCTTGGAAGTGTTTCTAAAACACTTAAATGGTAGGCTAGAAGTGTTTCTAAAACACTTGAATGGTAGGTTATAAGTGTTTCTAAAACACTTGAATGGTAGGCTAGAAGGATTTTTAAAAACACTTGAGTGGTAGGCTAGAAGAATTTTTAAAACACTTGATTGGTAGACTAGAAGAATTTTTAAAACACTTGAGTGATGATGATGGTTTTGACTATCAAAGGGGAGGAGGAGTGATCAGAAAAATTCAGAAAGGAGAGAACAAGAAGAAGAGAGAGGAAGAAGAGAGAGAAAGTGCAAGAGGAGAGAATCAAGGTAGGTTTTCTTGATCCAAATTCTTCTATACTCATCTTTTTTTCAATGGATCCTAAATCAAGTTATGGATGTAGGTTTTGGTGGTGAGAAATTGGTATTCAAAGTTTAGGAAGCTTGTTAAGGTAGGCTTAACACCTACTCTCCACAAATTTTTGATGCAATTTCTATGTTTTACAAGTGATTAAATATGAAATTGTGCAACATGTGGGCTGCATATTATGTGGATTTTTTTGTTCTGGTTATTTCGAATTTTTGGGCAAAATCGGTAACAATTTTAAAGAAAGTATCAACATAAGAATTGTAGCTATGTGTCTCACGAATTTATAGGCTCTGAGAACACCTAATTTGGAGTCAATATGAGGGAAATATGACCCAAGAAGTAAGCAGAGGTCACAGAACACGAAGAGTCTAGAATCCAGAATTTGTAAATATGAGTACCTTTAGTGTTTGAATTTCTGGGACTACTCTATAAGGAATTGGAAAATATGGTAAACATATAAGTTGTAGATAATTTTCTTAGCTTTACCGAGACACCAAAATAACCTTAATCGGAGTTAAAATGAGAGAGTTATGTTTTGATTAGTGAGGAAAGGTCACAGAACCCGAAGAGTCTGGAATCCAGAATTTGTAAATATGAGTGCTTTAGTGTTCGAATTTTTGGGATTAATTAGTAAGGAATTAGAAAATATGGTTAACATCAAAGTTGTCGGTAATTGTCTTAGCTTTACATAGACACCGAAATCACCTTAATCGGAGTTGAAATGAGAGAGTTATGGTCTGATTAATGAGGTAAGATCACAGAACACGGTCCAGCCGTGTTCTGAGTTTCAAGGCCGTGTTTAGGGCTGGAAAATCTTATTTTTCACTTTTTTCTATAGGAAAAAGAACCTTGTTTGTTGAAGGGATTTTAGAAACCAATTGACCAAGAGAAATACTTCTAAAGTGATAGTTTTATATCACCACAATATTATTTTATTTACTTGATTTCAAAAGGGCTACATTGAATATTGATTTGAGATATTTTGAAAGAGTGATATAGATGGAAATACATATTGAACATATGATTTGAAATATGCTCATGGTAAGAGTTGTGATGTATATTTATATAACTCATTGAGCATGAAAATGATATTTTTGCATTGCATTTATTATTGATTGACAAGCGTAAAGCTTGCGATGAGTTGCTTGGTGCATATGCTTTGCACTTGACTTGAGTGGACATCGATGAATATCGGTGGGTTGTATGGCTGTGACGGTACCGGGTAGGGGACGTCCTACTAGCCTGAGCGAGCCGATGAGGCCACCCAACCACATGAGAATAAAAGAGAAGCAAATGAGAATAAAAGAGAAGTAAATGAGAATAAAAAAGAAGCAATGAGTGAAAATGTGTGATTTTATAGCTGGCAAGCGATGAGCATTGCGCAACATGAAGAGCTATGTTTTTCATGCATTGAGTGTGCCAGATCGCCGAGTGAGGCAGGTGTATTAGAAGTTATGATTTTATCATAAAAGCTTGATATTTTCTATAGTTTATACAGCTGAACATAATATCTGTTTTTACACATTTTATTATAAATGGTTGAGTCTACTGGGAACCATGTTCTCACTATTTTGTGGTGTTATGTTCAGATAAAAGGAAGTGAGATGCTTCCATGGACAGCGTTGCCAGTAAAGATCCCGATGTCAGCACCACCTCCTCACCCTTTGTGTTTTAAGGGTGGTGTGTTGTATGGGGACTTTTGTATTTGTATTGTAATTGTGACAAGTATTGTATTATGAATGCTTATGCGGGATTTGTAATATACATATATGGGTATTTATGCAAATATATATTGTTATGAGAATTGTGATAAAAAGAAAAAAAATATGGTGTTACAATAGCAGAATTAGATATCTTGTCTTTGGTGTTCAAAGCATACTTTAGAGTATAAGCATAATATAAATCAAAGTCTATGAGTCATAAAAACAAAGTAGGCTCACCTAGAGATTATGTCGTCTAGTTAGTCAACTATCTAAAGGAGAAAGACCAAATTCTGTATTCTTATCTAAAAAAAAATTTAAATATCGTGTAGTGAATTTGATAATTCAGTGAGCAGATAATACCTCCTATGACTTCTTAGGTCAGCATATAAATGAACTCATTTTAAAATTTGTCATATAAAAAATACAGTTCGAAAGTACATCTATATAGGACCCGCATTTCAAATATCCTCATTTCAAAATATAGTCAAAGATTCAAAACCAAATACAGTGCAGCATTGTTATAAAATAAAGATTGTTATGGAATGAAAAATTTCACATGTTTTAGGAAGATTCTATATCAGAACAACTATATTAGTGTTTAATCTCTTTTGTACTTTGCCAATGTATGATTTGTCTAAACTCAGCATCCCAGCTGAAATTTGCCCCACGACCGTCCAAAAAGACACGCAAATAGATTATAATATGGGTATTTTCTAAGTACATAACAAGGAATAGACAATCTCAATCACATGGCATTCTGCCTCTTTTACATAATTCATATCACGTGTGTTGGCTGACACAACGTGGCTAGCAATACCACTCTGCTAGTTGAGGACTCAAGGGTGCACCAAGGTTAGCATCATTTGCTGTTAACAAACAATATTTTCAACAGAATTCCATCACATAAAATAATTGCATAAAAAAAATGCGTTATTCAAATAAAAATACTTTCCATTTTCAATTCATTTTCCATAAATTTCCACAAAATTCAATATGAGTTCTTAATTTCAAATACTCTTGAATCTTCTTTCTCAAGTAGTGAAATGCATAAATGCAACATATATTCCAAGGGTTCCAATTTCAAGGAATTTGAACATGTACAATTTTCATCATAATCATAACATGCCATATTGAGAAAAATAATATCTAATAAATAAACATGATCATTTATCAAACTTTCAAAAACTAAATATATAGTAATAATATTATAAGTTTCACTATCAATCAAAGTATAAGAAAATTCTAAAATAGATCATAGCAAGTATTATCTACTCATAGGATAAGGGCTTTAGGTTAAACAACCTCAAAATACTATTTTTCAATCTAAATTTGACCAAATAGACCTCAAAAAAAAGTTTTGAGGGTTTAAAAATTTAGAAAATGACTTCAATAGTTTGATCAAAATTGATCAACCAATAGTCACTATTTATGGATAGAATTATTGTTCACATATGTCAGAATCACTATTTGTGTCGGTCGAATTCACTATTCACACATACCAGAATCACTATTTATGCCAGTCGGAATTACTGTCCATGACACTTAGAGTTGTCAAATGGCTGAGAAATTTCATATTTTATAATTTATCTATCTCTTAAATCTATCTACGATGTTAGATTTTCAATTTGAAAACTCTAAATAGGAGTTTCAGAACTTACATTTTTCTAAAAAAACTTACTTTTGATCTGCAGCGATTCTTTAGCCGATTTAAAAAATTATTCGACTAATATCGTAGTACTCTTTGTCCTAAATCCAGTGGTACCCTTAGTTTTGAGATCAGATGCTCGAAAGTACTTTAGATCTAAAGAGAAAAAATAGAAGAGAGTGTGAATAGTCATCTCCCGATAAACTTACGGAAAATTAAAAAAAAATGATGGATGGACCAAATAAAAATTTGTTAATTATTGGAGAAAGTCCTTTAAATTTTATTATTTATATTTTGACTCCTAAACTTTTAAAAAATTACACTTTGACCCCAAAAATATTAATAAATTTCTATTTTAATCCTTAAAACATTTCAATTACATCTCTACTCCTTTATTTCTTTTATTAATCCATACATAAATGAGAATTACTAAATTTTATGCTTGTTACATTCTTTCTCTCTTAAGAAATTTGGTCTCCAAATTTCAAACCATCCTAAGACAAGTAGGGAATGAAGTGAAAGCATAAATTACAGTTATTAACCTCATTGCTCAAGCAATTGGGGATATCTCTTTTATATATCATCTTTACTTTCTAAGGGGTCTCTTCACTTGAGTGATTATACCATATAACCTTAACCATAGAAATTTTCTTTAACCATAAGTTCTTCACTTGTTTATCAACAATATATATCAGTTTTTTCTCATAATTAAACTAAATTCTTTTCCAATTGAATTTTTTGAAATTTGATAATATAAAAAAAATCTGATAGGTATTTTTTTAGCATTAATGCAAGAAAGGCTGTATCAACATAACTTAATCTTGATGGCAAGATTAAGTGATATATTATTATATCTATTTTGTTCAAAATTTCAAAAGAACATATATACTAGAGCTAAACTTTTTCCTTCTTTCTAAACCTTATTACATTTTTCATGGGTGAGTCATTCAAAAATATTTAGTCACCAATTGATAATTTCTAGTGCTCAACATTCATGGTCCTTATAGACATTTGACTTGTATTGAGTTGCTTGTATTCTTTTCCTAATCAATTTAACTTTATTAACGGCATCTTTTAATAAGTCTGACCATATTGAATCATTTAACAGAAAGTTAGTAATATCTCTTACATAAAATTTTAAATCATCCAATATCATTTTATTATAGGTAAATTCTTGTAATAACCGTAAAATTTAACGAAAATTTCAATTTAAAGAAAATATGAGAATTTACGTTTTGGCGCGTTTTGTTATAAGCAAATATATTTTTATTTGTTTAAAAATGATTATGTTTTGTTAAAAGTAAGTAGATTTTTAATTAAAAGAAGTATTGTGTTGCTTAAAATAATTATACCGGCCTCTGATGAATTTTTATGGTATTTTTAGAAATATTCGTTCTTTTAATATGAATAAAGATATTTGTTTTAAAATTTGTTTTATTACGATTTTTATTAAGAAAAATCATGATTTAAGAGTTTAACTAAAGATTTATGAGAATGACAATTTTTAAAAAATTTTGAGATATTTTATGATGAAAAATAGAATTTATATGAATTTTTATAAAGGAAAATCCTATTATTAATTATTTAATAATAATTATTATATTTAAAAGAAAAAAGAGGAAGGAATGATAAACGGAAGCCGGGGGAAGTATCAGTCGAAAGAAGAAAAAAATCGAAAATTTTGCATAGTGAGTGAATAGTAATTTCAAACTTTATCTTTCGATCTGGAGTGCCTATGGGTTTCCAATCTCAAAACTGAAGGTGTTATTGGATTCAGAACGAAGAGTACTTCAGTTTTGACCGATCAATTTTTCAAATTAACCGTTGAATCGTCGTAGATCTGAAGTAGAAAATCTCGGTAAAATGTAAGTTCTGAAAAACTTTACTTAGAGACTTCTAATTAGAAATCTGACTCCGTAGATGGATTCAGAAACTAGATAAACATTAGGATATGAATTCGTTTTGTTGATTTGGTAAAAAATTTTGTGACGGTGAATAGTATTTTTTGGCGATAAATAGTGTGCGTGAACAGTGTTTTCCCAGCGGTGAATAGTGATTAAACTCCCGAAGTCATTTTTCAAGTTTTTGGACTTTCCGGTCTCGATTTTGGAGTTTGTTTTACCGAATTCAGACCAGAAACAAGGATTTTAGGACTGTCCAATCTGGAGCCCTTATCTGTGAGTAGATATTTCTTTTTATAGCTTATTACATGCTCTTCTTGAATTTAAGATGAATTATTGATTATGATTACAAGTGATTTATACTTTTATATGTATCTGAAATGGATTAAAGTATCTGGAAATGATTTCTATCGGAAATATAGTTCAAGAAGAGTATGGTTCTGAAAATGAGATTTTTGAACTCATTGAATACGTGATTTTAAATGTATTTCTTACCGCATGGTAAATGAAATATACTGTATACGACGCATTGGTTTATAAGTTATATGATTGCCTTGGAAAAAGGGCATATATATATATGATAAACCCTGAATGGGTAATTTTTAATAGATGAATTTTGAAATGCATTGAACATGTGATTTTTACATGTATTTTGCATTATATGACAAATAAAATGTGTTATGCACATGATATTGATCTTTACAGTGATATGTTTGCCTCGGATATGGGCATATATATATATATATATATGTGTGTGTGTGTGTGTGTGTGTGTGTGTGTGTGTGTGTGTGTGTGTGTGTGTGATTCCCTGATTGGGAAGTTTTGATAGAGGAATATACTGAGACTGAATGTCTGTATTATATTGAGAAATTTATACTGAATTATATGGTATATGTGCATATAGTATTTGTGAAGGAATCCTATTGGAATCACTGTCTGCTAACAGCAGGGAATGTTAGCCCTGGTGCACCTTGATACCTCAGCTAGCAGGGGTGGTGCTAGCCTCATGTGTCGGCCAACACACGGGAGTTATTGTTATCAGGGAGAGCAGGATGCCTCCTATTATTGTTATCAGGGAGAGCATGATGACTCATATTATTGATATGTGATTTACCCTTCCTTGTTGTTGCTTGGGATTATTTATTGTATTGGTTCTAATAGAGAAACCTCCTAAATCATGTGAAATCTTTTATTGCATCACAGTATTTGTTTATAATCGTATTGTACTGTATTTGGTTTTGAATATTGGGCTATATTGTGAAATGTGGATATTTGAAATACGGGTTCCATATGGATGTACTTCTGAATTGTACTTTCTATATGATAAACTTTAAAGTATAAGTCATCCATATGCTAACCTAAGAAGCTATAAATGGTTTTATCTGCTCACTGAGTTTTAAAACTCACTACACGTTGTGGATATATTTTTCAGATAAGGAGACAGAGTCTGATCCTGCAGATAGGTGATCAGTTAGACTGTTTACTCTCTGGGTGAGCCTATGTTGCTTTCAAGGCTCACGTTATTTGTATTGTATTTGTATTTGTATTTTATAGTATGTTCTGAACGTCACAGGCATGATCATTGCTTCTACTATTACTCTAGTGTTTATAGACTTACACTGTATATTGTATATGTGTATGAGAACCTATATGTATTGGTTTATATGATAAAGAATGACATTATGTACATTTATGGAACATATATGTGTATGGTATATGGATTTCACGTGCCCTAAAATTAGGGTCGTGACAATTCTACTAAAGAATTTCCTACCAAACTCGAAAATATATGCTTGAAACATGCTCTCCAAACTAATATCATCAATTTATGTTAGTCATATTCTATCTATTGTATGTTATTCCAAATTAGATTCCAAAAGTTTAACTTTACTCAACTCACTCACCTATTAGGAGACCTATGATGTTTCATGTAAAACCTCAAATGATGCCATTTGTATATTAGCCTGATAACTATTAATATGGGCAAGTTCAACTAAAGACAAATAATTTCTCCTTACTTTTACCAAAATTATATAAAGATACCTGAAGCATAACTTCTAATGCGTAAACACATCGTTTAAATTTATTATCAGCTATACTATAATCTAACTAAGATCCTAAGGTTTCCTGGATAGCTCTCATAAAACAATATATTCAATTTTTACTTGCTGACATACCAAACAATGAAAAAAATATCACTTTTTTTTACCATTATACTAATACAATTATTTCATATCTTAGTATATTCTTATTGCCTTGGGGTTAACCATATTCACAATTTATAGTTTTTTCTGAAATCTTTTTTCTCAACAATTATTCATACGTGAATTCTCCATCTCAACATAATTCACATTTTAGTTACTAAACTCAACTTAGCATAGTAGAAACCCTTAATACAAGTACCTTGATCGCTTTATATTATTCTCAGACATAGTTTTCAAAATATTCTCCATTACTTTAACCTACTAACCACTTGAACACTATAATAACTGAGTTTCAAAGAAAAAAAATTAAACATTCTTATAATAAGAAAAAAGAACCTTGCATTTAATACTAAACATTAATGAGGGAAGATGCAATAGAATAGACGAAAAGCATAATAAAGAATGGTGCCAAAATAGAAAATCAAAAATTTGGACAAATTATTGAAAAAAAATTAAAATCGGTGGCTGCAAGTTTTGAATATATGTACCAAAATCTAATTCAAAGCTACTATTATTCGGTAGAAGAATAACACATGAAAAAGAATTATTTCTGAACTTACAAAAGTTTGGGAAGAACAAAGAGCGTATAGTAAATAGGTAAGATGCAGTTAGTTGTTTCAAAACAGATATAATCGATCAACTATAAAATAAACTAGTTCAAATTAAAAAATTTCAAAATAACTAGTTGATTTAATAATATCGATAGTTACCTAATAAGAGCATTGAAAAAACAAAATAAATCATTTGATTGTCCCTCTTCAATAATTAACCGGTTTTCATTTTCACTCTTTTTTTTACAATAACGCCTATCACTTACAACTTTCCTACAAGAATCAAAATATCAATGCTTCATCAATGACTACAAGGAGAAAGAAAATTTCTGGTGATACTTTAATCTTATTCTCTTTATGTGCTTAATATGAATCACTATTACAACTACTATACATATACATGCATGTCGTCATTTTTAAAATTCACATTTAATTTAACTTATATCCACCGGCTACTCACATATCTATTGTAATTATATTCGGCCTATTTGCATAGTTATTATAAGTATGTAATTCTTCGAGTTCTATAAATACACATATTAGTATCTTTACCTTCATACTCAAAATTAGGGTGAGTGTAGTTATGGAGGGAATCGCATTCTATTAGTTTCAAAATATTTGTGTTTTTTGTGGTTTCAATTTTGAAAAAGATGTAGAGTATGTGAAAGCAGCACAAAATCTGGGTATAGTGTTGGCCAAGAGAAAAAAAAAATTTGTCTATAGTTAAGGTAACTGTGAGTTAATGGGGTGCATGTTTACAGCTGCATATGTAGGAGGATGTCAAGTTCTAAGTATTATTTCTATAGCTCTAGCTACATCAAACATAATAGGGAAGACAATTGAGGAAGAATTTAGAATAGCTTCCATGCATGAGCACATGGTTAAAATGATGAGCAATGCTAATACTTTTATTGCCTTATCAAGTGGTTTTGGTATTTTAGAAGAAAATTTTCAAATAGTCTCCTAGACACAACTGAATATGCATCACAAACCGGTAAATTTGTTAAATGTTAACTATTTCTTTTATGGTCTGATGTCTTTTCTTGATCAAGTTGTGGAACAAAAGTTTATCTCACACTTAGTATGACGAATTTTATCTCAACTTCAAATGTTGATGAGTTGATTGATGCTTTACAAGTATTTGTTCATGTACCTAATCTAACTATACTTCAAATAGATTGGACGACAAACAACCATGAAAAGTGCAAATTAAACTTGGATCTTCATCTGTAACAATAATAGGATGTAACCATTGCTGTACCGCTTTTATTTTCTTAAAATCTACTTGAATACCATCTTTTTCAACCATATGCCCTAAGAAAAAAATACTACTAAACCAGAATTTCATATTTTGAACACTTAACATAAAGCTAATATTCCCTTAAAGTTTGTAAAACTGTCTTCAAATGTTGCTTATGATCCTCTGAACTCTTGGAACATATTAATATATCGTCAATAAATACATTTACAATTTGATTCAAGAATTGCTTAATTACTATTTATTAAATCCATGAGCGTAGCTGGGGTATTTGTCAAACTAAATGATATTACTAAGAACTCATAGTGTCCATATGAGGTCTTAAAAGAAATTTTCAAAATATTCCCTTCCTTCATTTTTAATTAATGATATTCATATCTCAAATCAATTTTGAATAATACTGAGCACCTTGTAGCTGGTCAAGTATATCATTTATGTATTAATGAATATTTATTACTCATTGTCACTTTATTCAATTATCCATAATCTATGCATAACTGCAGTGATCCATATTTCTTTTTCATAAATAGGATTAGAGCACCTCAAGGAAAAGTCTTAGGGCAAATAAATCCTTTATCTAACAAATCTTATAACTAAATCTTCAATTTCTTGAGTTTAATAGGTACCATTCTATATAAGTATATAAATGTCAGTTGGGTTTTAAGAAGTTAATTGATATAAAATTCTATTTTACGTTTCAGGGTAATTTTGACAATTCTTTTAGGAACACATCAGAAAATGCCCTAACCACTGAAACTTGATTTATATTGGTATATTTTATATCAACATCTCTCACCACTGCCAAATATCTTTGGCACCTTTTTGTAATAACTTATAGACTGTTAGAGTAGATATTAGATTACTGAGTACCTCACTACAGTCTCTTTGTATCAAAAAATGAGATTCTCCAAAAATATTGAATTTAATTACCTTAAAGTGATAGTCTCAAATGGTATGGCATGATGCCAACTAATCCATTTCTAATATTAAATCAAAATCTATCATATCTAGACAATCAGGTACAATAAATATCACATTTAGAAATGATTATATTTTGTATTTGTTTCAATTTTTCAAATTCTCTAACATGCCTATCCATTTCACTTTCAGGCAGAAATTGATCCATAGATACTTCTTAAAGTACCACAATATTCAATCAATTTTATACTAGAAAATTTAGCAAATTTTAAATAGAAAAAAAAAATAAGACCCTATAGAATCTCTCAACAACACCTAAAATATAAATATGCCTTACTCATATCTATATTAAAGGTCCTACTAAAGAATCATTTGTTACAATAGCCACAGGAAAACCTAATGCTCTGATACCAACTTGTTACACCCGTAATTTAAGAGCATGTGAAATACATACTTTATAAACATATATTTGTCATAACATGTATAATATACTCCTTTATCATTGGAAATAGTTTCATATAGGTATTCCCATGTATACATAATATACAGACTAAATTTATAAATATCAAAGTAACAGCAGAAGTAGAATCCTACTTGTGGCATTCAAAGCATACTTTAAAGTAAAAGTATAATATAAATCAAAATCTACGAGTTTTGAAAATAAAGTAGGATCACTCAGAGATTATGTCGTCTAGTTAGTCAACTATCTAAAGGAGAAAGACCAAACTTTGTATTTTTATCTGAAAAAAAAAATGTAAATATCGTGTAATAAATTTGACAACTCAGTGAGCAGATAATATCTTTTATGACCTCTTAAATTAGCATATAAATGAACTCATATTTTAAAATTTGTCACATAGAAAATACAGTTTGGAAGTACATCCATATGAGACCCGCATTTCAAATATCCTCATTTCAAAAGATAGTCAAATATTCAAAACCAAATACAGTGTATCATGGTTATAAAATAAATATTGTTATGGAATGAAAGATTTTACATGCTTTAGGAAGATTTCATATCAGAATCACCATATTAGAGTTCAACCACTTACATACTTTGTCGATGTAGGATTTGTCTAAACTCAGCATCCCAATTGAAGTTTGCCTCACCACCGCCCGAAAGGACATGTAAAAAGACTCTAATATAGGTATTTTTCAAGAACACAGCAAGAGATAAGCAATTTCAATCACATGGCATTATGCCTCTTTTATATAATTCATATCACGTGTGTTGACCGACACAACGTGGTTAGCAACACCATTCTGCTAGTTGAGGACTCAAGGTGTACTAGAGTTAGCATCACATACTGCTAACAAATAGTATTTCTAACAAGATTCTTCCACATAAAATAATTGCATAAAAATAATGCATTATTCAAATAAGAATACTTTCCATGTTCAATTCTTTTTTCCATAAATTTTCATAAAATTCAATATAAGTTCTCAATTCCAAATACCCTTGAATCTTCTTTCTCAAGTAGTGAAATGCATAAATGCAACATATCTTACAGGGGTCCCAATTTCAAGGAATTTGAACATGTACAATTTCCATCATAACCATAACATGCCATATTGAGAGAAATAATATCCAATAAATAAATATGTTCATTTATCAAACTTTCAAAAGCTGAATATATAGTAATAACATTATAAGCTGCACTAATATCACAATTAAAGTATAAAAAAGTGTAAAATAGATCATAACAAGTATTATCTACTCACAAAATAAGTGCTCTAGATTGGACAACACCAAAATACTGTTTTCCAATCTAAATTTGACCAAATAGATCTAAAAAACGAATCAGGATAATCCAAAAATTTAAGAAATGACTCTAGGAGTTTGATTAACGTTGGTCAACCGATAGTCACTTTTCATGGTTGAAAATACTGTTCACATATGCCAAATTCACTATTTACACATACCAAAATCACTATTTACGCTAGTCAGAATTACTGTTTATAATACCAAAAATTATTAAATGACTGAGAAATTTTACATTTTATAGTTTGTTTATCTCTTGAATCCATCTACAGTGTCAGATTTTCAATTTAAAAACTCTAAATATGAGTTTCAGAACTTACATTTTTCTAAGATTTTACTTCCGATCTGCAACGATTCTTCAACTAATTTGAAAAGTTGTTCTGCCAATATATTAGTATTCTATGTTCTAAATCCAGTGGTACCTTTAGTTTTGAGATTGAATGTCCGAAAGTACTTCAAATCTAGAGAGAGAAAATAGAGAGTAAATAATAATCTCTCGATAAACTTACGAAAGATTTTAAAAAATTGATGAAAGGGCTAAATAGCAATTTTCTAATTGTTGGATGAAGTCCTTTAAATTTTATTATTTATATTTTTGACCTCTAAACTTTTAAAAAATTACACTTTAACTCCAAAAATATTAATAATTTTCTATTTTAATCCTTAAAATATATTAATTACATCTCTACTCCTTTATTTCTTTTATTAATCCATTTATAAATGAGAATTACTAAATTTTAGAGTTTTTACATGCAACACCAAATGTGCTGGGGATAGAGACGCACGCCGGCCCCTCCAACCAACCCCATTGCAAGATTGACAAATTATTTGGACTATTGGACTCTTGGTGAAGAGAGATTCAAAATTCACTAATCAATTTTGTCAAAAACTTATAGGAATTTTGTTGAAAAACCAACAAAAATATCACTTTGTGATGAGTTTTCCACGAGTGTGTTTAGAAATTCCTATTTTCAAAATTTTTGCCATAGATAGTCTTAGAAATGGATAGTATGATAAAAATTGAAATTTTATGACCATAGGATAACTTTTCTACAATTGTAAATAGTGTTTTCGGCTGATATGAATAGTATTTTTATTAGATAATTAGAAATTAACATTTTAAAGTTGGTTTTTTAAGCTTTGAGATAGTCCAATACCAATTTTGACATATGTTCAACCATTTGAGCCTTGAAAGTAAAGAGGGTTCCTACACATTGAATCCCTAGTGTTGTAACTAGATAATACTTATTAACATAAATTTTAATCGTTCTTGTAATGCTATCCATAGTACTAGTTTATGAAATATTGAATTCATTTGAAAATCAACAATTGTTATTGGTTGTTCATCGAAATTTCTTAGGAAATTTCATCATAAAATCATGAAATTCTTTTCTATCATGAATTAGTGTTTAAATGCATATTTTTCAGTACAAAATTTAGGCATGTAGGACAAGCATCGTATATATACTTAACTTCTCCATTGATATTGGTTGAGAATTTCCGAATTCATGTTGGAACATTATAATGTTTTTAGTTTTATATAGTTTGATATATGATTGTATGAGGCATGTGTATGTGTCTATAGATAGAAAGATGTTAACTATGCTTGAATTGTTAATGGCTAGTATTTATCAATGGAGATATAATTTGCATGAAACATCTCTAATCTTTTATTTAATTTTTGCATTTCATGGTTGTTTTTTTTTAATTATTCTTTGTGAAAGAATCTAAATGAAAAACACTGCAAGTTAGTAATAATAAATGCTAACCCCGGTGCACCTTGACTTCTTACAACAACTTATGATGATGGGTATTAGATGGATAGTATGGCTTATGCCGATAGATACAAAATGGATGTAACAGATTATGCTAATGGTTATAAGACGAATTACAGGTGGTAATTACCTTTCCCTTCCTGTGTGCTTAGGAAATTTATTATAGTTTTGGGGTAGAGTCCTCCATCTCCTAATAGTTTCTCTAAACTTATTTTCTTCATATGATTTTACTTCTAGTTAGCATTTACAATTAATTTTCTTTGTTTGGATTTAGAATTGACTCTTATTATTGAATTTTATTATTGTTGATTTTTTCAAACATAAAATTTATTTCGTTTTTATTACCAAAAGGTTTATGTTTTCAATTTTTTTTTCATTTAATCTTTGCTTTTGAAAAACTCGTGCCATGCTTGTTTTGTTTCCATTATAGTAAAATTATCTACTCATTGAGTTTTATACTTATCCTATCTTACTTTTTTTTTTCTTTTTAGATAGTCATAAAGACTCAAATCCAACTCCAACCATGTAGTGAGTTAAGTGTGGTTGCAGTGAGCCCAAGTTTTCATTTAGGGCTCATGGTTTTGTTTAGATGCTTGTTGTTTTGTACTTTAGGAGTAGCTCTATGAATTACAAGTAAGATGCCTACTTCTCTATGTAACTGGATGTTTGTATGGCTTATACTGTATGAGAAACATTATTTTTGTACTATTTAGTTTGGTGCCAATTGTGGATGGATTTATGATATATGATTTATGGATAATTCTCATGATATGCTTGTAATTGTTTCAATCTACTAGTTGTGTGATAATGACACTATATTGATGTCTGTTGGCTTGAGATTTATGGGGTAGGATTTACCCCCTTTTTGTGCCGATTATGTCCCTCTTCCAATAGAGGTTGTGATAGATATTATAATTAAGTGCCAAATTGATTTTGCCTAACCATCATGTTAGTTTAGAGTGGGGGTGGGTGCTTTTGTGAAACTCCTGGATCAGCTGGGAGAATTTTAAAGCACATTGCCATGATCGAACTAACCCAGCAGCTAGCTTTAAAGTAATAGATCCTCATGAGAAGATAACATCATTCAATGCATCTTCCAAAATCATGTCCTCTAGTTCAAGTGCTATCCAGTCCTCTTCCCATTGAAGGTTAATCCAACCTACTGTGTGCCAAATCTCAGCTCACAACATTGTCTAATGTCTCATCTCGCTTTGGCTTCAACCTCTGGAACAAGTCAACTCAAGTCCACACTTCCTTGAAGGAGAAAGGCCTCGGGAAGTAGGTTGATGATCTATCATATATTTCAATGAGCACCTCGTTAACTAAATTCAAAACAAGTTGGTCACCATAGAATTTGCTAATCTCTTCTCTGGAGCATTCAATTTCTTTGTGCAAAGAAGCAAAATTGAAATCATTTTCTATATCTGATTCAAAGAGCTGGAAATGATTGTCACCACTCTTAGTTTGGTGAATCAGTATCCAACTCATTCATGCTAAAGCATCTAGTATTTGTCTAACTTTGTACCTTGTATGAATTTGGGCAAAACATTACCTTTTACCACTGATATAGTTGAAAACATTATTAAAAAAAAAAATACAATAGCATGTTCATAATAGCATGGCATATCCACAAAAACCTGTGTTAATTTTAAGAAATTTTACATGCATTGTTTACCTTGTGCATGGCTAGTTGCATTTTCCTCCCACATAGTTTCAAGAACTGCCAATTCATCCTTGCTAGGATACATAGTCATACCTATTTCCACATTTTGTTAGGAAAAACTTCCATCTTCCATCGCTGGCTCATTGGTAACTTGCTTATGATATTTCTCCACAGTTATACTAGATAGAGTACTAGGATTCTTATCCTGAAGTGGTTTGCCTTTAATACAGGAAGGCTCACTGGTTTTACTTGAACAAGAATATCAACTTCAGAATTTATGTTATTCTGCACATAAGTTCTTAATAGAATCCCTGTATCATTTGCTTCACAAAATTCCCCATGTAGAATAAAGCCTAGAGAATAAAGATTAGGCAGAGATAAATTTCTTCTGGACAACTTTAGAGCATGCCCACTCATGTAACTCTTAACTTCATTCCTTAATTTTAAGCTCTTAGACATTGAGTTATGCCGTTTGATGTCTTTGCTAAACCTTTGCCCAAACAACTAAATATATTTATTTAGTGATTTACTTAAGGAGCGTTTGGTATACGACAAAATTTTTTATTTCTAAAAATCATGTTTCTTAAAAAATATAATTGATGAGAATAATAATTCTTGAAAATATATAAAATGTGTTTGGTTGACTTTTAAAATTACTAAAAATCTTTATTTATGTATATAATTTTTAAAAATACTCTTATTTATTTATTTTTTTTAATTTTTTTGTTTGTATATTTTTTTAACAAAAAATATAATAAATTATTGTTAATAATTTATTAAGTTTATATTAATTTTAAAATTATTAAAAAAACATATTAACAATTAAATTTATTTTTATAAAAAAATTTATATAAAATATTAAAGGGTAAAATTATATTTTATTTTTTATAAAAATTTTCATTTGAAATCACCAATTCGTACCCCCTTCCATGGTAATCTTTTCATGAGAATCCTTATTTAAAAAACATTTCTAAGAATTAAAATTTTTTGAGAATCAGAGTTTTTATTTTAAAATTAAACAAAAAAATCTTCAATTTCCATATTAAGATTCTCATAAATTCAAAAAAAAAATTTCTACTAAACACCCCTTAAAGATGTTTTTCTCATGAGGCTAACTTCATGTCTGTTAGAATCAAAATTAAAAGTCTTAGTTTTATTTGAGTTTCAGTATGCTCTTTAATCACTCCATGGTCTAAACTTTGTGACACCTCTCATTAATTGGGAGCCTATATTCAGGAAAAGCCTGTGGTGAATTGATTCAATAGAAGTTTGGTAACCATTTTTTGTGAATTCCATTAGAACATGTATTATCTTCTGCTTTATATATTTGAAACGATGAAGAACCAATTGATTACACCCTTTGTGATTAAATACTCGGGCAAAGCTTGAAGAGGTAACACCTGGTTTTTCTTCAATTCTGCCGTCCATGTCATGTTCAGTCACTAAAGGCCTTTGCTTAACATGAGAAGTATATTTTGGAAAACGATGCCAACACTATCGGTGCTGGAGTATGCGGGAGTGACCTTTCCTCCTTAGGGAAGGCCCAAATTTCGTTGTTCTTTGTGGTTGAACGTACTAGAGCCAATGCTTCTCATTTGTGAAGACGTGGAAAGAGGAAATTACCCTGATTTTGTTAATCTCGCTTTGTTGTTCGAAGCCTGCTGGAAGTTTTTCCCACCAATATCTAGATCTCGTATATTTTGCTTAACATGAGAAGTATATTTTGGAAAACGATGCCAACACTATCGGTGCTGGAGTATGAGGGAGTGACCTTTCCTCCTTAGGGAAGGCCCAAATTTCGTTGTTCTTTGTGGTTGAACGTACTAGAGCCAATGCTTCTCATTTGTGAAGACGTGGAAAGAGGAAATTACCCTGATTTTGTTAATCTCGCTTTGTTGTTCGAAGCCTGCTGGAAGTTTTTCCCACCAATATCTAGATCTCGTATATTTTGCTTAACATGAGAAGTATATTTTGGAAAACGATGCCAACACTATCGGTGCTGGAGTATGAGGGAGTGACCTTTCCTCCTTAGGGAAGGCCCAAATTTCGTTGTTCTTTGTGGTTGAACGTACTAGAGCCAATGCTTCTCATTTGTGAAGACGTGGAAAGAGGAAATTACCCTGATTTTGTTAATCTCGCTTTGTTGTTCGAAGCCTGCTGGAAGTTTTTCCCACCAATATCTAGATCTCGTAAGACTTTTAGGAGTAAATCCTTTTCCACTCTTACCTCCTAAACATAAGTATGGTCATTAAATTTATTGGAAATGTCTCTGTTGAGCTTGTTTGCATCAACAAGCTTTTGGTTAAGCAAATCTTCTTTGTTTGGCAATCATTCTTCACAAAAAGCGCATATCCGTTTATAGCCTGGTTTTGGCTTGATTTGTCCAAAGAATTAATGGTAACAGTTGCTTTACACTGAATAGATTTTTCTGAAGACTCCAAATATTAGGGTATAGCATGGATGCTTAAGATCCAGCCATTGGAGCTTTCCTCCCTAGATCTATTTTCAGTACATAATTCTTGTATCTTTTGGGAGATCTTTTGCAAGCCAGCACTGACTTTTTTGCCTTGTTGCCAGACCTGATACGAATTAGATTTAGTTGCAGTCAGTATATTTCTATGCTAAATATGAGCCAATCTAGAATTGTTCATGACCACAAAAAGGTTTGTTGCTTAAACATAGCACATAGATATCACTATATGTTCACAACTCAACCTTAAAAAATAAGCACAAGTTTCAAACTTATCAGGAGGGTTTCCACTTCTACAGCACCAAATTGTTGGTCCTTACAAATACCATGTTCATGCAGAATACTTTTTCTCCCATCTACAGACAGGTAAGATAGCTTGCTAAGCATAGTGTTTTTGGGAGAAGTATCATGTAGTCATTAAGGGGGTAGAATGTTGAGTGATCTAGGTAGCCAAGAATTCTGCTACCATTCTTGGATGAATTTACCATCTTTCCATCTTTAGTTTCTTTTTCATCCTTATTTTATAGCAAGGTTTTCCACCTTTAAGTCTTTCAGGAAGGGCTAAATGTCATATAATTAATAAAATATGGGATTCGAATAACTTTTAAAAGTCTTAGAAGATTCAATACATGCAATTACTGATGTACCCAGAAAGTTCCTCCCGTACAAATATGACTAGTCTACTATAGATGTTATGATTCTCCAGGAAAATAGTTGTGACAAACAGGAACAAAATTATGTTTAAGGCTTGAATTTATGTTCGTCAATCTGAATCCTCTAATAATGGTCTCCAAAGTTTTGGTTTATGTATGCCAACCGTCTAATGCTTCCTTTCAATGAAAGTATGCGCCCACTATCCATATAATAAACCAAACAGGTAGAAAAATAGACTAAATTTTAACCAAGAATGATTAAAAGAAGGATGTGAAGTGAAATTGCTTAAATATGGCATGTCTCCCCCAGTAATGCTTTCTGAGAGGAAACACCTTGTTGACATTATGCCATTGACAGTAGTCAAGAATATGAAGTAGGCCCCACATGTATCCCAGATTATCGTCCTAAAATTGAACAGGGGACTGCTTGGAAGAAAGCAAGTGTTTTCCTATATTTAATGTAGTTGTAAGTCCACTCCAATAATAATTAAGTGTGCGATTAGATGTTTTCCTGCGGAACCCGGATTGAAGATATTGAGAGAAAGTCAGAAACGATGCACCATTAAAAACTAACTTCCATTCTTTGCTTTGAAGTTTAACAGCCATTGTAGAAATGGTCCTTTATCCTAATAGAATGAACATACGTATGGAAGCGGGTTTTCAAAACTATCTTGCAACCAAAAGAAAAAGGAAACAAAAGGAAAGGAAAGAAAGAAGTAAAACAACACTTTTGATGGTCAATTACAGGTTGCAGTTACATCCAACTTCACCAAACTTGAACTATGCTATATGTTCAAAAGGATTGCAAAATTAACTTACAGAAAACATGCAAATGATCAATTGAAAGGTACAAAAATATAAATTAAAGCATGACAACTAGATAAGCTAATAATTTTAAAACTGGAAGAAGGAAAAAAAATCCTGCTTCGTTTCGAGCAATAACATACGTTTTTTATTTAACTTAAGCCGAAGGAATAAACAAGCAGAATCATTGAGAAAGAAAAGAAAGCTCTATTGCCTCCCTCAGATGTGGTGAGCTGTGAAGGCACTTATCAAAACTACCTCAATGGCATAAAATGGAGAACTTGAACGACAACCAAATTACAAGTCAATAAGTGAAGATATATTATTGCAGTGATACATACGAGAAAGAAGAGGTAGGTAGAAGTAGAACAAGAATAAAGATAAGTTAGTTATGCAAGCCCTCTTACTAGACTCAGACTAGAGATACAACAAGTAAAAAAGACTAAATTATAAAAGAAAGCCAAGGTGTAAAGCAAGGATCACCAAATCAAATTAATATAAATTACGGGTTCTAAAATATTGCTACAAAACGAACAAGAATTGAAAAAATTCGGCGGGTATCAGCATCATGGTGTTCAAATAGTTGTTGTGCAAAGTTTTTGTTAAGGATGCTCATCAATGGATAAATGGGTTATGTGACTTATCAACAAAACCTTGTATTCAACTAATGCTGTCTAAGAAATAGTGTTTGAAATGAAATGAAGACAGGCTGCAGAAAAAGTTCATGGGTTGACTCTATCCTAAAATGAATTTGGCAGAACCAATCGCATTCAAGTTTCCATGTTGAAAATTGTAAGATTATACTAGTAGCATACTTAAACTAATCAACATTCTAGAAAGGAGACAGTTTTGTGGAGACCAGGACACATTTTGAAAATTGAATACGTAAACCATAATCTACTTTGCCCAGCAAGATTTAAAGTTCATTTCTCCAGTTGTCCTCATTTGTTTTTGTTGAGCACTGCAAACTAGAGACAATGTAGACACGTACTCTAAGCGAGTGGTGACAGAATCTAGTTCAAGCCCAAATTAAAACCTGATGCATCCAGATTCGCAAGTTTCTAAATATCCAGCCCATCATCTGCAATGAGCCTATGCATTGTTTTGGCCTTAAATGTCCACTACCCCCAAATTACAACCCAGTGCATCCAGGTTCGCTAGTTTCTGGCTCTCAGTAGGAAAAGTGTTTACTCCTCTTCATTAGGAGAGGTTCTAGCTCTTTTATAAAAGAGGAGCCTTTTCCTCTTTATTGACTTGTTTTGTGTGTTTAGTTCAAGGTGTAGTCGAGTACAGTATAACAATATAACAGAGAGAATTCTGCAAGTGAAAAAAACTATAGGCAGTTAAGAAGTAATCTCAAGGCAAAGGAGAAACCTGGAGTCACTGCTAAGATGGATAAGGAAAGTAACACATAAGAGAGATGGTGTATTAGAAGGGGATACAATCCTATTAGAAATAGAAGAACAGCAGTAAATTGAATTAGCCAAGAGTCTAGTTGGAAAAGTGATAGTAGACAAGAAATTGAATAAAAGAACAGTCAAATTAATGATCAGCAAAGGATGGGGAGGACCAGAAGGATTAAGAATAGTAGACTTGGGTGTGAATACCTTTCTGTTCAACTTTGAGGAAAAGAAAACTGTTAAGAAGATTTTGGATGAAGCCCCTTGGAAAATCATGGGACACTTGCTGAACTTATACAATTGGGTTTTAAATGTAGCAATCTAAGAGGTGGATTTCATCTTTGCTCTTTATTGGGTACATATACATAGACTGCCACTTGAGAGCTTAAATGTCAAAAATGGGGCTTTAATTGGAGGAAGACTAGGAGAAGTTCTAGATGTTGAAAACCCAATAATGGACAACAAACTCTTGAGGTATTTTCTTAGAGTTAAAGTTCTCATTAACATCACTGGACTCTTCACCACTGGATTTTGGACCCCAAGGAAAAATCTCCCCAAAGCTTGGGTGAGGCTCAGGTATGAGAAGTTATAAGAGTTTTGTTTTAGATGTGGAAAATTGGGCCATGAGCAGAAGGAATGCACACAGGAGAAAGCAATGACAATCTTTGATGGAAAAAGACTAAGATTTAGTCTAAGTTTAGGAGTCCATCTAGCTAAACCACTCTCGATCATAGTTGCAGAAAGCTCACGGTGGAGCTTCAACGATAATACAAACAAAACAGGAAAAGACAAGGATAATAGCTCAATGTACAGAGAGAGAGACTAGGAAGCAAGAGACAAAAGAGCTAAGACAACAGCAGCACCCTAAGAAAAATAGCAGAAAGGGAGAATTGGGAAGAATGGAAAGGTGAGGAGTATGGAACAAAGAGTAAAGAAAAAGCAGAAGTATGAATAACCATAATAGAAACTTCGGGAGAAGTGAGACTGCAGAAAAGACTTTCGAGGAATACACAATAACCATAGTTAACTTTGAAGGGATGAGGTGGAGGCCAGAGATGGACCTAAATAATAAGGTAAAAGAGGAAACAAAGGGCCCATGGATTCTATAACTTTTATAAGTATATCTAGCCTAAATTTACAAAATAACACTAAAAGAGCAAAACCTATGCAAGGAGAAAATATTAGCCCAACCTAAATCTCCAAATGCTTATATGCCAATCTAAAATACCAAACCTAGAAAGCAATTAGAGGAGTAGGGGAAGTTACAGGAGAAAAATTAACTTTGGAATGCTGGAAGAGGAGGAAAAAATATATGGTGATTAGAGAAGGACAATACTATGTAGAACTACCTAGTGAAGATGATGAAGAAAAGGAAAGTACAGGGGGAAGAAGTGGGGCAATTGTGGAAAGTGAGCTTTCAAAAGCCATAAAATTTTCTCTGAGCTTGAAAAATGAAAGACTAGAAGTTGAGTCCCAAGGGTACAATACCGAATCAATGGGGAGCATGGTTAACAGGGTTGTAGGCATAGAATTAGGCAGAGGGGTGATAAAAAAGAAAACCTGAGGAAAAGGCAACAATATAGAAGAAGGAAGGAGACCTAATGGAGGAGATATTTATGGTTGAAGAGGCGGGCCTTACCAAGCTCTATCTCTCAAAATGGCAACCATCAATTGAAATTGTCGAAATGTAAGGATCGCCTTGACAGTTCAAGAACTAAGAGACTTATGTCTCAAAAATAAACATTCCTTTGTTTTCCTTATGGAAACTAAAGCTAAGGAGAAAAATATGGAAAACTTAAAAAAAGAATGAGATTTAACAAGATGGAATTGGTGAATCCTAGAGGAAAAGCTAGAGGATTATGTTTCATGTGGAAAGAAGGCAATGAAGTGGAGATAATAGAGAAGAACCAAAATTATATACAACTCAAATTAAGCAGGAAAGTGACAGCAACAATATATTAACTACATTTGTCTACGGTCATCTTGAAGCAAGGGCAACAAAGACAGCTTTAGTTATCTTTGGCAAATTTAAATCCTGGCAATTAATGCCCTTAGTAGTGTATAGGGGATTTTAATCAAATTTTGTATCATTATGAAAACGAAGGTGGAAAGCCTCACAACAATTTACAAATCGACAAGTTCAGGACATTCTTAAATGCCAATGAGCTTCTTGATTCTCCTATGAAAAGATGTATATATACATGGAGTAATTTAAGAGAGGTAAGGGGTGAGGGAAAAGATTGATAAACATGTTGGAAATTAAGCTTAGCTTAATATTTTCAAGAGGCTACGGTACAAGCCCTTCCACCAGTGGGGTCAGACCACAACCCTTTAATACTTCTACCAAAGCCAAGTTTGAGGAAGAAAGATAAGATTTTCAAGTTCAAAGAGTATTGGGCAGACCAAGAGGACTTTACCACAGTGGGGGAGCAAAGTTGGAGGAGAAGTGGTAATTTGGTAATATGGAAGACATGAATAATAAACTAAAAGGTGTGGTAGAAAATCTAATGAGCAGGAAAAAAAAGAATATTAGAAGGGCAAATATCCAAATCAACCATATAAAAAGGAAGTTGCAAGGGTTGCAAAACAAGAGGAAACTATAGAGGAAGCTAGGAAGATTAAACATAAGATTAACTCCCTATGGAAATAAGAGGAGAAGTATTGGGCACAAAGAGCTAAAGTGAAGTGGTTAAGCTGCGGTGATAGAAACACAACTTTTTTCCATCAATGCACCGTGCACAAAAGAAGACAAAATCATATTGTTAGGATAAAAGACGAGGAAGGGAATTGGAAAGGGGTAGGCCAATATTTAGGAGGTTTTTCAAAAAGTCTATAAGAATTTATTTAAATCCTCAAATCTAGTTTGCTTTAATGACATACAGAACATATATTGAATTGCATTACATTGGAAATCAATGAAAAATTACTACAAAAAGTCTCAGATCTGAAAAAAAAAATGGCAGTGTTCAACCTCGGTTCTATGAAGGCCTCTGGCCTAGATGGTATGAATGGTGTGTTTTACCAAAAATCCTAGAAAGTGGTGAAACAAGATGGCTGTGAGGAATTTTTTTGAAGGGCACCTACCAAAAGAAGTTAATGAAACGCAGATCACCCAAATTCCTAAAATCCAACAACCCAAGAGTGTAGGCCAATTCAGACCAATCAGCTACAGCAACTTCAGCTATAAGATCATTGCCAAAATTATGGTGAACAGAATGAAAAGCCATATGAATAGTATGATTTTTCAAAACTAAAGTGCCTTTGTGAGTGGATGGTTAATCCAAGACAATATAGTCCTAGTTCAAGAAGCATTTCACACACTAAGGCATAACAGAAATAAGAAGCATTGGATGGCTATTAAATTGGACATAAACAAAGCTTATGATAGACTGGAGTGGAGGTTTTTGCAAAGAGTTTTGGAAGCCATGGGTTTTGAAGATAGATGGATCTATCTAATTATGATATGTGTCAGTACAGTTTCTTATAGAATCAAGATAAATGGTACTTTACTACCTACTATATTTCCTAAAATGGGCTTAAGACTAGGAGATCCCTTATCCCCTTATCTCTTTATTATGGCAGTTGAAGTCCTTTCTAGAGGAATCTCTAAGGCTAACGGTAAAAAAGACATCAGTGAGGTAAAGTTGGCTAGAAACGACATGGAGGTAACACATTTATTCTTTGTTGATGATTCTATTTTATTTGCTAGAGCTAACATCTAATAGGCAAAAAAGCTTATGGAGATTCTTGAGTACTATTCTAAAGCCTCGGGACAAAAAATCAATGTGGAAAAGTCAAGTATCATTTTTAATAAAGGCACACCAGAGTACTTGAAAGAAGAGGTAAGTAGAGAACTAAACATACCTATTTGGGATAACCTAGGGAAATCCTTGGGTCTCCCAACTGTGTGGGGTAGATCCATAAAGCAAGCTCTTAGCTGGGTCATGGAGAGAGTAATGCAAAAACTAATAAGCTGGAACATGAAATTTCTCTCACAAGATGGAAATGAGTTTCTAATCAAGGTAGTTAATCAAGCTATACTTATGCCATCTTCTTAGTCCTATTCCCAAAACATTTATGTGCAAAATTTTGTTATAAAGTTGCTAAGTTTTGGTGGAAGTGGTTTGGAAGAGAAAATGAGATCCATTGGGTTAATTGGGAGACAATGACTAGGAGGAAAAAGGATGGAGGAATGGGTTTTAAAGATTTTAGGAGTATGAACATATCTCTTTGGCCTAAACAAGCATGAAGATGTTGGCATGCCCTAACGCTCTATGGGTGCAGGTTCTCAAGGAAAAATACTTTCCAAATACTAGCTTATTCCAATCTAAAAGAGGTAGATGTTGCTATTGGGGATGGTTACTTGAGCATGCTAGAAGGAAGAGATTTCCTTCTCAAGAACGGTAGATGGAAAGTAGGAAACGGAGAAAACATTAAGGTATAGGAGGACACATGGCTAAGAAGTGGGTAGAGGATTCCTACTCTGTCAGGGAGCAATTTAAAGCATGTGGAATCTCTCATAGATCATTCAGCAAAGCGTTAGAGAGTGGAGGATATGAAGAAAATTTTCCTTAATCATATCATCAAGGAAATTCTAGCCATACCTATTCCTTTTGTAGATTGCCAGGGTAAATTCATTTGTCCTAATTTAGTGGATGGTGAATATAAGGTAAGTAGTGGATATGACATCTTGAAACACCAGGAACTAGACAGTGATAGAGGCAGAGCATCTACCTATACATCAGTAAACCCAGACTTATAGAAATGGGTTTGGGGATCCACTGTCCCTATTAAAATCAAAGTGTTTACGTGAAGGATTCTCAACAATGCCATCCCGTGCAAAGAAAACCTCTTTAGAAAGGAAAATTTCCCAAGATCCTAAGTGCCCAATTTGTGACAAAGCAGACGAATCAATAGAGCATCTCTTCCTAGAATGCAATTGGACCAGGCCTACTTGGTTTGGAGCCTATATACATTGCTGCATTAACCAATGACAGGGGAGTTCAATGAATGATTGATTTTGGTTTAAAATCAACCAGTATAATCAGGAGCAAGGAGTGGAATCACAAGAAGTTAGGGACAAGATATTTGCAATGTTGTGGTATATATGGAAGGAAATGAATGCTTTTATCCATGAACAAAAGAAATTGGAGCCAGGCAGAGTTATTAGGAACATGCAATTTCTGCTAACAAACTTGGAGCTAGCATTAAAAACAAACACCAAACCTATGGTAGGTAATAGAAGAAGAAACGAAGAATAACCCCATATGCGAAAACCCCATCCAGAGGGATGGACCAAGATAAACAATAATATAGCTTACTCTAGTACGAGTCAAGAAGCTTACCTGGCAGTGGTGGCAAGGGATGCTGGTGGGAACCTTTTGACATGAGTCGTCAAGAGATGCTATGCCAACTCAGCTCTTGAAGCAAAAGCCAAAGCCATAGAGGAAGCTCTAACCCTGAATGATAATCTGCAAGTAAATAATGTGATGGTTGAGTCAGACTGCAAGACTATTGTGGATGTCTGTAACTTAAAGAAGCCAAATTGGTGTTTAGACAATATCATTAAGCTAATTGCAAAGGTTATCTCAGACGGGAAGCTCATCTGCTTTGATTGGATACCACGTCATTGTAATGAGATAGCTCATTCCGTGGTTTTCCTAGGCTCAAAAGGAAGGTTAGAGAGAGGCTAGATGTACAGGTTACCACTAATCCTAAGGAACATTTTGGAAAAGAAGATCGACATCGGCGATAAATGCCCCCATACCTGAGAAGAAGAGATGGCAGCAAGAAATTAAATTTTGTTTTCCAGGTACCATCTCGATAACTGGAAACATTTTGAAAATATTTTAAAAATTTTATAAAAAAATTTTTAAATAATATTTTTTAAATTTTAAAAATTTTTGACGTAATATTAATAATATAAATATATAAAATTAAATAATATAATATTAAATAATAATATTATCATTCAAATAACATTAATATAATTAATATTAATAAAATTTGATAATATTTAACGTATATAAAATTTAATACAAAATATATATTATACTCAAATTTTAAATTATACAATACAAGAATAAATCAAAATTAGAATGTCTAAGAGGTAAATATCCAAAACTTGTATATAATTTAAGAAAAAATTGATAATATCTCTTCACATAGTCACAATAATCAATTCAAATTATGTGAGAATGGTAAACATTATCATAATCTCTTTTAAATTTTTTAAAATCTTTTATATTGTATGTTGGAAGACGCCAATTAATCTGTGAATATGATAAATAAGATAAGCCATATCCTAAAATTGCTCTATAATTATATGTAGAGGATGATGAATCATATTTATAATTCTAACCACATGTCGAAGATGATGAATAATAATCAAATTTATAACTATGAGACTCATATTCCACTGATGTTAAATAAAGAAAAATTAGAAGTCAATTGTTGAATATCTTGTATTTCAATATCATCATCACCTGGACTGTTATAATAAGAAAGTCTATAACCATGGCCTTGATCTTTAGTGTAATACTGAAACTCTTGTTTTGATATGAAAATCATATGACTTATTTCACTAGTTCTATCAGTAGTGGTGGCATTTTCACCATCCACTTCACTACCACCATCACTCGTATCTGTGTAAGTATAAGTATTTTCTTCTGATTCATCGTCAATATCAACAGTAGTTGAAAATTCCTGATACGCTGATCTTGTCATCAAATTTTCAAACTCCTCATAAATAGTTATTTTATCTAGTTGAGTAGTTTGTGAGTCTAATCATCGATTAACAAATGTAGTCAAATAATTATTTGGTCTAATATTTTTAGTATTTTCATCCAATTCATTTAATAATGTATCAACAAGATCATCCAACCATTCTGAAAAACTATCATCTTCTTCAAAAATTGAAATTAAATCAATTGCTTTGAACTCGGCATCTTTTGAATTATGATCCTTCATAATATGCTTCAATTTCAATTGCATATTGTATTGTGCAAAAAAAAAATATTCAAATTTATCATAATTCAAACGATTACGTACTTTTGTGTGAATAAGTGTAAATGAACGCCAATTTCTTTCGCACCCACTAAATGAAATTGTTTGTGACAACACTCTCATTGCAATTTTTCTTAAATTTAGACCATTAGTACCATGCATAAACCACCATTCAGTTAGAAAATAAAGAAAAGTGGTGCATGTTAATTAGTAATATATTGAAGTTCTTCCATATATACACGATATTTATATAGTATAAGCAGTTATTATAATTCTTATACAAACAACAAAGATAAAGAAAAAAGAGAGTAATAAATACCTTATTTAATGCAAAAGAAGCCTTAGTTGAGTTGGGCTCTAATACGGAAATTGTAATATCTCGTAATTTTTAAATAATAATATTTTACAATAAAAATATATATTTTATTTTAAATGACTATGTTTTGTTGAAAGCAAATATATTTTTAATTAAAATAATTTTTTTACTTAAAATAATTATATAGTCCTCTAATAAATTGTTGTGCTATTTTTAGAAATATTTTTTCTTTTATTATGTCTAAAAATATTTATTTTGTATTTTGTTTTATTAAAATTTTTATCAAAAAAAGTCATGATTTAAAAGTTCAACTAAAATTTTATAAGAATGCAAATTTTTAAAAAATTTGAGATATTTTAGGATGAAAAATAGTATATATATGTATATAATGAAAATAATAATAATAAATTTTAAATATTTAATTGTTAAATAATAATAAATAAAAAAGAAAGAAAAGGGGGAGGGAGAGATAGAAGTGAGAAATACAAAATCCGATTTTCGTAACCGATAAATAGTGTGAATAGTAAACTTCAATTTTCTCTTTAGATCTAAAGTGTCTATTGGGTTTCGATCTCAAAACTAAGAGTACCACTGAATTCAGGATGAAGAATACTACAATTTGACCGAAATTTTTTTCAAATTAGTCGCAGAATCGCCACAAATCGAAAGTAGAAAATTTTAAAAAATATAAGTTCTGAAAATTTTAATTAGAGACCTCAAATTAAAAATATAACACCGTAGATGGATTCAGGAGCTAGATAAATCTTAAAATATAAATTTTTTCAACCATCTAACAACTTTTTGTGCATTTAAATCTGGCGGATATAAATAGTGTTTTTTGGCGTTGAACAGTTACTAACGTTGACCAAGCTTCTGGGGTCATTTTTTAAGTTTTTAGACCTTCCAGACTTGTTTTTTAGATCCATTTGATCAAATTTGACTTGAAAAATTATATTTAGGGATATCCAACCTGGAGCCTTGACCTGAGAGTAGATAATTCTTTCTATAACTTACCACATGCTCTTCTTAAACTTAAAATGTATAATTGGTTATGTTTATAAATTATTTATGCTATCATAAGTTTTTTAAATGTCTTAAAATATCTGTTTTGCTTACGAGCTGGTACATAGTTCAAGAAGAGTATGGTTTTGCAAATAGGTTTTGAAACTCATTGAATATGTGGTTATAAATGTATTTATCATTATTTGGTAAAGTGAATATTATGTGCATGAGACATTGATTTGTAAAACTGTAAAGTTATTGGTTATAATTGAATGGCAAGAATAAAACTCATGGCAAGTTGCTTGATAATTATACATTGCATTTGATGAACATGTATTTATATATATGTATTTATATGTATGGATGAATATTGACGGGTTGTATGACTTATGACGGTACCGAGTAAGGGATGCCCTATTAGCCTGAGTGAACCAAGGGAGGGCCGCTCCAATCGGATGACCGTGGTAATGTGAGGAGGTAGATGTGTGATGAACTCACATTCTCTTATAACTATTGTGACTGTAGTCGATCGGTCACTATGCGTATAGCAAATGAGTGAATTGAATGTGTGGATTGACCAGATCGCCGAGTGAGACAAGTCATTTTAAATTGAGTATGTCAGACCACCGAGTGAGGCATGTGTATTAAAAATTATAACTTTATCTCTAATGATCATACCATGCTGAATATGGTTTTGAATATCTGAATATCCTTTTACTTGAGAATATTTGAAATACAGGTCCTGATGTGAACCCCTGATGTGAACCTCACTAAGAGTAGTGAAACCCGAAATCAATATAGGATCTGATTGGAAGGATCGTGTTCTAATCAGATTTATAATAAAAATAGATTAAAGAAAATGACCTTGACTCATTATCTATAAAGAGATAAGAACCAAAGGTATAAGAAATGTTGCAAACGCCACACTCAAGAAAGAGGAAAATGATTGTGAGTGATAAGTCTTAGTTGAACGCTACAAGATAAATCTTGATAAATTCATAAAAGTTCTTTAAAGAATCAAAGAGAAAACCCTCTCAATATTATAAATAATCAATTGAATTGTTCATGAGCATACATGCCTATTTATAGGTCAATAACCTAAACTAACAAGGAAAACTATATAGAAAACTCTTATAGGACAAGGAAAATTAGAAATAAGAAACTGTTCTAAAAACTATCAAATAGGAAACTCCTATAGGGCAAGGAAAAATACAAATAGAAAACTCTTTTAGAAACTATCAAATAGAAAATTTTCCTAGTCAAATAAACAAAATACTAAAAGTAAATAAATAAATAAAAAACGTAGTTTAAATTGGGCCATTAAATAAATTCATTATTTTGGGTCTATATTCAATTTTTAGCCTTCAATCTTCTTGCACTTTAGGTTCATATTCATATTGGCTAGTCTTGACCCATATTTAAGTGGGTTTTAATGACATGGACCAATTTTGGACTATTCTTTTATAGTAATGCATGTATCTTCTCGATAGACCTTTAGAATGAAACTATTAAATTCTTCTTTGAATCTTTTAGTCCGAGCTCTTATGACAGGTCTACTTGGGACTTCTAGCAGGTCTGCATTCCATTTCCATTTGCTAGCCATGCTCACATCATTCCCCTCCTCTTGAAAATGATTCATCCTCAAATCAGTACCTACATCAAAAAGAGTTAAATCAATAACTTTGAAACACACACTAACATTATCATTACTTAGGAGATCTAGTTTGTAGGCATTGATATTGATTCTTTCAATCACTTGAAATAAACCATATCCTCGTCGAAGTAATTTCAAATGCCTTTGTGGTAGAATCCTTTCCTTCCTCATATGCAACCAAACCTAATCTCCAAGATCAAATATAATTCTTTTGTGTCCCTTTTTAGGTTTATTGACATATTGTTCAATTTTTTTCTCAATGTCTTACCTTGCCTTCTTATAGATCTGTTTAACAAAATCAACTTTCTTCTTTTCATCTAAGTTAACACAATCATCCATCGGTAAAGGAATTAAATCCAAAGGAGTTAATGGATCAAAATCATGCACAATTTTGAAATGTGAAAACTTAGTTGCAAAATGCACACTCTTATTATATACAAACTTGACATGTTTCAAAAATAAATTAAACTCAATACTCCTAGGCATGCTATACAATCTCACAATTTTCTTGAAAAACAAATTACCAATATGTGATACATCATCGGTTTTATGACATGGTATGATAGTTGTCATTTTAAAAAATTTGTCAACAACCGAATATATAGAATCTCTACCCCATTTTGACATAGGTAAACTCAACACAAAATCTGTAGATAAGTCAATCCAAAGTTCACTAGGTAGATGCAAAGAAGTATATAATCCATTAGACTTCATTTTAAACTTAGCTTGTCTACAAGTTAAAAATTGTTCACATATTCGTTTTACATCATGTTTCATATGCAAAATATCTAAAGTCTTAGATATGCTAAAATGCCACATTAAACCACCTTCATGAGCTTCCCTAACAAGCAAATTCTGCAATGAATATTTAGGCATACACAATTTATTTTCTCTAAACAGAAATTTATTATGCCCAAAGAACTTATCAAATGCCACGTTTTCACATGCATTGAAAACATTACCTTATAAAAGAGAAATTTTAATATTGGGTAAATAAGAGTTAAGCTCATTAATACAACCATTGGCAAAATTGAAAATAAAACATTTTTTCGTCACACTTTCTCTTGCATCAAAATTCATTTGTTTTCTCTCGATTTTTCTTTCAATGACCCAATGGGTTCTTGTAATTTCTCCATTAATTTTCTTAGCATATCTTTCATTTTCTCTCTTAACTTTCTCGGCCTCTATATTTTTTTTCATAATTTTCTCAACCTCTTTCTCTTTTTCTCTCTTAATTCTCTCGTCCTCTATCTCTTTTTCTCTCATTTTCTCAACCCCTTTCTCTTTTTCTCTTTTAATTTTCTCGGTTTCTCTCTTTTTTTCTTTTTTGTCCTCTATGTCTTTTTCTCTCATAATTTTCTCTGCATCTTTATCTTTTTCTCTCTTAATTCTTTCACTCATTTTCTTTTCTTCAATCTCTTCCTTTTGTAATCCCACTTGATCAACAGAGTAGTCTTTAAAACTTTTGGACCTTTGACTGGAGCATTGCAACTTCTTAATTAAGTTTCTATGGCAGTGACTTGGAATGAATCGCTTTCTCATAACTGTTTTAATCTCCTCCCACGTCTCAATAGGCCTTTCTCTATTTCGTCTGCTGCTTAAAATCAATTGATCACATCAAATAATAGCATAGTCAGTAAATCCCATGATAGCTAACTTTATCATTTTCAACTCAGAATAGTTGTAACAACCAAACAACAACTCCATCTTTCTCTCCTAATTTAGATAAGCTTCAGGGTCATTTTTTCCTTGAAACAACGGAACCTTCATCTTAAAATTACCCAAGTTATTATTTTCCCAATTCCTAACTTCTCTAAATCTCCCACTATATCTTCTACTCAAATCCTTGTTAGTTTCATCAAAATCATCTCTATAATACTCTCTACCTTCAAAACTCACTTTTTTCGGTTGAACTATCTCTCTCTTATGCATATTAGGAGTATTTTGGGAATTCTATACCCGATCTAAATGTTCATGAACTTGTTCTATCTCCTCTTTCAAAACTCGCCTCATCTCACTCACTAAAGTTTCCATAATCAACTTTGGATCCACCATTCCTGACACACCTTCGAAAGTATTTTTGTTCTTGTTGTGTTACATGATTTTCCTACAAAACAATGTTAGAGTAAAACAAATTCTCACAACACTAGTTCATGTGTTTCTCTTAAGATTAACGGCACTCACACTCGTGTTTAGTCAAATTTTGGCTTTTTCCCTCTTATAAGCTCACACTCTCTTGCCTTTTTTCTCTCTTAGTCCCCTCTTTCAGTTCTTTATTGAACTCAAACAAACTTACAAAAATTTTCTTGCAACAATCCAAACTCAACTAATAGAGTACAAAGAGAAAAAGAAGAAAAAAAAACAGAATTTTAAGAAGCTAGCAATAGAAACAAAGCAATAGAACTTTAGGAAAAATTAAAGACAAGATAAGTAATAGAATAAGAAAATTAGAACAAGAAGCAACTAGAATAGAAAGAAATCAATGACTACGAGGAAAGGAAACAATTGAGATAAGAAAAATAACCAAAATAAGAAAACCAAATATCAAAGTAAGAAAAAAAAAGAATTGATGCAATTAAAATTACTAGATCACTTTATTTTTAAGATTAGAATGCAAAATCTAGGTGGAAACTTGAATTTCAACAACAATTGGTTCTAATTTTCTTTTTTTGAATTTCTTTTTTTTTTTTTAGAATTCTGCACTTCTTTTATATATATATATATATATATATATATATATATATATATATATATATATATATATATATATATATATATATATATATATATATATATATATATATATATATATATATATATATATATATATATATATATTGGAATTCTACACCTTTTTTTAATTCCAAATTTTTTTTGAATTTTTTTTCTTTTTTTTTTCAAATTTTCTTTCCAGATATGTTGTGAACCAAGAACACAAGAAATTAAAAGAAAATAAGAAGAATGAAGAATACAAGATAGTAAGATGAAATAATAACAAGAAAAAAAACAAATAAATATGATAGATCAAACCTGATTTAGAACTTTGACTCTGATACCAAATGATGTGAACCCCTGATATGAACCTTACCAAGAGTAGTAAAACCTGAAATCAATATGGGATCTGATTGGAAGGATTGTGTTCTAATCAGATTTATAAAAAAAAGTAGATTAAAGAAAATGACATTGGCCCATTATCTATAAAGAGATAAGAACCAAAAGTATAAGAAATGTTGTAGATGCCACACTCAAAAAAGAGGAAAAAGATTGTGAGTGATAAGTCTTGCTTGAAAGCCACAAGATAAATCTTGATAAGTTCATAAAAGTTCTTTAAAGAATCAAAGAGAAAACCCTCTCAATATTATAAATGATCAATTGAATTGTTCATGAGCATACATGCCTATTTAAAGTCCAATAACATAAACTAACAAGGAAAACTATATAGGAAACTCTTATAAGACAAGGAAAATTAAAAATAGGAAATTGTTCTAGAAACTATCAAATAGGAAACTCCTATAGGGCAAGAAAAAATACAAATAGGAAACTATTCTAGAAACTATCAAATAGGAAACTCTTCTAGAAACTATCAAATAAGAAACTCTTCTAGAAACTATCAAATAGAAAACTTTCCTAGTCAAATAAACAAAATACTAAAAGTAAATAAATCAGAAAAAAAAAAACGTAGCTTAAATTGGGCCATTAAATAAATTCATTATTTTGGGCCTATATTCAGTTTTTAGCCTTAAATCTTTTTGCACTTTAGGTCCATATTCAGATTGGCTGGTCTTGATCCATATTTAAGTGGGTTTTAATGACATGGACCAAATTTAAGCTATTCTTTTGTAGTAATGCATGTATCTTCTTGATAGACCTCTAGAATAAAACTATTAAATTCTTCTTTGAATCTTTTAGCCCAAGCTCTTATGACAGGTCCACTTAAGATTTTCAGCAAGTCGGCATTCCATTTCCATTTGCTAGTCATGTTCACATCATTTATAGGCATGTATACTCATAAACAATTCAGTTGATCATCTATATGCTATCCTAAGAGGTCATAGGAGGTATTATCTACTCACTGAGTTGTCAAATTCACTATAGAATATTTTCACATTTTTTAGATAAGAATACAAAGTCTAATTCTACAGATAGGTGATCAGTTAGGTGACATATTCTCTGGGTGAGTCTACGTTACTTTCAAGGCTCACAGTTTTGAATTATATTGTATTTGTATTCTAGAGTATGCTTTGAATGCCACAGGCAGGATCCCTGCTTCTGTTGTTACTTTGACATTTATAACTTGATTTGTATAATGTCTATATATGAGAGAACCTGTATGTATCTATTTCTATGATAAATAATACTATTATGCATGTTATGAAAAATATATTATTGTGACAAAAAAATGTTTGTTTCACCTGCTCATAAATTAGGAACGTTACAAGTTGGTATTAGAGGATTAAGTTTTCCTTTGGCTATCAAAGCAAAAGATTCTTTAGTAGGACCTTTAACATATGTATGAGTCAGACATATTTATACTTTAGGCGATGCTGAAGGATTCTATAAAGTTTCAATTTCATTTATATTCCAAGTTTGTGTTAAATTTCCTAGTATAAGATTAATTGAATATTGTGGTATCTTAAGAAGTATCTATGGGTCAATTACTATCTGAAAGTTAAAGGGATAGGCATACCAGAGAATTTAAAGAATTGAGACAAATGCCAATTATGATCGTTTCTGAATATTATATCTGTTTTAATCAGTTGTCTAGATATGGTAGACTTTGATGTGATATTAGAAATGAATTGGTTGGCAACATGTCAGGCCATTTTAGAATGTCATCTTAAGATGATTAAATTCAATATTCCTAGATAATCTTCTTTCTTGATACAAGGAGATCGTAGTGAGGTGGTACGCAAAAATATAATATTTGTTTTAGCATCCTATAAGTTATTACAAAAAGGTGCCAAGGATATTTGACAGTGGTGGGAGATATTGATATGAAATATACCAGTATAAATCAAGTTCCAGTGGTTAGAGAATTTTCTGATGTAATTCTTGAGAAATTGCTAGAATTACCTCGAAACGTAAAATAGAATTTGGTATTGATTTACTTTTTGGAATTCAACCAGTGTCTATACTCCCATATAGAATAGTAAAGACTGAATTCAAGGAATTGAAAAATTAGTTGTAAGACTTGTTAGACAAGGGATTTATATGCCCTAGTACTCTCCTTGAAGTGCTCTAAACCTATTTGCGAAAAAAAAAGATGGATCATTATGACTATGTATAGATTATAGATAGTTGAGTAAGGTGACAGTGTGGAATAAAAACATATTACCTCGTATAGATGATCTGTTTGACCAGTTACAAGGTGCTCAATATTTTTTTCAAAAAATTGATTTGAGATATGAGTATCATTAATTAAGGATAAGGGAAGATGATATTCGAAAAATTTATTTTAGGACTCATTATGGGCATTATGAGTTCTTGGTGATGTCATTTAGTTTGACAAATGCCCCAACTGCATTCATGGACTTAATGAATAGAGTATTTAAACTATTCTTGGATAAATTTATTATTACTTTTGTTAACGAAATACTAATATGTTTCGAGAGTACAGAGGATCATAAGTAACATTTAAAAATAGTTTTACCAACTCTAAGGGAGTATGGTTGGTAAGGATGGTATCCAAGTTGACCCTAAGAAAGTAGAAGCGGTACAACAATAGCATATTCTACTATAGTTACAGATGAAGATTCAAATCTAACCTGCGCTTTTCACGGTTGTCTGTCTTCCAATCTATTCGAGCCATAGTTGGATTAGGTACGTGAACATATGCTTGTAAAACATCAATAAACTCCTCAGCATTTGAAGTTGAAATGAGAATTCGTTGTGCTTAGTGTGAGATGGACCTCTGTTCCACAGCTTGATCAAGAAAAGACAACAGACTATCAAAGAAATGGTTAACATTTAACAAACCTATTAGTTTGTGATGGATATTCAGTTGTGCTCAGGAGACTACCTAAAACATCTGTTTTAAAGTATTAAAACTCCCTGGTAAGGCAATAAAAGCATTAGCATTGTTCATCATTCTAACCATGCACTCATGTATGGAAGCTACCCTAAATTCTTCCCCAATTGTCTTCCCTATAATGTTGGATGCAGCTAGAGTTGTAGGAATAATACCTAACACTTGATATTTTCCTACATGTACAGCTATAGACACACACCCCATTAACCCACGGTTACTTCCACCATACACTAAATAAATTTTTCTTTTGACCAGCACCATATCTAAGTTTTGTGCAGCTTTCACATACTCTCCATCTTTTTTAGAATTGGAACCACAAAAAACACAAATATTTTAAAACTGACGGAATGCAATTCTCTCCATAGCTACACACACTCTAACTTTGAGTATGAAAGTAAAGATACTAACGTGAGCATTTATAGAACTAAGAAAATGGCATACTTACAATAGCTATGCAAATAGGCCGGATTTAATTAGAACAACTATGTGAATGATTGGTGGATATTAGCTAAATTGAAGGTGAAAATTTTCAAAAATAACGGCAAGCATGTATATGTACAGTAGTTGTGATTGTGGTTTATATTAAGCACATTAAGAGAATAAGGTTAAGATATCACCAAAAAAATTTCTTTTTCTTATTGTTCTTGATGAAGCATTGATGTCTTGATTCTTGTAAGAAAGTTGTAGGTGATAGGCATAATTGTAAAAGAAAGAGTGAAAATTCAAACAATTTAATTGTTGAAGAGGGACAATCAAATAGTTTATTTTATTTTTTCAATGTTCTTGCCAGTCGACTATTGGTATTATTAAGTTGACTAGCTATTTTGAAATTTTTTAATTTGAACTGATTTATTTTACAATTGATTGATTACATCTATTTTGAAGCAATCAACTCCATTCTACCAGTGAATTATGTAATCTTTATTTTTCACAGATTTTTATAAGCTCAGAAATGTTTTTTTTTCCATCGAATACCAACAGCTTTAAAGTAGATTTTGGCACATATATTCAAAACTTGCAGCCACCGATTTTTGCCGAAATAACAATTAGATTTTGTTTATAGATTTTCAAGAATTATGGCCACTGATTTTAATTTTCTTTCAATGTTTGGTCCAAATTTTTAACTTTCTATTTTGACACTATTTTTTATTATGCTTTTCGTCTGTTCTACTGCATTCTTCCTTATTAATATTTGGTATTAAATGCAAAGTTCTTTTTCCTCATTACAAGAAAAGTTAATTTTTTTTAAACTGAACTATTATGGTGTCCAAGTGGTTAGTATGTTAAAGTATGAAAATTTTGAAAGAATTTATCTGATAAAGAACGCATTTTTAAAAAAATATTTATATCAAGTATGTATAACTGTGTAAGTTGACAAATTATGTGCAAATTAGAAAGAATAATGAGTTTACAGTATATACTGATTGAGTATTAACGTATGAAAAACACTTAAGTTTACCTAATGCGGTTGAGAAGGGAAATGAGAATAATTTGAGAACCATGTTTGAAAATAATGTAAAGATATTAAGGTATTTGTGTTAAGAGTTTATACCATGTTAAGTTGAGTCTAGTATCTAGCATATATCGAGGATGTGAATTATGTTGAGGTTAGAAATTCACATGTGAATAATTGTTGAGAAATGAGATTTTAGAAAAGTCATAGATTTTGAATATTGATAACCCCAAGGCAATAAGGATATACTAATATATGAAAAAAATTGTACTAGTATAATAGTAAAAAGAATATACATGTGATATTTCTTTTGTTGATTCGGTGTGTCAGCAAGTAAAAATTGAATATATTGTTTCAAGAGAATTAATCAGGAAGTTTAGAAATTTAGCTAGATTATAGTATAACTGATAATAAATCTAAATGATGTGTTTATACATTAAAAGTTATGTTTTAGGTATCTTTATATAATTTTGGTGAAATTTTGGAGAAAATCATTTATCCTTAGTTGAACTTGCCCCTATTAGTAATTATTAGGCCAACATACAAATGACACCATTTGAAATTTACATGGAAAAAAACATTGTAGGTCTTCTAATAAGTGATTGAGCTAAGTAAAGTTAAGTTTTTGGGATCTAATTTGGAATGACATGTAATAGAAAGAGTATAAGCAATAAAAGAGAAGTTGTTGGCAGTTAGATCAAGCATAAATATTGTGTTGATGGTAAAAGTCAAGACTTAAATTTGTAGTGGGCTAACTTATATTCTCAAAAAAATTTCTTATAATAGGAGTGATGAGATTTGGAAAGAAAGGGAAGTTGAATTCTCGATATATAGACCCTTTTTGAATCTTCGATAGGGTAGGTGCTGTAGTATATTGTATAGCCTTGCTATCAGAACTGAGTGATATTCATCTAGTTTTCATGTATCAATATTAAGAAAATGCCTACCAGATTCTTCTCACAATATTCAACTCTAGAAATTCAATTGGATAAGAATTTAGCTTACGAGGAAAGACCAATGTTCATTGTTGATCGACAAGTGAAAAAAAAAGTTGTGGTCAAAGGAAATCCCTATGATTAAGTGTATATAGAAAAATCACTCAAGTAAGGAAGCCACCTGAGAAGTACAAGATGACATGTAGATGAGATATTCCCGATTATTTGAGTAATAAGGTTGGTAACTTCGAATTATATCTTGATTTCATTCCTTACATGTGAAAGGATGGTTGAAATTTAGGGACCGAATTTTTTAAGGAGAGAAGAATGTAATATCCTGTAATTTTTAAATAATAATGTTTTACGACAAAAAAAATATATTTTTATTTTAAATGACTATGTTTTGCTGAAAGAAAATATATTTTTAATTAAAATAATTTTTTTTACTTAAAATAATTATATTGTCCAATAATAAATTGTTATGTTATTTTTAAAAATATTCTTTTTTTTATTATGTATAAAGATATTTATTTTTTGATTTGTTTTATTAAAATTTTTATCAAGAAAAGTTATGATTTGTGAGTTCAACTAAAGTTTTATAAGAATATAAATTTTTAAAAATTTTTGAGATATTTTAGGATGAAAAGTAGTATATATATGTATATAATGAAAATAATAATAATAAATTTTAAATATTAAATTATTAAATAATAATAAATAAAAAAGAAAGAAAAAAGGGGAGGAGGAGACGAAAGTGAGGAATGTGGAATATGATTTCCGTAACCGATGAATAGTGTGAATAGTAAACTTTATTTTTTTCTCTAGATTTGGAGGGTCTATTGGCTTCCGATCTCAAAACTAAGGGTACTACTGAATTTAAGATGGAGAATATTATTATTTTAACTGAACAATTTTTTAAATCAGCCTCAGAATCGCCGCAGATCGAAAGTAGAAAATCTAAAAAAAAAAGATAAGTTCTGAAACTTCTACTTAGAGACTTCAAATTAGAAATCCAACACCATAGATAGATTCAGGAGATAAATAAATCTTAAAATATGAATTTTTTCGACCATCTGACAACTTTTTGTGCGTCGTGAAAAGTAAATTTGGCGGGTATGAATAGTATTTTTTGACGATAAATAGTATTTTCTGGCCATGAACAGATACTAGCGTTAACCAAACTTCTGGGGTTATTTTCTAAGTTTTTGGATCTTCCAGACTAGTTTTTGATATCTATTTGATTAAATTTGACTTGAAAAATTATATTTGGGGCTGTTTAAACTGGTGCCTTGACTTAAGAGTAGATAATTCTTTCTACGACTTACCCCATGCTCTTCTTGAACTTAAAATGTATAATTGGTTATGTTTACAAATTATTTATACTATCATAAGTTTTTTAAATGTGTTAAAATAGCTGTTTTACTTATGAGCTGATACATAGTTCAAGAAGAGTATGGTTTTGCAAATAAGTTTTGAAACTCATTGAATATGTGGTTCTAAATGTATTTATCATTATTTGGTAAAGTGAATATTATGTGCATGAGGTATTGATTTGTAAAACTATAAAGTTACTGGTTATGATTGAATGGAAAGCGTAAAGTTTATGGCGAATTGCTTGATAATTATACATTGCATTTGATGAATATGCATTTATATGTATGGATGGATTTCGACAGGTTGTATGGTTTGTGACGGTACCGAATAGGGGACGCTCTATTAGCTTGAGTTAGTCAAGGGAGGGCCGCTCCAACCGGGTGACAATGGTAATGTGAGGAGGCGGATGGGTGATGAACTCACATTCTTTGATAACTATTATGACTGTAGTCGATCAGTCACTATACGTATAACAAATGAGTGAATTGAGTGTGTGGGTTGACTAGATCACCGAGTAAGGCAAGTTATTTTAAATTAAGTATGTCAGATCGCCGAGTGAGGCAGGTGTATTAAAATTTATAACTTTATCTCAAAAATTTAATATTTTACTATAGTTTATACAGCTGAGCATAACAACATTTGTTTAATGATCATACCATGCTAAAAATGGTTTTGGATATCTGAATATCCTTTTACTTAAGAATATTTAAAATACGAGTCCCATATGGATGTATTTCTGAACTGTATTTTCTATGTGATAAATTTTAAATCATAAGTACATCCATATGCTAATCTAAGAGGTCATAAGAGGTATTATCTGGTCACTGAGTTGTCAAACTGACTACAAAATATTTTCATATTTTTAATATAAGAATACAGAGTTTGATCCTACAGATAGGTGATCAGTTAGGTGATATATTCTCTGAGTGAGTCTACGTTACTTTCAAGACTCACAGTTTTGAATTATACTGTGTTTGTATTCTAGAGTGTACTTTGAACGCCATAGGCAGAATCTCTGCTTCTATTGTTACTTTGACATTTATAACTTGATCTGTATAATGTATATACATGAGAGAACCTATATGTATCTATTTCTATGACAAAGAATATTGTTATGCATGTTATTAAAAATATTTGATTGCGAGAAAAAAAATGTTTGTTTTACTTGCTAGTAAATTAGGGGCGTTACATAAATTACATATTGAAGTGCTTTCAAAAAATCTTCTCGAGATCCAATGTTTTCGGAGTATTGATATGATTGATTCAAATAGTATGTTTTTTTTATACATGAATAAAATGCCAATTAGTATAGTAAAAAATGAAATAAATAAGCATATATTGCCAAAATAATAAATATAAATGTATAGTCAAAGATTTTATTTCGTACCTGTCATATGAATATCACTTATTATTTGTTTATGTCAACGACAGTCAATGACATCAATATATTTTTTGCATGACCATGAAACTATTGTTTGAATTGTTGATCTTGCCTTACACATTGCTGCATAAACATAGGACATTGTGAGTTGCTTTTCTCTATCAACCATCTTTAGAACCTTAGCAATTGGCATATGTATATTAACAATATTTTTCACATTCTTCTAAATTTTTTGATATAATACGGTGGTATAGACTTGTGTTCCAACTGAATCTTTATTAACAAAACTTTTATACCATTCATTTGAAGCTAGCATTCTTTATAGCTCATTTTTGTGCTTCAAGAAACTTGCAAGAGTAATATAATTGATTGTAAAGTGTGTTTGAGCTGGTCTAATCAACTTTTTTGTGCAATAGGTCCTCATCGTGTGAAGAACCTTATAATGATTATAAATACTTAAGTGCTTTCAAAAAATATATTTGGCATTTTGTTCTCTTCCACTCATATTATTCACAATAGATTAAAACATATTTGATTGTCAAATGAATAATTTCCAACCATCACACATAATTGTGATACCATAAGTTTCCATTTCTTCTTAAATTCTTCTATATATTATTTTGTCTCTTCTATTTCATCATCAAGAATTAGGCCACCAATTTCATAAGGAGTTTGACCTTTTACCCCATCACTCGTACAGACAATTTCATTAATCATCATAAAATGGACCTTCAACTTTGTTAAGTATGATATTTTGATAAATAAAAATTTACCAATTGTTTATTTTGCTGACTTTGTTCACTTTTTAGGCTTCGACAAATGGTGTAGTTTTTGTTTATACACATCTCGTTGGCGATATACTGAAGAATCTATTTTTTGTACTTAGATCTTTTTCTTTTTCTTTTTTTTTTCAAAAGGTTTTCTTGTATACTCTTACATTTTCACTACAAAAAAAAGGTCATTTTCCTTTCTTTGATATTGGTTAAAAATAACTAGATTTATGTTCTCTTTCTATCCCATGTATCTATTTAATAGATATTTATTTTGCATATTCCAACTCCTCATTTTCTTTAATTGTCATATCATCATTTAAATCATCAGATGATATATCTTAAATACTAGCTCTTCTTCTAGTTCCAACCATTAGATTTTCTCTTATTTCAGTTCTTGTAACACTAAATTGTTTGTTCTCTTTTTGTTTATCCTCTAAAAGTTTTCTCATTTTATTAGCAATTTTTCTAAGGCATTTTTTTTACATCTCTCAACATTTGTATAACCTCCAGTGTTGCTTCAATCGAGTTACACCCTTTTATTATTTTGTGATAAAAATTGCATTGTATATGTTATCTATTTCTATCCACCATTTCTCCATAAGTTCAACCAGGATCGATTTTTCTTTTTTTCTCTCTCTCTTTTTGATATTCCTCTATTAATATTACTTTTCACTTACATGAAATCGTACTTATATCCATAAAATCATAATACAAATATGTAAATAGAAAAATAAACTCTATATCCTAATATCAGTATTAAATATTATTCATATATGTATATATAAATAAAATAGTATTATATATATATATATACCATAAATATTAACTATATATGCTATATATAAACAATATTAAATAATTTTAATATAAATAAACAAAACAATTAAACATTATGAATACAATAAGCTTTTTACCATTTAAATATGAAAAATATAAAATAAAATATTTGAAGAAAAGTCATTTCTAAATACAAATTAAATTCAGCATCTATTTACGAATTTAAATAAATTTGTAAAAATTAATGATAATATAAAATTAAAAATATTATGAAAATGTAAAAAAATTAAATGAATAAAAATTATTAAATAATTAAAACAAATATATAGGCATATATTTGGATAAATTATCCAAATATATGCATGTAGGGAAAATAAATGTGCAAATAAAATGGTAAATTATTGAAGTGATTATATTTAAGTTTAAATGATTACATCTTAATTTTAATTAAATTTAAATGTAATTATCTTAATAATTATATATAATTTATAAATTAATTTATTATAAAAAATTTTAATAAAAATTTTAAATGAATAAGTTGAGAGTGAGTGACCAAAATTCTATTGCAATTTATGTTTTATAATAATTATATAACTAAAAGATAATATACAATTAATTAGGACGCTAAAATAATATTTATATTTTAATTTTTTCAAATATTTTGTTTTTAAAAATAAAAATACTTTAAAAAATATCAAATAATAAGTGTATTAAAAATGTTAATTTTTTTTGAAAAGATCTAAATATTCTTAATTAAAATAATTTTTTAAATAATTACTAATAGATGAATAAAAAATTAAATTGAAAAATATTATATCAAGATTAAATTTTATACGTTGGGATAGTAAAAAAATTTAAATATGAAAATATTATGTTCATTATAATAAAGGCCTTAATTTTTTTTGTTAAATTAAAATTTAATTTTCACCAATTCACATATTTATAATTATAATTACTAAGAAAGATTAAAAGAAGATTCAGGAAGATCAGCTATAATTTTATATTTTATTATTTTAAAAATTTTTATCCTTAAAATATATTAACAAAAAAATTTAAATAATCATTATTTAAAAAATATATTGATATTTTGATTTAAAAGATGTAAACTTTCTTAATTTAACTTTTATTTTTAATATAATAATTTATTATTTAATCAAAATTTAAATAAGGATTTTAAATAATTATAATAGGAAAATAAATTCAAAAATATTACATAAATAGTATACTAAAAAAGCAAATGAAGATTAGAATTCAGATTGCTTTGAGATTCATTCTCGAATATTTATTATTAAAATATTAATTTTAGTTTTCTAAAGCCATTAAATGATGCAAAGAAGCCTCCTGAAAACGTAGAGGCAAAAATAAAAAGCCTTTAGAAGACGCAGATGCAAAAAGAACCAAAAGACACAAAAGAAAATTGATAAAGACCAGAATCAAGGAAAGGAGACTCTAGAAGACGAAGAGTAGAGGAGAGAAAAAAGAATTTGTTCGGCGTGCTGCAATTTCGTCTTCTTTGTAAGTATCTTTTATGTCTCTCTTCATGTCTTGTCTGCTTATTGAGTTTAAGCAACAATGGCGTTTGCTCGGTTGGTTCTTGCAGAATGCATACTTGTAGCTCGACAATAGATACTTGGATATGTTGATTATAACTTGTGAGTGGAAAGAAATTTAAATTGCAGAAGGTTGGCTTTTCTTTCTCTAGATTTTCAATACCTGATGATTTGATTTGATGATTTGAGACATTTTGTTTTTAACTCTGTAAAATTTGAAGAATCTCTATAAATTTATATTCCTGACTTTGTTAGTTTGGTATTTTAATCTTTTTTTTTTTTAAGATTTGTTTTGAACATTTCCATCGAAATTGAATCATTTCAATCTATACATACTGCAAAGGAACAATTTCTATCAAAATGGTGGAATTTATCAATTAATATGCTGATTCATTTCGGTGCTCTTTGAAATCGAAAAACTTTAGCTGTTTCCACCAAAACATGATATTTAGTTCCTTGGATAGCAATGAGTGGTTGCTTGATACAAAGCGTGTTGCTCTGATAGGTTTTGGGTGGATGTCTCTATTGATATTTAGGGAGCCTGGTTTAGGTTTGGTTCCAGACCACTCTTGGAGTTGGGCTTTGCCCAATATTTCGTCTATGTAGGCTTTGCCTAGTCTAAAAAAAACCCTCGCCTTACTTTCTTCATTGGGACAAAGATAAATGAAGGGCTGACATGGAGCCCGTCCTTTTTTTTTCTTTTTTTTTTTAGTTTTTTTTATATATTTTTTTAGAAAATGTTTTTTAAGAGAGTTTTCTATTTTTTTTATAAATTTTTTTTCTCTTTTTTTAAAATAGGTTTTAGAACTTCAAGATTTTACATATTTTTTATTCAAATTTACAGTATTGAATTTAAATCTACAATTTTAAGTTCAAATTTAAATAGAAGATGACCAAATCTACAATACCATACTTGCGATTAAGTAAAAAAAATTGAAAAGAGTTAACTATCTGAGAAGATTAAGAGTTGCATTGACTCTCTAAAAATATCTTATTCTTTTTTATATTGTATTAGGTGTGAATCTAAAATTTTAATATGTAATATTTGATAGATTATGATTTAAGAGGTGTGTTATCTCTTTATTATCTAGTCATAGTTTTTTTTTTTTTGAAAAGTTACAAGATTTGCTTATAACCTTAAATCATTTGTCTTCTATTTGTTAACTTTATTACATGTATTTTTTATTGTGTATAAATAGTAATATTTTACTTGTTCAAAAGAAAAGATTGAGCTAAGGTGTAGTTTTGTTTTTTCTAATGTACCTTCTTTTATCCTTCTATGCTGCCAGTTAATTGTTAGATTTCAGAAAAAAAATTGTGAGATATAAATGAAATATTTACTTTAAAAAATTGAGATATCAAAATTAAAACAATTGGAATATGTGATATTTTGCCTACGCCTAAGTTCGCCTTAAGGTATGACCAAATGCGTTCCTTTTTGAGACAATAAATGTATTTGGGCTACCCTTGTGGTTATAGAAAGATTGCAGCCTAGGGACAAAATGAGACAATATATAGTTTTTTCAAGGGGACAGAGTGAGACGAAGAAAGATTAAACATATTAATTAGCTATAATTTGATCCCAATCAAGAAGAACAATGAATGAAACACTTGCATCCAAGTCAATTTTGACCAAATGAGACCGTACCAACAGTTGTATGTGTTAATGAGATTGAGAGGGACGGGGAAGTGGGGAAATTAAAGGGAGAGGGAGGACTGCATGAAATCAAATTGTCAAACTTGTGGGTGGCATATTGGAATTAGAATGTGCGTAAGTTGTAATTGCAAGGTGAGGTATAATGGGTAATGACAATGACACTGACCATGCCTATTAATTCCCTCAATCTGTCTTTGCTCCTTGCCTCCCATTCTCCATTAAATATCCTTCCTTCCTTTCTTTATCTTCTTGACAAGTCTGTTTCCATATTCTATCCCTTGCATTTCAAGTAATTTGTTTCCCAAATCATACATTTTTCTTCACCTTCAATATTAAAATACAGAAATTCATACACGGAATCAAGTTTGCTTGTGTGTTTCTTGATGGATGTTGGCATCACCAATATAAGTGACCAAGGTTAAAAATTGGAAATTATATTAAAGTAAAGAGGGAGATAGAGATGAATATTTGCAACCCAAAAGTAATGTATAAATAATTAATTAGTGATACATAATGGATGAAGTGGAGAGCATTAGGAATCATACCAAATTGGTGTGCAGCAGAACCAAAAAGTCCACCAATTAATAAGAGAGATCGCACTAAACTGAATAAAAATAATAATAATGGGAACAAGAACCATGGTTGAAGTTTGAATTTGTAGCAAGTGGAACCATTTCAAATTACATATAATAATATTAACTTTAAGTCAAGTTTAAGGATCCAAAGCTACATTATCATTTTCAAGAAGCAGGTGAGTCAAAGCATTAGCCCATGATATTTCTTCCAGCAATTGCAATTGTGCTCCTAAACTGTATAGCTTAGATGCGCAAGTTGTCGAGATATTTGGGTTCCATGGCGCCACATAATAATTGGGATTTAGATTAAATAGCCAAGCAAGGTTGTGTCCACAGATTGTGCTATCCTTATCAACATTAACTCTGGACTGCCACCCTGCTAAATTAATATACACCCAAGTTTACGGTGCTACCCAGATTTGTAAGAGTCCAGGCCCCCATTGAATTTCATCACCCATTATTTATGATCCTATGGTTGAGCAGGCAGGAGAGGGTAGGTGGGTCATGCAAACCGATTGTGGAGAAGGTGGGTTGGGAGGGTCTTGCCACTTGCAAATAATCAATCATGATGCCTTTGAATCCTGCCTCTCTTCATTATTGACAAAGTGGAAACTGGGTTCTCCATTGTTTAAATTTCTTTTTAAGAAAAAATCCATTTGATTAAATAATTTTTTTTATTCAGTGAGGTTTTATTATAAAAAAAGGGGGGGGGGTTTACTCTCCACTCTCCACTCAACAATTTCTTCTTTTTTTTTTTCGTGGCGACGGAAAGCGATCATGTACCTAAAAACCATTTACCTTTGTCTCATGATTTTGATCACAAAGTGTCAAGCTTTGCCAAGTTCCACATGGCCTTTGTGTGAAAAAAGAATCGGTATATGTTGAGAAGATTACCACAACTTCCCAGTTAACAACACATTGAAAGGCGTCAAGTAAAGAATTATACTATATTGTAGCACATATTCGTGTTTTCTGACTAATCAAGGTGGTGATGGTTTTCAAAGTTAGATTAATGTCCAAAGTATAAGCGTAATCATTGCTATACATTTGGAGTTTCTAGAGACAAGATTTTTCATATCTCAAGTTGAATAATTATTTATTTATAAGGTAGGCTGATAAGATAAGGGTAAGATTTTTTTTTTTTTTTTTGATTCTTTGGATGGAAGCATAAAGATTCTTAAAATTACATGAGGGTTATATAGAAACGAATTTGAAGAAATAATTTAATTTGGAATTTAAGAAAGAAAATAGTGTTTGAAAAAGGGAATTGTTTGGGAGGACAAATTCTGTGACTTTGTAAAGTAAGAAAATTCTTTCAAACTCAATGTGCTCATAAACCATTCAGGAAGCGAGGTGTAAATTATATGTTTCTTGTTGGACTTTTTTCCGGCTTAATTAATTCTGTGATGGCAACTTCCTCCTTATAACTTCTGTTCAACAGTCATTCAAGAATAAAAAAAGTCAACCAAAATAATTGGCCTACGCAAGTCTACATCTACATTAATCAATTCCCGATTAACTCACACTGCTAAATTACTCAAATGGAACACGGAAGCAATTAGAGAATGCCACGTGTCAGTCAACTCTTGCTTTCTTCAATAGCCTTCGCTGGATCCAACGGTGATCCTACCATGCTTTTTGAAGCTTTCGATAAATTTTTATTTTACTTTATTTATTTTTTAATTCCCTATTCTCCATTTTGACTTTTTGAACTATATCCTTTGAATTTCACCCTCTTTTTTTTTCCCAAACCAAACGATACAAATTCAACGCTCTGTGGAGCAGCGTGTGCAATGCACTTTGAAATCAGGTAACGCATCACTCTCCGCGTGGTCCAGTTCACAAAGAAACACGGATCTTGTCCGCTTGCCGTGGAGCGTGCAGGACAAGCTCCTTAGGGAGGGTAATTGAGGAATAAGCCCGCGGTTGCGTCCGGACACAAAACCTTTTGAGTTTTACTTAAGCCGCAGTTTTGTCAACGCCCCCCACACCAAAAATCTGAAACAATTAATCTATTCAGAAAACAAGTGGTTTCTCATTTTCGAAAACCTTATTCAAAAGTCAACGCCTCTTTTTCTCTATCTTCCCCCTGCTCCACCTCTCCTTCTCAGCTTCCGCTTCAGCTTCTCCTTCGCTACCTTCTCTCTTCGCTGCATATCTACACCTTGCGGCCATGAATAACCGGTTGTAGTTAGCTTCGTATTTGATTTTATTTTTTAATCCTGCGATGGGTAACGGTTTAGGCAAGCTAACTGTGTGTTTCACCGGCAACGGAGGCCGTCGCCGGAATCAGGATATATCAATTTTAATAACCGACCCCCTCGACGAAGGGCTCGGCCACTCTTTCTGCTACGTTCGACCTGACCCGTCTCGTCTATCTTCGTCCAAAGTCCACTCCGAGGAGACCACCACCTTCCGAACAATTTCAGGTGCATCTGTCAGTGCTAACACCTCAACCCCGCTTTCCACAGCCTTCGTTGACTTGTACTCCTACGGCTGTATTGATAGAGCTGCAGCTTTTGAGAGTTCAACTTCTTTTGCTTCCCTTCCTCTGCAACCAATCCCAAGAAATCTCATGAATTCCGGTCCCTTTTCGGGAAATCTCGGTTTAATTCCGGGGTCCTGTCCCCTTGAAAGAGGTTTCTTATCGGGTCCAATAGAGCGTGGATTTATGTCGGGTCCTATAGATCGTGGGTTGTTCTCTGGACCGATGGAAAAGGGAAGTTCCGATCAATTTCAGAGAAGCTTTTCTCATGGGGATTTCGCGTTTAGACCCAGAACGCGGAAGGGCCGATGGATTCAAGTTCTTCGGAGGGCCATATCCAAGACCTTATCTCGGGGACAGAATTCGATTGTTGCTCCGATTAAAGGGATTGCCACGATGAAAGAACCGGAATGGATTATTGGACCGGAGAAGCACAACGAGAATTTGACTGTCAGTAGTGTGAATTTCAGTAGCGATGGTAGTCTGGAAGATGATGAGTCTATGGAAAGTCAAAATCTTCAATGGGCTCAAGGGAAAGCGGGTGAGGACAGAGTTCATGTGGTGGTATCAGAGGAACACGGTTGGGTTTTCGTAGGGATTTACGATGGTTTCAATGGTCCGGATGCTCCCGATTACCTTCTATCAAACTTGTACGGTGCCGTGCATAAAGAATTGAAGGGATTATTATGGGATGATGGGTTTGAAGCCGCCGCCGCTGCCGCCCCTGAGACCTCCGCCCGTCAGCCAGAGAATTCTAATTTGGAAGTGGAAGACTCGTTACCGATCAGTGACAGTGACGTTGGGGGAAAGGATAGGTTGGTAGATGCTTGTTCTCACTGTGTAGAGCGAGAGAATCCGTGCGCAAGTGGGAATGCGAACGTTGATCCGATCTTTAAGAAAAAGCGAGGTAAGAATTCTAAGAGCAAGTATAAAGGGGCAGCGAAGAAATGGGAGGAGAATCAGATAAGGTGGAAGTGTGAATGGGATCGCGAAAGAGTAGAGCTTGATAGAAGATTAAAGGAACAACTAAATCGATCTGGTTCTGCAGGTACAAACCCAATTAATCATTCAGATGTATTGGAAGCTCTTTCGCAAGCTCTGATAAAAACAGAGGAGTCTTATTTGGATATTGCAGATAAGATGGTCATGGAAAATCCTGAACTAGCTTTAATGGGTTCATGTGTCCTTGTAATGTTAATGAAGGGAGAGGATCTTTATGTGATGAATGTAGGTGATAGTAGAGCTGTACTAGCTCAGAAGGCGGAGCCTGATTATTGGCTTGGGAAAATTCGGCAGGACTTGGAGAGGATCAATGAAGAAACAATGCATGATCTTGAATCATTGGACAGTGATAGAACAAACTTGGTTCCCAGTCTAAGTGCGTTTCAGCTAACCAAGGATCACAGTACCAATGTTGAGGAAGTAAGTTAATTAGCTCATTTTGAATGTTTTGAGTCGGTTTGCATATTTATCTGCTCATCTTGATTCAAAATTGTCTAATTTATATTCCAGGAAGTCCAGAGAATAAAAAAAGAACACCCAGATGATGCTTGTGCAGTGGTAAATGATCGTGTCAAGGGTTCTCTGAAGGTTACCCGAGCATTCGGTGCCGGATTTCTCAAACAGGTTGGTATTTATTTTACATGTATCCATATTTTTCCACTCTTCAGTTATCTGATGCATTCCAGCCCATATTATGTGGATGATTGATTGTCAAAGACTTTAGCCTTAAGGATGCCATAGTTGTAATGTTTGCAATATGCCATGATATAATCCTACTCACTTCCGCGTAGCACACACGAGTTTTCCTGTAACACGTACTTTCTGCTACTGCTAGTATGATCTATGATTTTTTGAAACCGAAGTCACGTGTGAAACAAGTATATTTTCTTCCTTTTCACTGCAACTACCAATGGATCTTCAGAAATCTGTCCATTGAAAGCTGCTGTCCAAAATATGATGGATCTTCCTTTCTGGGAATTTTTTTTCCCTTTACTTTCTCTTACTCGGACTCTACAGCAAATATTATTCTGCATTTTTCTTATTGCTAGTTATTATTTGCAATATTTGCAGCCTAAGTGGAACGATGCACTTCTGGAGATGTTCAGAATAGAGTATGTAGGAACTTCTCCTTATATCACGTGTCTACCATATCGAAAGCATCACAGGCTAGGACCAAAGGACAAATTTTTGATTTTATCCTCCGATGGGCTCTACCAATACTTGACAAACGAAGAAGCAGTGGCTGAAGTGGAGCTTTTCATCACGTTGCAACCTGAGGGAGACCCTGCTCAACATTTGGTTGAAGAAGTGCTATTTCGTGCTGCAAAGAAAGCTGGTATCACTAAAATTTCCATCTAAAACAATACATTATTTTCCTTTTCCAAAATCGAGGGACGAGTTTTCACTAATTCTACTGCTTTCTCTATCTTCAGGTTTGGACTTCCACGAGTTGCTGGAAATTCCACAGGGTGATAGGCGTCGTTACCATGATGATGTTTCTGTCATTGTTATTTCTTTGGAGGGAAGGATATGGAGATCCTGTGTATAACTATAGTGAAAACCACATATTAACCCACAAAAAAAAAAGGAGAGAGAGAGAGATATATATAATGCCGCAAGTTCAGGCATTTCCTTTTTGCTGTTTTTGACCTCCCTACTCACCTTTTGTAAAATAGCTAGTTAAGCTCTGGGATTGTGCCCAAGAGACTTAGTTGTGCAACTAAGTGGGTGGTGAGGAATGTAAAGTTGTAAAAGCTGGATTTTGTTGATTATAAGTTTATAACTCTTACAGCGAATTGTAATTTTTCTAGTAAAGTCATTTCATAAAAGTTTCTAGTGCTGCATTAGCACCCTTCATCACTTTCTGCAACTCTGGTTGGCATCTGGTAGTGCTAGTTATTTGAGCATCAGCATCCTTTTTTCTTTTTCTTTTTTAAATTTCCAAATTCCATGCATGCTCCAAGCAAAAATGCCTAAGATAGGGCTCACTTAGGTTTTTGTCTGCCTTCTTCATTTTGACGAGTATCAAACACTAACTGCAATAAGATTCCTACACTCAATTTTTTTTTTCTCGCACAGTATTCTTCCAGCAATTTGTTATTTTCTCTTTTTCAATCAGGATGGAGATTGATGGTCATTTAATCTATCTAAACAAACAAAACATCTTAATGGCACCCGCAACGCCGTTGGGAGTTGTAAGTATGACATTGAATAAAAAGTGAGCAACGTACGCAACCATGCAGTCAAAGCAGCTGTACATTTTATGCAATGTGTTGAAGAAGTATTATTTGACCAAAATTTAACACCATGTGCATGGTTTTGTCAGCCAAAACAAGTGTTGAATTGAAATTTCAGTCCTAAAATAGTCAGAGAGATTGCAAGTCAAAATCCATGGACACTGCTTAATAAAGATAGGTAGCAGCAAAATATGAACTTGGTATGATCCAATTAAATATCTGTTTGGCATTTAACTTGGAAATAAATGCAGCGCAGGCAAGGGAGGTGGGTATTAGATACATCACATAAATATCTGCCACTTTTGAGTCATTTCATTAAATTTGAAGCCAAGGAATTCAGTCATGTTCTGCTCTGCTCTGCTCTGCTCCATCTAAACCAACCTACAATTACAAGAATTTGGGTTTGGGGAGGCTATCAATCTCCTTCTACTTCATTTTTCACGTATGTGTCTCTAATCTGATTTCAGTAACTTGCTTCTTCCATAACAATTTTAATTTACCTACACTGGTGCATTGAGATTCCAGAAGAAAGGTTTCTATCTATATTTCCTACGTCAGAAAAAAAAAACAATTATGATACTAAAATAAGAAGCCAATGCAAGTCAATTCAAAGACAAATCTTCTAAAATTTCAGAGAAAACGATATTAATTTACGATCAAGTCGAACATTGTGACGCAATGGTGTGTGAGAGAGATTCTTGCATCCACATGATAATTTACCAAATTTTTTTTCCCACTATTCTTTAATAAATCGTGACTTGATAAAAGAGTGTCGCTTTGCACCTGACGTTTTTAGTGCCGCACCTGGATTGCTTCGTCCAAAATTATAATGAGTTTCATCGTAGATTAAGTGTAGGGTGCACCCAAGGGAAAAAAATATTCGTCAGGTGCTTATCAATGGGTGAGAAATGGCTTTTCAACGAATCCATGGCCCAGAAACTATCATATTCTCAATTTTGAATTTCTGTTAGACTCCCACGCAATGCCTATCTGTCATTCTGGAAGGAGTTAGCAATGAACAATTTCAAAATTCAACCCCGACACCCAAGTCATGACTTTTGAGATGTTGACCTTACGCCGCCCTGCTTTTATGCATTTACCATTTCAAACACACACAAAAAAACAAAAACAAAAAGGACTTTGTGACTCACGAAGCATCATTTGCAAGATCAAAATTTTCGTCTCCAAACCCAATTTTGACCCGCATTTTTTTTTCATAACCGACAAAATTCTCCATTAAAGTCTTCTCCTTTCATTGGACCGCTTCATTTGATACGTAGCAGTAAGTGTTGGTTTTGTTGTATCAAAGGAATGGTTGTGAACACGGATTATTCCAACCCAATTTTATATGTCTATCCTGCTGAACAAGAACATCAGCAGCAAAATGAGCACGCCTTTGTTTCATGAATTCAAAAAGCAAGCTTCTTTCTTCCTCAAGCAGAAAATCAAGACTGCTAGATTAGCTCTCACCGATGTTACCCCTGCACAACTGTAAGCTTGTCCGTTCTGGCATCATCTTAATTTTGATATTTAATTAACGTTCCATTCTGGTTCATAATGGCGTTTTTACTATTTGCAGGATGACAGAAGAGGCTACAAATGGAAATCCATGGGCCCCAGATTCCCCAACACTCAGGTTAATTTCCAGAGCTGCTTTTGAGCTAGAAGATTATTGGAGGATCGTAGAGATTCTGCACAAAAGGTGTCTTGCCCTTACTTCGAATGTTTTCCACTTTTATGTAAAACTTATATTCCACAGTAAACATGGATAATTGAGCGGGATTGTTGTGAAACAGATTGCTTATATTTGAAAAGAAGAATTGGAGGACCTCTCACAATTCTCTGATTGTGCTTGAACACCTATTGACTCATGGGCCTGAAAGTGTTGCAGAGGAATTTCAGAGTGACAAAGATGTTATTGGTCAGATGAAAAGCTTTCAGTATATTGACGACAGAGGGTATGTATTTTGCAATTCTTAAACTAATCCCCCTGCTCATGAGACGCTGGCGTGAGAACATTTGGAGTTTTGGCAGGTTCAATTGGGGCCTAACTCTCAGAAAGAAATCGGAACGGATATTGATGCTGCTTGAAGAAGGACCCCTTCTTAAGGAAGAGAGAGACAGTGCTCGGAAATTATCCAGAGGAATTCAAGGTTTTGGGAGTTTCAGCCAACGGTCAACTCCAGCCCAACGCATTCTACCAGAAACATCATCGTCAACAGCATTCGGTAGATGTAACTCCGACTTCAACTACCATGATGATTTGGGTAACAGTCAGAAATCAGAAATAATTTCAACAGAAAAAGAGGAGTCCCATCCACTTGTAAATTGTAGCAAAGAGGAAAGCAGCGTCAATATCTTCATAGAAGAAGATGAGCACCCATTTAATTCAACAGAAGTGCATGCCACTGCCTCCCTGCTTTCCGGAATACTACAAGGCTGCTAAAGCAGCTTAAAGACTTATATGAAGCCATTGCAAAATTTGCCAAGGCCAACAAAGTTAGAAAGTTTGATTGTTCGATTTGGTTTTTTTTAAAAAAAAAAAAATCTATGATACGGGTATTTTCCTAAAAACTAAAGGTACTTCCAACATTTTGTTAACATATATTTCTGTTTTCTAGATTTGTGCCAATACAGAGAGGGCATGTGATTATCTGCATGTTTTATCGCGTCTAGAATAAAATGGGTCGGTTTTGGAACTTAAAATGCATATTTTTATAACAATATACGGTACCAAATATTCACATTAATTTTTCTTCTGCCATATTCTAATAAGAATAGGGATCAGATAAGGCCTTAATGGATTGAACGGCGTTGATTTATCATTGAAGATGAACTGTTCAAGAATTGCAATGGTAAAAATAAATAATGAAAGAATTAATTGTGGCATCAACTCTACCCACTCGCAAGGTGCAATTGTATTGCCAAATAGGTACATGGCATTTCCACCAAGTCACCTTGCAGAATTTAAAAGCATTTCCTGTGTACAATTGAAGGACCAGACTCATCGTACTCTGCCTTTGCGATCCACATCTGCATTCAAATACAATAAAACAAACCATATCAAAACTTCATTCCGTGATGTGCACAAATGCATGCAGTGGCACAATTAATCAGGAAATTAACATTCCTACTATATGTCTAACGTAAGCGATCTTAGGCATGCTGTTGTCATCACGTATACAGATCATTATTGGTGCAAAACAAATTACTGCTGTCAATTGGAATCATCAAATGAACGTTTACCTGTTGAAAAGTGCTAAGAGAAGCCAAGATAGATCCACCAATCCAGACACTGTACTTTCTCTCTGGTGGAGCAACCACCTTAATCTTCATACTGCTTGGGGCCAAAGCAGTGATTTCCTTGCTCATTCTGTCCGCAATACCAGTAAACATGGTAGATCCACCACTAAGGACGATGTTTCCATACAAGTCCTTTCTTATATCTACATCACACTTCATAATAGAATTGTATGTGGTCTCATGAATTCCTGCTGCTTCCATTCCAATCATGGATGGCTGGAACAGCACTTCTGGACATCGGAAACGCTCAGCACCAATAGTGATGATCTGTCCATCGGGCAACTCATAGCTCTTCTCAACAGCAGAGCTAGTTTTTGCAGTTTCAAGCTCTTGCTCATAGTCAAGGGCAATGTAAGCCAGCTTTTCCTTCACATCCCTTACAATTTCACGCTCGGCTGAGGTAGTGAAGGAATAGCCACGCTCAGTTAGAATTTTCATCAGGGCATCAGTGAGGTCACGCCCTGCCAAGTCAAGACGGAGGATGGCATGAGGGAGGGCATACCCCTCATAAATCGGGACAGTATGGCTGACACCATCTCCAGAGTCCAGAACAATACCTGCACAAATTAATATAACAAGCATAAAGGAAACCAGCCAAGTTCGAAAACTTCCAGACAAATGAGCTCAAAATAATATAGTTTTTAAGTATGAAATTGTCCTAGAGTGAGAAAAATCCAACATCTATCAGATTTCTAGTCATAGAACACCCTCTTTGTTTTCTTTATACCCTTGAACTTAGCTAGACCTGACATAGAAGATCTATTCCACATCCAAACCGAACCCTTCAGAGCATTGTCAAAGACTTAACGCGTCTCTACTTATTAGCCATCTCAAAATTCTTAAAACGTAGACAGGTTGCAACGGAATGTTTCCCTTAATCCAGAAACTGACTAACCGGTTGTACGGCCACTGGCATAAAGGGATAGAACAGCCTGGATGGCAACATACATGGCAGGTGTGTTGAAGGTCTCAAACATAATTTGGGTCATTTTCTCACGGTTAGCCTTTGGGTTGAGAGGTGCCTCAGTAAGTAGAACTGGGTGCTCGTCTGGGGCCACACGGAGTTCATTGTAGAAGGTATGATGCCAGATCTTCTCCATGTCATCCCAGTTATTCACAATACCATGCTCAATGGGATATTTCAAAGTTAACACACCACGCTTGGACTGAGCTTCATCCCCAACATATGCATCATTCTGGCCCATGCCAACCATCACACCGGTGTGACGTGGACGACCAACAATGCTAGGAAATACGGCCCTTGGGGCATCATCTCCAGCGAATCCAGCCTAAATGGTTGCAATTCAGTGTAAACACAGTAAATTAATAGATAGTGAAAGACAACAAACACAAGGTACAAGCCAATCACCTAAGCTAGCGAATTTTGGAAACAAAACCATCCCAGATTTGTACCTTGACCATTCCTGTCCCATTATCGCAGACGAGTGGCTGAATATCCTCAGAGTCTGCCATTTTCTATCACCAGCTGGACAAAGTTTACAATTGTGTTCAGAACATTTGGACCGAAGAAGACTTGATGTGATACAAACAAATTAGGGGGTGTTTGGTATACAATAAAATTTTTTATTATTAAGAATCATGTTTTTTCTTGAGAATGATGATTATTGAGAATATATAAAATATGTTTAGTTGGCTTTAAATATTTATTTGGAAATCTTTTATTATTACGTTTGGTTATAATAACATTTTTCTGAAAATTGTAATACTTTTTCAAAAATATCCTTACTTATATTAAGGTGAGAGAGAGAAAGTGAATGCAGAAATAATAGAGAAAATGATAGAAAAGAGAGAAAGATTATGAAAAAGAAAATAAGAGAGATAAATAAAAAAGAGAGATGATGAGAGAAATGAGTAAAAGACAGATAAAAGAGAAAATGAGAAAATGGAAGACACTATTATTTTTTTATATTTAAAAAAGATTCACATGGCATGGAAAATTTAGATTCTCACCCCCTACATGAAAACTTTTTGATGAAAATCTTGCTAAAAAATCATTCTGAGAAATTCATATTTTTTGAGAATCTTATTTATATATTTATAAATTAAATTTGAGAATTTAACTTTCTCAAGTTTAGTTTTTTAAGAATCTAAAAAAATTTCTTCTACCAAACACCCTTTAAAAAAAATAAAGATATACAATAGTCGAACATTCTATTTCGCATATAGTCTGATCATGACAACAATTTATTCCATTTTTTGGGATAGTGACATATTTAAGATAAAGACACAATAGTTGTTACTCCACTTTGGTTTATCAATGGCATTTAACTACATAGATCTTAATACGTTCTGGTATAAAACACAGACCTTTTATATTTGTTTCTTTTCAAGAAAGCAGCTACCTCTCAAACTGCTGAGGTTAAAAAATGATCCATTCCAGAGGAGGAGGGTAAAGCTTATTTTTTTATGCACCCGGCGAAAAAGATACCCATCCTTTCATAGAACCACAATTAGAAATAGAAATGGGGAAGAAACTTCCCTTTGGCCTCCACAATCAAAATAATTAATGTTCTTATTATCATCATATATTTGGCATACAATATACATATCTTCTAAGCCTCTTCATAAATATTTATCTATGGTAATGTATTACATACCTATCCTGATGTTCTTTATTTGGATAACATATCGTATCAAAGACACGAGGTTGCTAAACAAAAATAAGCAGAGACAGTATAAATTTGATATTATTTCTTGCACAGAGTTTATAGAATCTACCGGACAATTCATAGATATTTGGCATTAGCAACAACGTATGGAACAATGTGATATGATGCAAACAAATAAATACAAATAACTCCCATGTGTCAACCAGTATTATATTATCCATCAATGGATATAATGCTGGGAGAACAGAGGGACACATAATGACGCTGAAATCCATATGAAGAAATTAACCTCTGACAAGCAATAAACAATAGTAAAAAAAACTATAAAAAAAGAAATAGAATTCACAGAGGCAAGAAAAATGGAAGAGATCAAAGTGGATGAATGCGAAAGGAAGAAAGTCACCTGAAGATTCCAAAGTAATGGGTTCAACGAGAAAGAAAAGATTGTCGGTCTCAAAAGACGCCCAAATCAAACATCGCCTTAAATGGAGCGTTCACGTCCCCGACATAAACAAAACGAGAATGAAGATTTTTATCATATATAATAAAATATTAATGATAAATAAAAAATTATTTATTGACAATAGATAATATTAATTTTTATATAAAATATAAATTTCACATATTTTATTATTTTAATTTGAAATTAAAACAATAAATTATGAATTTTTTAAAATTAAATAAATTCCATCTTGTTCTTTTTTTAATTTCCTTCCTTTCCGTCCTATTTTGTCTCCCCGTTACTTCCTTCCAAGTTCCAAGTAAATTGTTAGCCTTCATAGCCCGAAAAGAAGCAAACTGTTAGCGCAGTCCAAATTAAGCTATTATTCTTTTTTTCTTTTTTCTTTTTTCTTTTCCCTGGCGGATATGGAAACTGAGTATTGGCTTTGCTGGATCATATGGCCTTTTTGTTCATGGATCATATAAGGCCCTTGGAAACGATTTCTTAACCCACAAACAATTCGGACCAAAGCAAAACCCACCAACAGTATTTGAAAATTTGATATTTTTGTTTTTTCAAACCAAAGGCAGAGAGAATGGGTGAGTAGCGTGGCCCAGTTGATAGCGATAGGGGAATATGTTGAGTTGAAGTGTGAAGAGTGAGGGAAGAAGTGCACGTTAGTGATGTGCAGGTTGTCTGGATAAAGAAGCCGAGAACATGAACATGGACATCAACATCCAACTGTGAGCCAGACCGGCAATATAGAGGAATAACTGACAATCAACTTGGGCCCCTTCTCGCTTTTGCTTTTAAACCACAAAATTTGCCTCTGAAATTTTAGCATCATCTTTCAATGATTTTTATATAAAGAATCCCATGCAATATTATTGTAGCGATCATCCATAATTACATTTTATTGTCTAAGCCTAAATTCAACCCTACAGTATCGGATAAACTAGTAATAGATGAGGCGAGGCATATATAAGAAGAAGAGAATGGAGATCAGAAAGCAAGGAAAATGAATGTATATATAGAGGGAAAGTGGAAAGGATTTGCATGATTGTTAGAGATGGGGACATTATGGTGTCGTATGGGAAGCAGAGGAGCAAGCACGGGATGCAATTATTTCAATTTTTATAGAAAATAAAGCGATGGAGTAAGGGAATTGTGGTCCTCAGATGAAATCCAAGCAACCCAGTTGGCTCCGTCCTCTACTTTCTGCACATTACTTCACTTTGCCATTTTTCGTCTCCGGAGACGATATAATGCAAATGAGAAAACCATCCAAAACTTGCTTCCTGCAGCAACTTACCCAATCCTATCACAACTAACTCTCTTTGTTTTATCCTATATGTTCCCAATTGTATCCCCCCAAAATACGAAACTCACCTAATCTCTTAACTTCCCCCCGGATGCTTCTTCCATCTTCAACTTTATTTGGGAATCCTAAGTCCAACCCAAATCCTCTTCACTGGGACCCATTCCTGATCACTTTCGTTAATTTTCTCTCGTTTATGTAGTTCCATGTTGAAAATGCAAAATTTCAATGATGAGAACCTTCACAAATTAATTAATTACGTGTATCCAAACAAATTCTCATATGCAGCTTTATCTATTAGCCTATGATTGTTATTTGATTGACGTGAATATGATTGCTATTGAATTTATGAAATCAACCGACTACAATGGACCAAAAAAAAAAAATCGTAAAATATTTTGTTTTAATAAAATAAATATAAATTTTAATTTAAGTAAAATTACATAACTTATTATCTGTCATTTCGAAATTCATTCAAAATCATACAACACGACAATTTAAATTTACTCAGTTGAAACTATTTTTAGGTTAAAACTCTCAAAAATACAAATTTTAGGCTATTTTTTTTATATTTGTCTTACTTTTATATATTTCTTTCTTATTTTGTATTTAATATTGATTAAAATTTTGTCTAATTTTTTATTATTTAAATACATGTTATTAAAACTGTATATTCATCCAATTTTTTTTTAAAATAATACACAATTTCAAAATTTCTGTGTTGATTTATAATAAGTAACAGAAAAGAAAAATAACGCAATGGTTTAAGTTGCAATCTGGTCCAAAACAAAATAAAATCTATAAGCAATTAATATTGTGGGGGGGGGGGGGGGAGAGCTTCTTTTCGATGTATATATGTTAGTGATCCATCATGGGAACTGTGTCGAGTAAAAGTGATTTAAAAACTCCTTTTCTCGCCGGTGAAAAGGAGGGCACATATGTACGAGTCATTATCTGAATATATCGCGAGTAGCAAAAAGTAGCATGCACGTTAACGTGAGACGTTTTACTGTAGAAAACCACGTGCATAGATGCATCAAAATTCGTCGAAGCCAGGTAAAAAGCGATTACTTAAACCAGATTTTATAGTTACTTAATGTCTGACTCCCAGAGAGAAAATCCCCTCAAAGCCTAGAGAGAGAGAAAGATTTTTGCGTATTTGTTTGCATTGGATCCTTCGCCCAAGTGGGTTTCAAACCTTCTCCTTCGGCTCTTTCTTCCTCCCTAGTCTTAAGCACAATATACACTACAGAGCTACAAATCCGAAGAAGGTTGAGAAAATCCCTCTAAAATTAAGGGAATGGTGTTTTATATATGTTCATAGGTGCACCAAATTCCATCCACCGCGCATCTTTTTCTCTATCTACTCTAGCTCTATCTACCCTTTGGATTTCTTTCTCTTCTCCTACTACATCTGGATTCTGTCAATTCTCCATATATATAAATATCCTTCTTCGCTCCATTGAGATTTCTTAATGTTATCCGAATTCAAGGGGCTGCGCATCATGGGTTTGTCAAATTCTGGAGCATTTCTCCCTGAGAAAGAATGTGTGAAAGACGTGCAATTCAATTTGGCGGTAAGACCCGCCTTCGAATTCCACGATAGAGAGTGCCAAACTTCAACACCAGAAGATTGCAAGCTCAGTCCCAAACATCTAGTTCAAGAACAAGACCAAGAAAGTGATAAAGATCAAGAGCAATGCAATGTTTCGGAGCCTGCTCCTTTATTGGAGCTCAAAATTCCATCCTACAATATGGAGGCGGAGAAAGATGATGAACCAAATGACGGGTTCAAGACTCCAACATCTTCGGATCACAAAATCCCAGCGGTCCTGAAATGCCCACCTGCACCCAGAAAGTTAAAATCAATTCCATCCAGGAAACGAAAAGCTTCTGCCTCACCAATTATACTTGATCTGTCCAAAGAGATTGAATCTTTGTTTCCCACGCTGCCACTGGAAGATCGTGGTGGTAAGATTAAGAAAGTCAAACAAGTGAATGACAGTCAATGTGGTTGAGCCTTATATAAATATTATATAGTAACTATTTTTCTATATCATTATTAATTACCTGAATGGTTTGTAGAAATTTCCTCGTAAAATGGCATCCCCAAAAATTAATGTAGTTTTCTTCTCTGATAAACGGTCTTCAACTTAATTTCAAGTGCTTTCCTTATAAATCTATTCTTTTTTTAATTTGGCGTAATTCTTTGCATGAGGATTATAGACGCATAAGAAATAGAGCAGATCTGAATCTGCATTCTGTGTTTTAGAATATGAAAACGAACAGTAGAATGTGATTTGCATAGGATTCTTGCTTTGGATCTTGTGGAAAGCGGTGACGTTGTTTCAAATTCTGTTCTTTCTTTTCTCCTTTAAATCATACGTTATGAAATGGGATTGACTTTGTTTGTATCAGAATCAGAAATAATGAGAAAGGGAAAATAGGTTGCATTGACTTTCCCAAAGTAAAGCAAACATCCCATCTTTTTTTAATCTTTTTTGTAATTCTTTCTAATTTTAAGAAGGGGGTGGGTATTGCGTGTGTAAACCCAGGTGGGATATATTCCTTTCATCGTGATGACAGGCATCAAGGGTGCTAGCTGCTAATATTAACTGGACGTACTTTTACAAGGACGAAGCAGCCACCACTGCTACCGCAACCTAATCAATTGAATCATTGCCTACTGTACCGTAATCGACATCATTAAAAGTTTCTTTTCTTTCTGACATATTATTTTCGTTGGGTAAAATATTCTTCTACGGCTGACGTAGGAGCTATAAAAAGAGGAATAAAAGATCAGTTTGACTTACAGTTTTATGTAACTAAGGCTGTGTTTGCTTTTGTGTTTGCAAACGTGATTTTATTAAAAAATCACGTTTGCATAGAAGCTTTAAAATGAAGCTTCGCTGAAAATCATATTTACAGGCACTGTAAACGGACTTTTAAAAGAATCTACCGCGAAATCAAACAGGCTGTAAATCTATTGTTTTCGGGTGAATAAAGGTTTTGTGATAGAGGCATAATATAGTTAGTTTGATAATGAGTAAGTTGGGTAGCTGTGTATGCAATATGCTGCTCCATCCCTCCTTGCTATTTTCCTCCACAACCCAGAAGCTGAGCTATACATAGGAGCGAGGGACATGTAAATTCTTTTTGCCACATTTCATTTTAGCAAAATATTCCCTAAGCGTTGATTTATGGACTCAGTAGTGCATGATTTTGTATTTTGAATTGAATGGCTGGTGTGCCTCGATTATTGGCATCCAAGTCCTTAAATGACTTTTGGGATCGATTATCCATTTGTTAAACTCCAAATCCCCCACTTCGGAAAAAAATTACTTTTAATTATATATCCTTCATTTTGCCTTGATGGGTTGAATTATACCAATTAATTATTAAAATTACTTTCATTGGCTCCTATTTTCATTGACTTAGCTAGCTTGCGTATTTCCTTACAAATGTTATACAGATATTACCCACTAATTTAGGCGGTTAAGTAAAACAGACTTGTCACAATATGCAATGCATATTTTATAATAAACAATGCAATAGAGAAGGCAAAAATATGTGGTGGGCATAAGGGAGCATGGATTTTCCATCCACTTTTGTTTGTTCCCCCACGGTGGGGTTGGTGATTATGGATCGGGCCAATTTAGTTGGGTTCCTTCGTGAAAATTAGCACTAGCCAATAGGAGGTGTTGACAAAGAGTGCGGACATGTTAATTAAGACATCAAATTTAATAGAGAGACATAACTCAAATCATTGTAGTACGGGCTATTCACAAACTGGGTTTCAAATTCTATGATTTGGTAGATGCGAGAGGATTTGTAGGTGGAATACGGGTGATGTGAAAAGAGGGACTAAGAGGCATTTTAGTTTTGAGCAAAAATTACCGGTTTATTTCGTTGAAAATACATAATCCGAACCAAGCTTCTTGAGTGTGTTTACTATGGTGTATGGGTGTCCTAAAAAACAAGTAGAAGAGAGTTGTGAGATAATTTGTCAATTTTGGCTATACAACTAAATGAACCATGGCTCATTGTGGGAGATTTCAATAAAATAGCTAACATAAACGAACAAAAAGGAGGACCATGGGCAAGCATATCAAGATGCATAACCTTTTTTAACTGGATCAATAACACAAGGTTGATTGAACTGGAAGTAAATGTACCGTTCTACATTCTACAAAAAATTTAATTTTTAATGGAGACTTTAAGGTGGTGACCCTTAAAGTCGCCACTAAAAGATGATATTTATAGTGGCGACATGGTCGCCACTAAAAATTACCTTTTGGTGGTGACTCAGTCAGAGTCGCCACCGAAACGGTATTAGTTATACACCTTTTAGTGGCGACTTAAACTATGTCGCCACTAAAATTATTCAGTGGCGACCTGTAGTCGCCACTGAAAGGTAAGAGTAATGTAAAATAAATAAATAAAAGTATAGACATGTATTTTCTTTCGGTTGCTTTCAAAACTCAATCTTTATTTTTAGTGTATGTATAAAATTTAATTTTTTTAAGAAATTATATAAAAAATTATTTACTTTTTAAAAGTATTGTTATGTTAATATTGTTAACAAAATTTTTAGAAATTTATTTAATTAGTTTAAAGGAAAGTTTAACTAAATTGTATCTTTACTTAAACTATATAAACTCTTAATTTATGAAAATTACAGAGCAGTTGCTAGTAAGTTTTATAGTGTTTCGATATATTTTTCTTTAATTTTTACTCTAATATTTACAATAGTGTAAGAAATATGCATAACACTTTATTAGTGCCATCAAAATATTCACATGGTCTAGTCTTCGACTTATTCTGTGCATCTAGCACCTGAAAATGTAATTGGCACACTTGTCAATTGTAACACCTACTTACTAGCATCATTTTTCATATATCTATATCGTAGAATGTTTCTTATTATCTATAAATTTCTGTCAATGACCACTTAGTCCATAAATTTATTTATTCACTTATATTGTTACTTATCTTTATTTCTATTATATATAATTTTTTTATGAGCATACATGAGTTTCAGGTTATTCCAAATATTTTCAAATTTCATTTTCTTAAAGATAGGAGAATCAAACTAACTAGGCATGATACACATTACATGCACACAAAGGCTCTCACGCTATAAAAGAAAAGTATGCAGTTCATCACTTAACTTACATCAAACTATGTGCTATCTAAAAAGGACTTGGTATTTTACTAAGCCATCTCACATATATTGCATTCCCAGAAAATATATAATCCATATCTATATTCAGAGGAGTCAACCTTGGGAATCTTGTTGCTCACTTTTTGCTGAAATACCTGGAATGTGATTGTATATATATAAAAAGATGAGATGTTAATCTCAATAGCTAGCAAATTTTAAGAAAAATAGTACACAATCCATTTCTTAAAACATCTCAATTTATTTCACTAAAACATAAGCATTGACTATACATACGTACATTATCTTGGTCACACTAGAGATCTATAACATGTTAGTCTACTTACCTAATGCAGTCCCATACCTGCAAAGGGTTATGTATCTCCTATTATTGGCCAATACGTGGGGGAATTGGGGCTTACTTGGCACACTTTAAGCACCCCTTAATTCCCGAGAATGCATACATAACATATCTTTAGACCATCATTCATCATAACACAAAAGTCAGGCAGTCAGTGAAATTGATAAATTCAAGTTTATAAACATAAAGAGTGTTTTAAGGAAAAGTTAGCTACCTCAATTCCAGTACAATCACTTCCTTTCCAAGGCTGCCAAGGTTACAACCAGCTACTCAAACTAAAACATATAAAATCCTTTGGTTAATACATGCATATGAGCACCTAAAATCTTAAGTCTCTTGTTTAAGAGTTTCTGTTCTCCTAAAAGACTTGTAATTCTGTTCAGTTTTGGAATTATTATTAAATATAATAAAAGTTCTCCAAAAATTATAAAATTTTGTATGGAGGTTCCTTTATATGTGTATTTTATTTTGTGGATCTCTTAACTCTTAAATATTCTATTCACCATAAGAAGTACCTCCTTAACCCAGAAAAGTGCATATTGGTTTTGGTTCCATTTCTATTTTGGTTTCCATTCCTTTAGATGGGTAAATTTTCCTTAAAATTCGTGATATTTTATATACAGTATCTAGATATGTTATATAATTACCATAAAAATTTTAAGTAAATTATAATTCATTTGTCCCCTTAAATAACCTAATTTTTATAGCTGCCCCCAGTTCTGGTCTATTCTGACTCACTTTCTGTCCCACAGAATTTCTATATTTTATTATATACCTTAAACTACCCAGAATTTTCTAAAATTTGGTGGAGACCTTAGTTAGTATTCGTTTAACATGAAATAAAATTTTCATATGAAAATTCAACATCTAACTCCTTCATTGTTTAGTATTTCCATCAATAGCCTAAACTATCCCATGAATTTTTCTCTGCACGGTTTTGATTGCAAATGGCATATTTTTAGATTCTAAAAAATCAAAAAAATATTCAGAATTGATTATTAATATTTCAAGACTTTTCTCACAAAAAATTAGAGAATTTAAAGGTCATTTACTCAATTTATCAAGTCAAGGTTTTTAGGTGCAAAAAGGGTTCTGTGTTCTTGAACTTAAGCCTTCAATGTTTTATGACCTTTACTCACTAATTAGACCATAACTCACTCATATATACTCCAAATGGGGTGTGTCCAGTGGTCATTTAACCGCGAGACATATATATACATTTTTTAAAGTTAACAATTTCTTCATATTCTTTATAGATTAGTCACAGAAATTCAAAAATCGAAGCTATTATCACTATTCAAAATTTCAGACCCGATTTTGACCTCTCCTTACTCACTGGGGCATAACTCTCTCATATTAAATCCGATTGATATGATTTCAAAGGTTATAGAAATCTAAGACATAGGGCCACAACTTCTCTACTGAATATTTTTTCAAATGTTATTTAATTATTAGCCAAAAATTCGTCCATGCAGAACCTAAAGTTAACATAATAAACCCTAAACCAGATTTGTTTTACAAGAAGGCAAACTTACCTTGTGTAGAAACACTTTTATTGCTCCAAATTTTTCATCTAGCTTCTTCCATTGGCTTCCCTTTACACCCAGCTCTGTTCTTGTATGAAAAATGATGGGTAAAGTTTCAATTTTTCAGCACTCAAACTCTCATTCTCACTACCACAAGGTGAAGGAAGGAAAGAAGAAAAAATTCTCTCAATTTCTAGGCATTTCTTCTCTCAAATTTATGGTTATTCTCTCTCTCTCTCTCCCTCTTTCTCTCTTCCTCTCTTTCTATCTTAGACTCCCTCTTGTTAATGGTCTTTATAGAGCAAAGCAACAATTGATTAAAACAAAATGGGGAAGGTGTTTGATTTCTCTCTCTCTTGTCATGGTTTGTGAAAACAAAATGAAGAAGGTGTATGGTTTCTCTCCCTCTTGTCATGGTTTGTAGAAATAAAATGAGAAAGGTGCATGGTGGCTGCAAGGTAGCATCCTTTGATGGTGCTACTTGACAACTCCTTAGTTGTTTTATCTTGCCAATTCTAGATTAATGATGTCCTAAAAATATATTTGTATCATTCCCCCATCCATTATGATCCTAAGAATTTTATTTATATGATTCATGATTAATTATATGTCACCTATTTTTTTAATATCTTATTGTTACATAACTAAGTATTTTAATTCTTGGTCATATGTATCTTTTACTTTTTCTTAGATTTATCTAACATTATCATAGACTTAGGATGTTACATCAATGGCATTATTCATTATTGCAACCTTTGAAATGTTGAAATTTTTAATAATAAATTTTTGATATTCGAGATTCTGATGATGATTTTCATAAGTTTTGTATATTTAAATTTTTAATAATAAAACTTCAAGACATATTTTAAAATAAAATAATTTTTAAAAGATTAAGTATAAAAAATTAAAATTTAAAAAATAAAGTTAAATAAAAAGTAAAAACAACTAAGAAAAAAATTAATTACCATTAAAATAAATTTAATATATATATATATATATATATATATATATATATATATATATATATATATAACAGAGGGGTGACATAGCCGTCCTCTCAGAAGAAAAATAACAAGAAAATAAATAACAGAGGGGCAAAAAAGCCATCATCTAAAAAAGTAAATAACAAAAAAGTAAATAATAAAAAGATGAAAAATAAATAACAGAGAGGCAACAAAGCCATCCTCTAAAAAAATAAATAATAAGGAAATAAATAAGAAGATAAATACAACATCAAGTATAAATATTAAAATTAAGAGTTAGATAAATTATTATTTTCATACCAAGAGTTTCTCTCTTTCAACTTAGCATTAGGAGATTAGTTCTCCATAATCAAGGTAAGAAAATAAAATGAAAGATGAAGAAGCATGATAAAACTTATGAAAGAAAGTAAAGATACAAAATGTCTAAAGAGAGAAAAATATTACAAACACTTAGAACTTCAACAAAGATTTCTCAAAATCACTCTTCAGCTTTTCTCCTCTCTCTTTAGCTCACAAGATGTCTCTATTTATAGACAAAATAAGGAAAGTAGGTGACAAAAATGGTGGGTAGCAAATTGCACTAAAGTTGACAAGTTGTACTGCATTATGTGCCCCAAAATTCATCGTGATATATCGCCTTGATAGCCATTGAATCTACTGATCCTATCTACATAAAAATTATATATATTTTCATTATTGTTCCATCCATATAAGGTAGAGAAAAATTGGCCATGTATTTTGTGATTTATGGCCAAAACACTGCAGCAAGGTCAGGCTGGACTGCAACAGTAAACATGTTTAGTTCTAACCCAATTATGGCCCTTTTAGTGTCCAAATTTGCTGACTACTTGAACATAAAAGTTGTAGAAAATTATATCTTCTATTCACCTACAAAATTTAATATCCATTAAATATGTATTTTCTGAAATATGGTCCAAATACTACAGTATGGTTTGATTGGACTGCAACAGTAAACATGTTTTATTCTAGCCCAATTTCGGCCCTTTGGATGTCTAAATTTGCTGATCACATAAACATGAAAATTGTATGAAATTATATCAGATATTTATCTACCAAATTTTGTACATAATATATACGTATTGTCTGAGATACGACCAAAATACTATAATAAGATTAAGTTGAAAAGCAAGCAGCAAACAAATTTTTAACATTGAGTGTTTTGCCTTGAATCTTTATATTTCAATTCTTTTAGAAATGTGGTCATAAATCAAGATTGAATTGATACATATATCCATTAAGATGTGTCTCATGAGACAAAAAGATAATGCTCCTTACTCAGCCATCCTTAATGAATTTATTTTGTCTGCTTGATTTATAAACATCATTTCTAAAAAATCACAATTTAACTTTGATTCCTCTAATTGAGTCAATTTCCTATTCTTCTCTTTACCTATAAAAATACACAAAACTAAAGACAAATAAGGGAGATAAATGCTTAATTAAGACAAAAAGATAAGATAAAAATATTTAATTTATGAGTACAAAAATCACTCATCAAATACCCTCAAACTTAATCTTTTGTTTGTCCTCAAGCAAAACACACAAACTTCAAAATTCAAAAGATGAGTGAGTTTTGAGTTGTTTTTGGCTTACTAAGCATTCCTCAAAGATTTAAAATGTGCAACCAAGGAAAATATCAAACTTCCAAGTTTATGTAAAACTCTAATTCAAATGCAACATATAGTTTACTATTGAATCCAAAGAATGTGTGTGATAATCTTATAACATTAGACTTTTTGCATTCAAATAAATTTACATAATCAAACATTTAAAACAGATCTCCAGAGTTTTACATTTGAGACTCCATAAGCTTATTTTTCATGTCACTCTCTACTAATGTAGACTAATCATAACATTTAATATCATTAAGACTTTCATTAGGCTTGTAATATATGGCATAGGTTAAAGGTGGAAAAAAAGATATTAATTAAAGCTTAATTCACTCTATAACATACATGATCATTTAAGTCCTCCCAAATGTTTTTGATATTATCATCTGAATTCTATCTCCAACCTTATCCTCATCCTTATGTTATTTGCTCATGCTACTTTTTTTTTTGTAAACACCCCCAAACTTATTTATTTGGGAAGTTCTATTTTTTCTCTTTTTTTTTTCTTTTTAAACTTCTTCCATTCACCCATGAACCGTAACTTTTCAAATGATCATTCCTGTGAGTGAAAGGTAAAAGTTAAAAATATTTTTGTTTAAAGGTTAGATAATAATATAGGTGTACAAGAAAGGATAAATATAGACTCAAAATGGGTTACTATGGATGGCATAATGTGTAGGTTAGTTTGAAAGGTTCAAACGATTCCAACAATGCCTAATTTATTTCTTAAATAGAAAATAGTCTAGAATTTCGTTTCAAGTGACAATCAAATAAGTTCTAGAGTTTTATGAGATCACTTAGCATATTTGAATCACATAAATATTTTCTGAATAAACAATCAATCAAATGTAAAAGATTAAGTGCTCAGGATATTATGATTCTTAAGTAAAATATAGGTTACAATTGAGTTCAGGTTCACACATAACACTTAGAACTCATCTATTTTCCTAAGGTTATAAGCACTTTAAATCATTTTCATCATTGGTGTTAATTTTTCCTATTCCGAAAACATTACTCAGTTTTTTTTTTTTGAAATCTAGGTGCTGGAACCTATACAGAGATAGGAGGCTAGACACCCACGTCCACTTTTTTTTGAAGAAGAAGAAAGAAAAAGGACAAGCACAAAACAAACAACAAAAATTGAAAGAGATATTATTTGGAAGGAAATTTAGGAAAAGATGAACCTGCAATAAACTAACCAAAAAATAAAAATTTATTCAATTAAATAAAAGGTGTTACAGATGAAGATCCAAATCCAAATCCAATTTGCGCTTTTTGCGGTTGTCTGCCGTCCAATCTATTTGAGTTGTAGCTTGATCAGGAATATGAACATATGCTTGTAATGCATCAATCAATTCATCAGCATTTGAAGCCGAGATGAGAATTTGTCGTGCTGAGTGTGAGATAAACCTTTGTTATATAGCTTGATCAAGAAAAGACAGCAACCCATCAAAGAAATTGTTAACATTCAACAGACCTATGGGTTTATGGTGGATATTCAATTGTGCCTAGGAAACTATTTGAAAAATTTACTCCAAAGTACCAAAACCACCTGGTAAGGCAATGAAAGCATCAGCGTTGTTCATCATTCTAGCAATGCGTTCATGCATGGAGGCTATCCTAAATTCTTCTCCAATTATTTTTCTGATGATGTTTGATACAGTTAGAGTTGTAGAAATAATACTAAGAACTTGGCATTCTCCTACATGTGCAGCTGTAGACACACACCCCATCAACCCACAACTACCTTCACCATAGACTAAATGAATTTTTCTCCTGGTCAGTACAATACCCAAATTTTATGCTGCTTTAACATACTCTCCATCTTTTCCAGGACTAGAACCACAAAAGACACAAATATTTCAAAATTGAAGAAATGTGATTCCTTTCATATCTGCAATCACTTTAACTTTGAGTATGAAGATAAAGATAATAATATGTGCATTTATAGAACTCAGATAAAGGCATACTTACAGCAGCTATACGTATAAGACGGTGGCATAATGACAATAGCCATGTGAGTAGGTCGATGGATGACAGCTAAATTAAAGATGAAAAATTCAAAAATAACAGCACGCATGCATATGTACAGTAGTTGTGATTGTGGCTCACATCTTCCTCTGGTTTTACGTCCAGTAACGGCTTAAACGCCCTTTAAGGGTCGATGATATACTTCCCATCCAATTTTCTTATAAATTGGCAAACAGGGTCTTTTAATATCAGATTTCCAAGACTATATCGTTTTTGTTCTTTTTTAAAATGGGGCCATAAACCAACAATCCCGATATGCACAGATCCACTAGGATGCGTCTCAAGAGACATTGGATGAAACTCATCATCCAATAATTCCTTACTCAAGCCATCCTTAATAAATTTTATTTTATCTTCTCGATTTACATGAACCCATCCCAAAGAACGGAAACGTGTGTTGCAAGTTTCACGTCCACATTTATGGCAGACACCCATTCTTTTAGCTCTATGCTTTTTAGCAAAACTACTTTTTCCTAAACTAGGCATGTAAGAGATGTAACCATTTGCAGACTCACCTGTTAATCGTACCTTAACTTCAATTAGCCAACGAATATCAGTAGGTATCCCAATTATCATCATCAACCTTAATCTTTCAGCCTATGCTTTATAAATTTTCAACAATGCATTGGGTGGAAGAGAAGGAAAATGATTTTTCAAATTTGCAAGTATGTCTTCCATTCTCAATTCAAAATTTTTTTTTGAAGAAAAATTAAAAGCAACAAAACCAAGAAAACAATAGCAATTCAAAAGAAAATATTAATGAGGGAACAAATTAATGCAAACTAAATAATAAAAAAATCTCACCTAAATAGCGTGCGTAGCAATTTTTGACAAAGGAAGCAAATCAATCTTGGTAGACAGGATCACGCAGAAGTGTCTCCTCTACCTCTGGGTTGCGTAATTCCAAAAATAATTTCAATCTTTGGCCATTGACTTTAAACACATCACCATTTTTGAGATTTTCAATCTCTACTGCACCATATGGATAAACAGTACGAACAATGAATGGTCATGACCACCAAGAATGCAATTTTCTTGGAAATAAATGCAAACGAGAGTTATATAGAAGAACTTTTTGACCTGCAATAAATGATTTTCTTAAAATATTTTTGTCATAAAAAATTTTCATTCGATCCTTATACAATTTTGCATTCTCATATGCATCATTAATTATTTCTTCTAGTTCATTGAGTTGAAGCTTCCTATGGGAACCTGCTTTGTCAAGAGCAAAGTTAAATTGTTTGATGGCCTAATAAGCTTTATGTTCTAACTCAACAGGTAAATGACAGGCCTTGCTATACACAAGTCGGTAAGGAGATATTCCAATAGGGGTTTTAAAAGCAGTACGATAAGCCCATAAAGCATCAGAAAGTTTCAAAGACCAATTTTTTCTACTTGGGTTAATCGTTTTTTCTAAAATATTTTTAATTTCCCTATTTAAAATCTCAACTTGACCACTAGTTTAAGGGTGGTATGGGGTAGCAACTTCGTGTGTAATGCAATATTTTTTCATTAACTGCTCAAAAGGCTTATTACAAAAATGTTTTCCCCCATCACTAATGATACCCCGTGGTGTGTCAAACCTCAACAAGATGTTTTCTTTCAAGAATTTTACCACAATCTTGTGATCATTTATTTTACATGCAAGAGCCTCTACCCATTTTGACACATAATCCACAGCAACAAAAATGTATAAATTACCGAAAGAATTAGGAAAAAGACCCATAAAATTAACTCTCCAGACATCAAATATCTCAACAATAAGAATGGAAGTTAAATGCATCATATTCCTCTATGAAATACTACCCAATTTTTGACAATGCTCACAAGAACTACAATACAAATGGGCATCTTTGAACAGTGATGGCCAGTAAAAGCCACATTGTAAGACTTTTGTAGTAGTTTTTTTAGCACTAAAATGACCTCCACAAGCATGATCATGACAAAAAGAAATAACACTATATTGCTCACTCTCAGGTAGGGGTGAGCATAACCCGAACAACCCAAATAAACCCGCTTGAACCCGACAAAAAAATTATATTTCGGGTGTATCGAATTGGGTTGACGGATTCAAACGGGTGAACTTTTTTAAAAATTTCGGGTTATCGGTTCGGATCGGGTTTGGAGCATGTGAACCCGAAACAACCCGATCCGACCGATAAAACATATATATTTGAAAACAAACCTCATCAAGCATGTTGCTGGAGCTTAGTGGTAAGAATTATGTGTTGGTTTACGGGTGCCCCGAGTTCGAGTCCTAGGTGCCTTCTTGTTTTCTTTTCTTTTTTATTTCTCAATAAAACGACATCATTTAATCTGGCTATATAAGGATTCAAAAATCTGAAACCCTCATCATTTCCCCTCACGCAGCCCTCAAGTTCCTACAGCGGCACAATCTTCTTCACCTCCAACCACGTTCTTCGTAGCCATGGTCCTCACATGCAGCCTACAAGTTTGCAATGGTGCAACCTTCTTCATCTCTTTAGCCACCCTTTTCGTCATCGTCCTCCTCTCCTCTTCCCCAAAATCAAACCCAACAGAAGCTCTCCTCCATCGCTGTAAACGTACGCTGGTCTTTCTCCCAATGTTCAGATCTCCATGGAAGAACTCACCAAGCCCATCAAAAACTTCTTGCCAAATCTGATTATTGGCGATGGTAGCTTCAGTTTCATCTACAAGGGGCGTCTCTCAAACCCGAAGGGGTTGAAGTTTTGCACACGTAGTTTTTGTTCTTCTTTTTCGTTTTCTTTGTCTAGATTTTTGGTTGATTTCTCTTGGACGGTGAACCCGCTTAAACTGACCAACCTGAATGTGATCCGAACAAACCTGAATTGTACGGGTTATCTGAAAAATTGGTCAGTTTCGGATACAATTTTTTTCAACCCGATTTTTGTTCGGTCGGGTTGAATTTATGGATCAACCCGACGAACCCGACCCGTGCTCACCCCTACTCTCAGGAACACATCTTTGAATGATTTGATCAAGAAAATACTTAAATAAGTATGGATCTTCCCAAAAGAATTTCTTTACTTCTGCTAAAAAATTTATCCGATTTTGCTTACTCCAATGTGTAGGCATTTGACTTGTGGCAAGATAATTAGTAATATCAACAAACCAGGGTAACTGAGAAATATATATGAGTTGCTCATCTGGAAATGAGTCTCCGATAAGCAAGTTATTGTCACCCGATTCAACTATCAGCCTAGACAAGTGATCAGCCACAATATTTTCAGATCCTTTCTTATCCCAAATTTCTAAATCAAATTCTTGCAACAACAGTATCCATCTTATCAAACACACCTTAGCATCTTTCTTAGAAAGAAGCTACTTAAGTGCAGCATGATCTGAAAAAAAAAATACAATTTTAGATCCTAATAAATAAGATCTAAATTTGTCTAATGCAAATACCACAGCTAGTAACTCTTTTTTTGTTGTAGAATAATTCAATTGAGCATCATTAAAAGTTTTACTAGCATAGTATATCACATAAGAAAACTTTTTTAGACATTGACCAAAAACAGCTCTAATTGCATAATCAGAGGCATTACACATGATTTCAAATAGAAGATCTCAATTGGGTTGTCTAATGATGGGTGCAGAAGTGAGTAGGGATTTGAGCTTCTCAAAAGCTTGAAAGCATTTTTCATCAAACATAAAGGTGCATCTTTCGTAAGCAAATTACACAAAGGTTTGGAGATTTTGCTAAAATCTTTGATGAATCTGCGATAAAACCCTATATGGCCTAAAAAAACGTACCTCTTTCACTGTCCAAGGAGGTGGAAGATTGGAAATCAATTCAATTTTGACTTTATCTACCTCAATCCCCTGATTTGACACAATATGTCCCAAAAAAATTTCTTTTTAACCATGAAATGATATTTTTCCCAGTTTAAAACAAGGTTCTTTTCTTTACACCTAATTAAGACTAATCTTAAATGGTTTACACCTAATTAAGACTAATCTTAAATGGTGTAAATGTTCCTCAAAACTAGACCCATGCACAGAAAAATCATCCATGAATACTTCTAAAAATCGCTCTACCATATCAGAAAATATGCTTATCATGCAACGCTGAAATGTAGCAGGTGCATTGCATAATTCAAATGGTATTCGACGATAGGCAAAAGTTCCGAAAGGACAAGTAAATGTAGTTTTCTCTTAATCCTTGGGTGCAATGAGAATTTAGTTGTAACCTAAATATCCATCAAGAAAACAATAATATGCATGTCCAGCTAACCTCTTTAGCATCTGGTCTATAAAAGGAAGTGGAAAATGATTTTTTCTTGTTACAGCATTCAACTTGCGATAGTCAATACAAACACGCCACCCAGTTTGTACTCTAGTGGAAATTAATTTATTATCCTCATTCTTGACTACAGTAATGCCAGACTTCTTAGGAACTACCTGAACAGAACTGACCCATGCACTATCAGAAATCGGATAAAAGACACCCACATCAAGAAGTTTAATCACTTCAGCACTCACAACTTCTTTCATGTTTGGATTTAGACGTCTTTGTGGCTCTCTTGAGGTTTTGGCATTGTCCTCCAAATGTATCCTGTGCATGCAAATTGATGGACTAATACCTTTAATGTCTGCTATTATCCACCCTATGGCTTCACTATGCTCACTAAGGACTTTTATGGGTTCAACTTCATGTTCTCTATCTAGGTCTGATGCTATGATAACAGGTAAGGTCTTAGCAGGTCCTAGAAACACATATTTTAGAGAATCTGACAAAGGTTTTAACTTTACCTGGGGCGATTTCTCTATGGATGGTAATAGGACAGACCCAGAAGATGTAAGTGTCTCTGTTTTGACTTTTCATTCATTGGTATCCATTAATCGATTAGTCTCTAACAGGAAATTTATTTCATTGATCAAACATTCCTCATCTATGTCCATGTTGAAGTAAGCCAAACATTTTTCTAAAGGGTCATCATCAAAAGAACTTAAAAATTAATCATCAGCTATACTCTCAATCATGTTGACCTAACATAAATCAGTAATATCCACAGGTTGACGAGAGACATTAAAAAAATTAAGTTCTACAGTCATATTTCCAAAAGATAAATTCAAAATTCCATTTTGACAATTAATGATCGCATTGGATGTTGCAAGAAATGGTCTACCCAAAATGACTAAAATTTGTGTCTCTGTATTCTCAACAAGTTCAATGTCTAGAACAATAAAATCTACTGGAAAGTAGAATTTATCAACCTTAATGAGCACATCCTCTATGACACCTCTAGGAATTTTTGTGGACCTATCAGCTAACTGAAGGATTACTGATGTAGGTTTTAACTTTCCTAACCCAAGTTTTGCATACATAGAGTACGGCAACAGATTCACACTTGCTCCTAGATCAAGTAAGGCTCGGTTAATCACATGGTCACCTATAACACAAGAAATTGTAGGACAACCGGGATCTTTGTACTTGACAGGAGTTTTTTGTTGAATTATGGAGCTCACTTATTCGGTCAAAAATGCCTTTTTCGGAACATTAGTTTTCCTTTTCACTGTGCAAAGATCTTTCAAAAATTTTGAGTAAGCAGATACTTGTTTGATAGCGTCAAGAAAAGAGATGTTAATGCTTACTTGCTTAAACATCTCTAAAATGTCACTATATTGAGTACATTTCTTATTTATCTCAAGTCTTTGTGGGAATGGAGCTTTAGGGACACAAAGAATATGTTCACTTTTATTCTCACTTGAGTCATTGATTTGTGGTTCATGCTGACTCTGTTCTTTAGTTTCAGGCATGTAAAATTGATTATCAATTACTTTTCTAGATCTAAGGGTCGTTACAGACTTCACTTTCTCATTCGGATTTGTTGATGATTCTACTTCAAATTGACCCTTAGGATTAGGAATAGGTTAACTAGAGAATTTTCCTTTCTCTCTCTCCTACAATATTGACTATTGGACCCAATTGTATTTCAAACTTTGAAATAGATTGAGTGTGGGATTGTAAAGCTTGTTGAGTTGATTGCATGAATTGCTGCAAAGTATCTTCCAAAGAGTATCTTCTTTGTTGTGGTACCCCGAAAGGAGAAGCATATTGAGGAACTGGAGGATATGAGTGAGGAAGGGCAAATTGTTGCCCACCTTGATTCATTGAAGGTTGATTTTTTCTCCATAAAAAGTTTGGATGATTTCTCCAATTTAGATTATATGTAGGTGCAAACGGGCTGTCTAATGATTTTCCATGAAATTGAAGAGAATTGACTTGCTCAGAGAATGCATCTTGGTAAGCTGGTATGAATGGATAAGATTGTATAATGTGAGATGTACTAGAACATAAGGCACATGCCTCTATTCTAGTATTGGTAGAAGGGTTCAGAGTGTGGCTTAAAGTTAAAATTTCGACATTTCTAGTCAGGCTAGCTAAGGCAATTCTCATATCTGTGTCATCACTCACCTCATAAATTCTTTCCTTTTTGTGTGTTTGAGACTTTTTATCCCTGGAATCTATACAGTTCCAATGTTGAGAATTTTCATATAAAGATCCTAAGGATTTCCAAACTTCTCCCTCATTCAGTTGTAAAAATCTACCACCATACATGCTTTGGATCATTTGACGGTTTGATGAAGTTAAACCATCATAGAAATATTTTACCAATCTCCAAATTTCAAAACCATGATGAGAACATTTCAAAAAAAGATCATTAAATCTTTCCCAACATTCGAAAAATTGTTCACCCTCTTTTTGACAAAAATTAGAAATTTCTCTCCAAAGGACATCAGTTTTAGACATGGGAAAATTTTTTGTCAGAAACTTATTTACCAATTGGTTCCAACTAGTAATAGTTCCTGTAGGAAGGGAGTTCAACCCGGCTTTAGCTTTATCTTTTAATGAGAATGGAAACATTATAAGCCTAATTGACTCAACATTGAAATTTTGAAAACGAAATCTTGAACAAATTTCAAGACATTCCTTCACATGCATGTATGGATCTTCTCTTTTCAAACCATAAAATGATGGTAAAAGTTGAAGTATGGTTGGTTTGAGTTCAAAGTGAGTTGCAGTAGTTTGTGACAAAACTATGCAAGATGGAGTATTGACTATGACAGGTGAGAAGTACTCCATAAGAGTTTTCTCATGCACAACTTGTTCTTCCATTTTTTATTATGTCTCAACAAAGTCTAATGTTTCAATTTTAAAATCAATGGGTGATCCTAAACTTTTCCTAATCAAACGCTGATCTTTATCATGTTTCCAAACACACATAAACTAAAAGAAAAATTATAAACAAATATTTTTAATAGTATATAACACAATTAAAAGAGGATAATTTTACAACTTAGTAACATATATATACAATGTTAACTACAAGTAACAAAATGCAAATACAACAAAAAATCACAAAATTTTGCAACAAAGAAATTTTTTTTTCACAAAGAAAATTTTCTATACAAAAAATAAATAAATATTCTAAATAATAACTAGTGGAAGAATTATACTTACCTAGATCTAATTAGCTCTTTCGGCAGAATCCCTGGCAACGGCGCCAAAAACTTGTTGTTTTTATTAAAACTCACAAGTTCACGAATCTATTAGAGCATAGATTTAGTGGTATGCAAGGTCAATCCCACGAGGATTGCCAATTGAGAAAATTTAATTTAGATCCAAAATAAATATTTCTAACTTAGTTGCCAAAATGTTTATTTTGTGAGAAAAGTACTGAACAGAGTTTGTAAAGAATTAAAATACTGAAATTAAATATGAATGTATTCAAAGTAAGAAACTTGCTAAGGTTAGGGAATCCACTCTTGGTACATCAAATAATAATAAATTTTAACTCTTTTATTACTCAAATGGAATCCTCACATAAATGAGGTTCCATTCGGAAGATATGTTACATTAAGCGCGCTTTGGTTTACAGATAAAGTGTATTTTCCTTCTTTTATTATATTACTAATAGTAAATAATTTTTGTAAAATGGATTCAAGTATACATCGTGCCAATCATTATATTGTCTATAATAAATCAAGAATGATTCAAACATTTATTGTGCTCAAGATTGTTTACAATGTATCAAGATTTTCACTTTACAAAATTTAAAATAAAAAGATGTAAAAGGAAGAAAAATATACAAATAAAGTCAATAATAATAATATAAAGTAGGCGGTAAAACCAGCCATTAAAAAAAATAAAATAACAAGAAAATAAATCATAGAAGTGCAGAAAATAAATAACAGAATGGCAACAAAGTCATCCTCTAAAAAAATAAATAATAGAAGTGTAAAAAATAAATAATAGAGGGACAACAAAGCCATCCTCTAAAAAAGTAAACAACAAGAAAATAAATAACATAGAGGCGACATAGCCGTCCGCTCAGAAGAAAAATAACAAGAAAATAATAACAGAGAAAAAAAAACAGAGGGGCAACAAAGCCATCCTCTAAGAAAGTAAATAACAAGAAAGTAAATAATAGAAAACCAGAAAATAAATAATAGAGGGGCAACAAAGCCATCCTCTAAGAAAATAAATAACAAGAAAATAAATAACAGAGATGCGACATAACCTTCCTGTCAGAAAAAATAACAAGAAAATAACAACAGATAAAATAAATAACAGAGGGGCAATAAAGTCATCCTCTAAGAAAGTAAATAATAGAAAGACAGAAAATAAATAACAGCGGAGCAACAAAACCATCATCTAAGAAAATAAATAACAAGAAAATAAATAATAGAAGTGTAGAAAATAAATAACAGAGGGGTAACAAAGCCATCCTCTAAGAAAGTAAATAACAAGAAAATAAATAAGAAGATAAATACAACATCAAGTATAAACATTAAAATTAAGAGTTATATAAATTATTATTTTCATACCAAGAGTTTCACCCTTTCACCTTAGCATTAGGAGATTAGTTCTCCATAATCAAGGTAAGAAAACAAAATGAAATATGAAGAAGTATGATAAAACTTATGAAAGAAAGTAAGATACATAATGTATAAAGAGAAAAAAAAAAATTACAAACACTTAGAACTTCAACAAAGATTTTTCAAACTCACTCTTCAGCCTTTCTCCCCTCCCTTTAGCTCACAAGATGTCTCTATTTATAGACCAAATAAGGGAAGTAAGTGACAAAAATGGTGGGTAGCAAATTGCACTAAAGTTGACAAGTGTTGTTGCATTATATTTCCCGAAAGTCATCGTGATATATCATCTTGATAGCCACTGAATTTGCTGATCCAATCAACATAAAAGTTGTATATATTTTCATTATATTTCCAGCCATATAAGGTAGAGAAAAATTGGCCACGTATTTTGTGATTTATGGCCAAAACACTGCAGTAAGGTCAGGCTATACTGCAACAATAAATATGTTCGGTTATAACCCAATTGTGGCCCTTTTAGTGTCCAAATTTGCTGACCGCTTGAACATCAAAGTTGTAGAAAATTATATCTTCTATTCACCTACAAAATTTAGTATCCATTAAATATGTAGTTTCTGAAATATTGCCCAAATACTACAATAAGGTTGGACTGGACTGCAATAGTAAACATGTTCTGTTCTAGCCAAATTTCGGCCCTCTGGATGTCTGAATTTGTTGATTACATAAACATGAAAGTTGTATAAAATTATGTCAGCTATTCATGTACCAAATTTCGTACATAATATATACGTATTGTCTGAGATACGGCCAAAATACTGTAGTAAGATCAAGTTGAAAAACAAGCAGCAAACAAATTTTTAACATTGAGTGTTTTGTCTTGAATCTTTATATTTCAATTCTTTTAGAAATGTGGTCATAAATCAAGATTGAATTGATGCATATATCCATTAAAATGTGTCTCAAGAGACAAAAAGATAATGCTCCTTACTCAGCCATCCTTAATGAATTTATTTTGTCTGTTTGATTTATAGACATCATTTTCAAAAAATCACAATTTAACTTTGATTCCTCTAATTGAGTCAATTTTCTATTCTTCTCTTCATCTATAAAAATAAATAAAACTAAAGACAAATAAGGGAGATAAATGATTAATTAAGGCAAAAAGATATGATAAAAAAATTTAATTTATGAGTACAAAATTCATTCATCACTTCCCTTGTGAAAGAAGAACGATTACTTTGTTATTTCATGAAGTACCACATTAGTTAGTAACATGTTTTTGAATTTTTTTCAGCCACCTTGGGACTTAGATGTTGGAGATAAGTTTATAATCCATTATACATATGGATGCGATTACAATCTAAAAGTGAGTTGATCTCTCCTACCTTTGTTATATTATATTAAAGTAAGGTAGCAAAATTGTAATTCTCATAAATATTCATTTTGCTTTTGTCTACCCATATGGAAAATCTAGTCTTGCTTACTTATTGGTGTATTGTGCTTTACGTTATGTATTTCCTATTGTTTCTCCATCCAGGGGGAATTGACTTATGGGAAGATTGGAGAATGGCGTTTTGACAAGAGATCATATCTTATGGGTCCTCCACCAAAAAACCTTTCCTTACCCCCTCCAGGGGTTCCTAAAAGTGTGGTAAGTTCAAATCTCCCAATTTTCTAGGTGTGTTGCTTAGAAATCATTAATTAAAGCCTGCTTGGTTTGGAGTTGAAGCATTTGGCGGTTGCTCTTTTCCAAACATTCTAAAGTCAATGGTGGTATGTTTCAAGTAGAATTGACCAAGTATAATTTTTTACTTCTATCAAATGTCTTATCAAATTTCTTTTTTTCTTACAATGATAATATTGATGTTTGAACTTTGAAACTTTTGTAAAGTATTCAAAATTTTCACGTATAAATCACTCTTAATTATTTTTAAAGTATAAGATTTTTTATTATGATGAAATTAGGCTATTTCTCAATCATGAAAATAGAGGATATAAATATGTTATGCTGGATTTCACTCCAAAAACTGATAAGTTATGAAATAAGTTTTTAAGCAAACTTATTAAATATTTGAGATGAAATTGAGTGACTTGGTTCTTTATTCTATTTTTGGTAAATAATCATTAACTATGAGTTATATATGTTTTTGTCTTAGCAACTTACTTAACACAAATTTTTTATACACATTTTTTTGTTGGACTAATAGGAGGCCTCTTTTGCAGAATGTCAATCACAATATACATGTATGACGAAGATGTTGATGACATGATATCTATTGCTGAGTATGGCCAAGAATACGGCAAGGAAAATCCAACTATACTTGGTCTTAACCAATGTCTTTTGATAAATTTTTATAGTTTGTGATAGAAGCACTAATGGTATATTTTCATTGTGTTAGGATTAATTAATTTCGTTTGTAAATAGTTACTTATTTTTGAAATGTAACTAGTTACATTACTTTAAATATTTATAGTTGAACTAATTGTAGTTGAATATAAGTTTAAATAAAAATTTCTATTCTTTTTATTATGATTTTAGCAAGATAACTAATATGTCAATTCTATTTTTTGTTTTTTTAATTATTTTGCTAGTAGAAATTAACATCTACAAATTTTAATAATAAAAAATGAATATAAAAGAAATTGAATATTAGACTTTTAGTGGCGATTAAAGTCGTCACTGAATGTATTAAATAATATATAATTTGAAGTTTTAGAGGCGATTAAAGTCACTACTAAAATTACACTTTTTGTGGCGACCTTGAAAATTTGCCATCAAAAATAGAATCAGTGGCGACTTTAATCTCCACTGAAAGTAGATTTTGAGTGGCGACCAAGTAAAGTCGTCACTGAAAGTAGATTTTCAGTGGCGATTTTTAGTCCTTTGTGATAACTTTAGTCGCCACTAAAAACATTTAGCAACAAAATTATCAGCGACAAGGTGGTTGCGACAAAAAGTCGCCCCTGAAATTTTTTAGCGGCGACTTTAGTCGCCCCTAAAACGTATTTTTTTGTAGTGTTGGAGGGAGCCACTTTGAGATGGAAGAGAAAGAGTGTTCAAATAGCTAGATCTGCACTGTGCAAAAATTCATGGAGAACTAGATTTGAAAATGTTACTGTGAAAGTACTTACACGGATCCATTATGATCACCACCCCCTACTTATTTGTTCTTCTCCTGGGATCACTGGAAATAAAATATGTCCTTTCAGGCAATGTGGCAAATGCATGCACAGGGAATTCCAAGATCTAGTCAAGTCCATTTGGAATTCAAACATTGAGCCCAGCAAGATGCTTAAAGACTTGCAAAACACCTTGAATCAGTGGAACAAAACTGTTTTCGGCAATATTCACAAGGGAAAAGGGATCCTTCTTAGAAGAATTGGTGGGATACAAAGAACCAGGGATTATGGAAGAAATTTTTTTTCTAGATAACCTGGAAAGAAGTCTTAAAAAAAAATTGGATGATGTGTTGGTATAAAAAGAAATTCTTTGGCATAAAAAATTCAAGAGAGGATTGGATTAAATGTGACAAACGTAACACCAAATATTACCACACCAAAACCAGCATTAGAGGAAAAAAGAATATAATTAATATGATTAGATATGCAAACAGCTATTGGATGGAAAATAATGAAGATATTGTAAAGATGGTCTCCTCTTTTTAATTTTTTTTTTTTACTGAAAATATCAATCGAAGAGAATGGCATATTACTATATGTAACTAGGGGAAAATTGATAGATGTCATCTCGAAAGTCTTACAACTCTGAGGAAAAGATAAGAAGAGCAATTTTTAATATAGGAGGGCTTAAGGCACTAGGTGAGGATGCCTATCCCATGAGTTTCTATCAAAAGAACTAGAGCATTGTAGGTTTGAGTGTTAGAAAATTTATTCAAAATAATTGGTTCAACCCCAGTTTAATCAAAGAGATAAATAGGACTCTCTTAGTCTTTATACCCAAAATAGAGAAACTTGAGTTTATAAAAGACGAGGCCTATTTCACTTTACAATGTGATATACAAATTAGTCACTAAAAATCTTATCAATCGTCTAAAATCCATTTTAAAGAAGGTAATCTCTAACTTTGTACTAGGAATAAACATTCAAGATAATATAATTAATATAAGAGAATTAGCCCATTCTATGAATAGTATGCAAAAAAAGAAATGATTTATAACTATTAAAATTAATTTAGAAAAAGCATATGATCATTTTAACTAAGGCTCTGTGGAAAAGGTACTACAAAAAATTGAATGTAGGGATGTATTCACAAGACTTGTAATGGAATGTATTTCTACCCATTCTACAATAGTCTTATGAAATGGAGAGAAAATTTATATTTTTCAACCTTCTAGAGTAATTCGTCAAGGTCACCCATTATTCCTTTATCTATTTTTCTTTTGTATAGATAAATTGTTATATATCATATCTGATGTAATTAATAGTAAAAATTATAGCCCAATCAAATTAAGAAAAAATGGCCATATTATTTTTCATTTGATATTTGAAGACGATCTTATACTTTTTTTGAAGCAAGCAAATGACAGGTTGACTGTGTGTTACAATGTTTAGCTACTTTTGGTGTAGCCTCTGGTCAATAAGTTAGCATTGAGAAGACTTGTATTTATTTTTCTAGAAATGTGAGCATCACCATGAGAGTCATCAATAGAAGTGGAATTAAGAAAGCTAATAATTTAAGAAGATACATGAGATCCTATATTTTGAATGGCAGATGGTCAAACCAAGCCTTCAAATACAGTGTAGACAAAATTTAGAATAAATTAAATGGATGGAAAAATCAATGTTTATCTCTTGTAAGTAGAATGACATTAGTGGAATATCTAATTTTAACGATGCCTATTACCTAATTTTCAAATGCAACATAGTAAAATTCCCAAAGGGGTTTTCCGTGAGATTGAGAAACTCCAACACAACTTTATATGGGGGTTGAATGAGAAAAAAAAAATGATGGCACTTGGTGGCTTGGAGAGATATATGCCTGCCAAATAAGCCAAGGGGCATTGGGATAAAGAAATTAGAGGTGATAAATGACACATTACTATGCAAGATTGGTTGGGGTGCTTACTTAAAAAAATAATCTCTAGGTACAAGTACTTACATGTAAGTATATATAGAAGGAATAAACAACCCATGCATAAGTGATGTGCATAGACAACAAACTCCCCGTTACGGAAAAACGTAGACGCATTTGGCCATTATTACTACTAGAAGCTTGCACAACAACACGACCTAATTTGGAGAGGAATAAGTTGGTTTGTAACTGTTAATGTAAAAGGGAAGTGGGACTTTGAAACTTTTAAAATACTACTAGATCACAGCATACTGGCATCCTTGCAGGTGGTTCCACTTCCACATGAGCAAGATGAAGGTGACATAATCATGTAGAGCATTGAACCGAAAAGAGAATTCACCGTTAAAACATGTATATAGGATTGAAGGGGGAGCTCATATGGAGATGGAAAGGTTTGAGAAGAATTAATTCATATGTTCATGTGGTAGGTTGTTAAAGACCAAACTCCATTACTATTGAAATCACCCAAGCGAGGAACCCACAAATTAGTAGTTACACATATAAGAATTGCATAAATACATTTACTATTACTACAGTATGTGTCTAAACATGTAATATAATTAATTGCAGAAATGTTTAATTCATACATATTTAGAGAGAAAGGAATAAGAGTGTAGACTGACTAACTAATTATAATTTTTAGTATGAGTATGGTGTTTATATCTTGATTGAGTCTTTTAGTGACCTTAAAGTTTTATTATTTAACAACATGGTAGATGCGACAATATTTAGAGTAATTTTTTAGTTTCTTTCTTTTTTTTTAGGCTCTTGTCTCTTGATTTGTACTAAAAAAAATTAATAGAAAAAGAGAGAGAGAGAAATTATTTTACAATTAAGACGAGCTAATGGGCTACAGCCTTTAGCCTTTTTTTGAGTTTAACAAAAATGGGTTAGTGGGCTGATCCAACCACACACCAACTGCTCCTGGATTTAATTGGACAGACAACCCTTACTAGGAAATGTAGAATAACATAATAAGGGAACCAGATATTCGTCGAGCTGTGAGCGTTAGGGACGCTTTTTCCCGACCTCACTGAGGACACATTTTTTGCGCTTGTCATTCTCTTTCTAACTAAACTAAAAATAATAATTTTGCCTTTCAGCACTTTTGCCTTTCAGCACATTTAGTGACCTCCATGCTTGATTTTATAGTATTCCTGAAACTTCCTTCTTCTTTTTTGGGTTCAAAATACAATACCAAACACCTTGAACCTTGCGATCTTATATATATATATACACTGAATTTCCCCAAACGTCCTTAAATTTCCTAATTTTTGTGTGTCATATCTTCAATATGAGATCCCTCACTCCTCCACCCTTTACAAAAAAAATTAGTGTCTCGAATCCAATAATTTGATAATCAAGTGCACTCTTTTATGCAGGCTTGCATATAGTTTCCTCAACCTCGATCAAGCTACACCCATCACATAATTGCATTATAATAAAATGATTTAAAAACGATTACTAGTTCGGGTGTTTGTTATGCTATTTTACGTGTATGCCAATATAATTACTATTGGCTGCGGAAAAAAGGAAAGAATCTTGACAGTCATTCCTCGAACAAGGGCATCCGAGTTATTTCAGAGGACTGTATATATTAGTATAGTGACACTATAATTATGTTTCTCCTTCTAGTCAAGTCAAGAGAGCCAAACAAATAAAATAACCAAAAAGGCAGAGAGGCTCCTGCAAATGATAAGCAACCCAACCCTTTTTGACCCTTCCTACTTTCTCTGAGGTAAAAAGCATTCGTTCTTAGATTGGGGTGTTTTGCCAGGGACCCTCTACTTCCCCACTCTATAAAGTTGCCCACTTTCACCGCTCAACTTTGAGTTTCTATGCAGAGCAAAGAACCACGATTCCTGCACTCCTATCTGACATCTGAGGTACCCTTCAGGCTTCTTCTGAAACACATTCAACAAATATAGCTACCCTGAGCCACTGAGCATCCATGGCCCAACAGGTATTCTTTTTCAACACTACTTTTTTGTTTCTTGTGATCCTTTTCTTTGCTTGTCTGCTATGAAACTGGAGACTTCTGAACCATTAATGTTTATCTCTGATTGATTTTGATGTTAGGATGAAGGCTGGCCTTTGGGTCTACAGCCATTGAATGCCAGGATTGTGTCGGCAAGAAACCCAGATAATTCCGGGTCAATATCATTCAACACCTTACTTACTGGTTCCCCATCCTCGTCTACAGATTCTTCTTCAGATTTAGACACAGAGGTCAGTGAATAGTAACAGAAATTAAGGTCATTTTTTTGTTTTAGATCAAAATGCCTCTGCTTCTGTACCCCAAAAAATAAAAAGGAAAGGCCTGTAGACTGTATGTAGTGTTGCTGTTGCCGCTTCCGTAGCAAGTACTGAGAGTGAGAGATCATGTGACATGCTGGTTCAATTACGAATTTAAAATATACATTCATTTTCGTCTTTTAGAACTTAGCAGTGGTCTCTTTCTGAAGCTGCATCCTTCTGTTATTACTCAGGCTGTTAAAATGGCCATTAGTTTCTTGGAAAAAAAAATACTTGACAATAAAATACTCATTTCTATTAAAGGAACACCTTTTAATCAAATTAATAATTTGTTAATAAAATTACTTTTTTTATAATAACTAATTAAGTAAGTGAATATCCACGAATCTTAAAATTTATAGCACGCGCTGCCCGTTGTCAGACTCTGCCTAATCTGACAAAGGGAACTTCAAGGAGCATCTTTGAGAGTTGAGACCCTAGCTATATCTAAGGTTTCAGGGTGCCTACCTTCATTTTTTAAAAAGAAAAATAAATTAATTAATCCTGCACGACGATAGTTATTGTGCTAGGTTTGTAGCAGGGCGCACAGCTCTTGTTTCCTTTGACAGCGTAGAGGACAGTATCTAAAGACAAAAGTAAAAGAAAAAATAATAATTAGTTTGAGTTTTACTCTTTTTTATTTTATTTTATTGAAAATGGAGTTTAATGTCTTCAAGTATTGATCACTTGTAGCATTTGTTGTGGAAACTTGTTCTTTGTTTGATCAGTCTACCGGGTCTTTTTTCCGGGATAAAAGTACCACGCTTGGGAGCCTTATAGGTGTGTCCAGCATTTTAGAGCTATCTAGAAGATCGTTAAGAGGCGTTAAAACAGAAGTGTTGAAGAGGAAGAAGGGCAACAAATCCAATTTCGGGTCATGGTTATTGGGTATGTGTTGGAGGACTAGCCTCGATTCTGACAAGGAGGAAAATGTTCCATCCCTTGGCCATTTTCTTGCAGTGGAAAGAAGAACCGCTAATGAAAATAGAAGGACCCGAAGCCTTCCTATTTATGGCTGTGATGAGTTTGCACCGGCTCAAACCACGTCTGATCCAAATTCACTATTTGTCAATGGCCGCGTTGCTCCCCCAAGGCAGAGTTATGAGAGAGAGAGAGATAACAGACAGGGCAATGGGTTTGGTTCAGTTGCAGAGCTGTTTCCATGCCTCTGTGGAAAAGCTGCGGGTGGCTAATTATGCTCTGGCATATGCTATATATATATATATATATATTCTCCATTTTGGTTTCCTTTGAGAAGTAGTTTTCTGGCAAAGGTGTATCTGATTGGTGCCCTCTTACTTGGTAAAGTTGTTTCCCTTGGCTGAGAGTAGGTCTGTGGCAGACGGCATCTGCATGTGCCCCTCAAGGACTAATCAGATTGACTTTGATATCCTCGTCAATTAAGATAATCGTTCAACAAATGGGATAGAATAGATTAATTTCTGCAGTTTGCTGCTAACGAGTACAAGGTAGCATATCTGGTAATTAATGCCATAAATAGGCGACTTTATTCAGACCTAAATCATTTAGTACTAGGCAAACCTTTTTAACTGGAATTTGATTTGTATATAATTTTAAATATTTACGTTTTCTGTGGAAGTGTCAAATTTTTGAAATCGATGCCTTCGCCATCGTAAACTGTGATGGCATATATTGTCTCAAAAGGAGGCTACGGGACTGCACAAATTATTCGACCAACGGAGACATGTTCTCATGACAAGCAACGTCAGCCATCAGGCCATGTTTGGTCTGTCCATTTTTACTGCTCACTTTGATACGAAAAGAAATAAATTAGAGTAACTATTTAGTTTATCAAGCAACAAGTTAAAATATTATATTTATATTTAATACAATTTTAAAAAAATTATTTAAGCAAAATAAATAACAATCTGTTTGTGTAAGTAGATTAAATAATTATTTAATAAATTATACATTTTTTTATTACAATAATAATAATAATAAAATATTTGTTAAAAATTATTTTAAAAAATTATTTTAATCTCAATAGACAACTTTTTAATTCATAAATATGATATATAATAAAAATAATATTTTTTTAATTTAATTTTAACATATATCATAATTTAAATATTATATATTAATAAAAGTTTTAATACATACCAAATAATCTTTAATTCTACTCTCAAGAAAAAGAAATGCTGGTTTAACTCACGCACGCCCAGAATCATGGATGCAGTCCATGCTATTCATTCTCATGCTATTCATTCTCAAGCAATAATATTACAAAGTTTACAACATAATATACCCACACGAGCTTACTTGGTGCCTAACGAACAAATTTCAACTTGCTCTGCATATTTCCCAAAATAGCGTGGTCGACTTCTGTCTACACTTTCTATTCCGTTGTTTCTCTTTTTAACTTTGATCTTGCCTCGCCGATTAAGCAGGTAGTTGTTGCCTTATCTTGCCAATATGAAAGCACCAGATGTCATTGTTTATCAACCCATTCATTTTCAGCGGCAATCCTTCCAGAGCCGCGGTCACCCATCTTTCCCAGTGAACTCACATTCGTTAGTCCCTTAAAGCTGCTGCTCCCACCCTCTTTCAAGTTTCGGGATTTCCTTGACTTGCTTTCCTTGGAACCATCATCTTCTGGACTTCTGTCGTCTTGACTTTCTATATTCACAACCACCAGTCTGGCTATGGTACTTCGGCAAAATGGACAAACAGGTGGGGTAAGACAAGCAGTAGCGGGATTGGGCTTCTTGTAACAACAGAGGGCTAGTGTGCATTGTGCACACATCTGGTGCCCGCACTCCTGCAGTTCAATTGTGCACGCCTGTTCAAAGCAGATGCAGCATAATTCCCTTTCACTGCCCTGCATTATATTAAGTGCCACAATTTTAAATTTGTCTTCTTTCAAAAAATAAAGCTTGAACCGTTGCTGCAACTCAAAATTATCCAATTACTTCCCACCATAATCTTACATTTTTACTGAACTTCAGCAACTGTATTTCATATTCTGATTGAATCTAATTGCATCTCTAACGAAATTCGAAAAGTATGTATGAATGTAGAGGGTGTCAAATTACCTCAGAGACAGTAGTGTCATTTACACCGTCAGATTGTGACGGAGACGGAAGAGAGTAAGCGCTTCCCTTCAATAATGTTTTCTCCCTCTTCCTGTTTGCGTCCATCAAGGTCCGTTTTAATAAAGCTTTGGACTCCGGATTAAGATCACTAATCAACTTCAAAGTTGAAGGCCAGACAAGAGGCTCTGCAGATGTAGGATTTAGCAATGCTGCACAGGCTCCATGTTTGTGCTTCAGAGCTACTAGATATGGTATCATTCTGTATAAACATATGCTTATCTGAGAATTTAAGCCAATGAAAAGATTACTAGTGAAACATTATGAATCTATTCTGTTTATATAAGGTAAAATAGCCAAATGAGCTAAGTTGATCCCTAAAGTCAAAAGTTTATAGTGGGAAAGCACCAACTAGGACTGTTAGAGGAGGACCCATCAAAACAAGTGATGGAATTTTTAGATTTTTACACTTCTCTGATATATTGATAAAAAAAATTGTATTGAGCCATTATACTATACCCAGATGCATCGCATTGAAGACGATCTGCACCCCATACCAAGAGTTCACGGATGCAATCCAGAGATCCCCCTCTGGCTGCTAGATGAAGAGGAGTGCTCCCAGGAGAGCTGCAAATAGCAAATAACTAAGGCACCTAATGAATGAATACATCAAATTCAAATTTATGTCGGGAACTATGGCAGATTATTACCCATATCTGCCAGTTAAAGCACAAACAAGAGCTCCATGGTCTAATAGAATATGTACACATTCAGATCGTCTTTGACGGGCTGCCAAGTGCAATGGCGTTGCTCCCCTACCATCTCTAATATTCACAAACCGAGCGAATCCCCTGCAACGAATTCAAACTAGAATCATTAAAAGACAACAATCTGAATCAATTTGGGAACAGATTTGAAATCAATGGGACTAACCAATAAGCAGCCACCGGACTACATTGAGCAGCTGAAAGAATTGCTTTAAGGCAAGAGAAATGGCCGTAGTAGGCGGCATAGTGCAAGCAGGTTCTTCGGTTAACCGTATCAAACATTAATACCTGGGAATATTTTAAGATTAAAAGCTTGGGTTTTGTCATTCACAGTTATACAATCGGAAGACCGGAATGAACTATGCGGTAATTTCACGTACATTAGCCCCTGCCTCAAGCAGCTTTTCCACACAGGCGATCTTTCCGTGCATTGCTGCCAACATAAGCGGGGTCTGAAGAGTTTACAATGAAAGATATAAGTGGGGTAACATTTTGGGCTAGAAAGATCTCGCATTCAATACAAAACCAAGGTAAAAATGAGAATCGTAAATAGAGGTTCACCTGCTTTTGACGATTCAAAACATCTGGATTAACAGATCCATCCAAAAGCATATATAGAATCTGCAAGTCGCCCAAAAGCCATAAACGAAAATCCAAGAGACACTCACCGATTAATAACCAATTGTGGAAGTAAATCTATGAAAGTTGAACATAAAAAGCAAGTGCAAGAAGAAGCACCCACCTCGATCTGGCCGTTAGCAGCGGCAATATGGAGAGCAGAGTGGCGATCGTAGACAGTAGAGTGGTGCATGAGAGATGGGTCTGTCTGTAGCAGAGTTCTAACAGTCTGCAGGTCGCCATACTGCACAGCACTGAAGAGGCCATGATCATGCGTCCCCCCGCAGCTCAGTCTCTGGCCCATCCTCTTCCCTCTCTCGTTTGCTGAATTAATATTATAAATAAAGTTCACATATGAGTTATAGTTTGAGACAATGGCAAGCACATCGAAGATGAGGGAGGGAGCGGTAGAAATGGTAGCTGACTGTGTCAGTCATGACTGATGAGCAGTTACTGAAACTAAAATCTAGGCTCTGGGACCCCCGAATTCAGGGAGGGAGTTCTAATTTCTCTGTTTTGTTTTGCCATCTCCTCCTTGTTTAATCATTTTAGTTGTTGGTTTTTCTTAACGAAAAAATAGAAAAGGTACTTAGTCTATATCATGACGTTATGCTATACACCCAACATTATATATATATATATACATATATATATATATCTACAGCTTTGCTAACCCCCTAAATATATGTTGCATAATTGTTTATACAAATAATTAATGATTATGTCCGCAGTAGACCATCGTGTTTAATTTTGTTTATTCCTTCTCACCTTCCAATACTCCATCCAGGAATTAGTCTACTACAATCACTTCAGCTAGCAGCTCAAAACCAGTACGAAATTCATTGATTTTCTAATCTCCTACACTAACCCTTCCACCCTATTCCTCTAGCCAATGCAATTAAACCAAAACCAACCAACCAACCCAACGGGTTATGAATTAAAAGAAAAGAAACCCTTGTTTTATTTTATAAATTATTTTAGCGCACACGTTCAAAACAATTACCACGTTTTCTAGACACAGGATGCACCATCCCAATTTTTACGTGAAACTATCCTCTCACCTTCCCCCCGCTTAATATTGGTCACTGGCTAACTAAATAAGAAAAGGTGATGGAGTTTTATCACCCATTTTTTGTGGCATCCATCGTATATTACTTTCTTTTCTAACTCACCTAAAGACATTCATTGTTTGGTGTGAATGTGACAGGAATCCCACCTCACTCTCACTCTCTAATCACTCTGTATACGCCCACGCCTTATAAACAATCTGTTCTGCAAATGAAAAAAAATAATTCTAACTTTACTGACTGAATACCGTTTTAGTATCATTTCCATATGTGGCGTTGTTTCAGTCACCCGTCTTCCATTTTCTTCTAAGAATGCCTAAAAGTTGCTTAAGCTGAGGGAAGTGCTGCCCAATAATTCCTAGTTTCATAGCTACAATGGTTTATTTTGTTTTTCTCCAAATTTTTCTGTACCATGTTGTCCCCATAGAATTAATGTTGTCCGTTGACACATATTTAACGTCAAAGCAACCACCTGGCCCACAAACCAGGGAACAAAACCAAGGAGACTAGGTGGGCCTAAAGATACCTAAGAATCAAATTCGGCCTACGCTCCTTGTAGAGAAAAAGATAGCCCAGTATAATGAAGCAACAAACTTCTTGTTGGATCCACTATGACCCACAAATGTAAAGCTCAAGCCCATTTCTTTGTTCATACAACCTTGGTTCACTTTTTTTTTTTAAGTATAAGTTGAATTTTTGTGATGTTTGAATTATTATTTGATAGATTAGTATTTTATACGTGTGTTTCCTCCTATTTCTTTAATTATAATTTTTTTTAAGTTGATGTATTTGGAAGTTAAATTTAGATAGTCTTTCATTTGATCTTTTTTGACTTTTTGTATTGTGTCATCAATGGCTTGTATTATTTTGTATTAGGCTATTTAAGTCTCTGTACTAAGTAAAAATAAAAGAAAAAGAAAATTTTTTTTAGGATATATCAAAGATTTCAAATACTACGTTCAATTTGAGTCTTTTGAGTAAACCGAATTCATTGAACCATGAGCGCTACTATCCTCCCAAAAAAAAATAAAGCAGATAGGCAATGTGGGTGTGGGTGGTAGAAGGTTAGAGACGAAGGACATAATTCTTATCTCTACGAATAATTAAAGTTATGCAAATTATGAAGGGAGAGGAGACATAATCAGAGACAGGCTATGAAGAAACCAGAACTCTCTCTAACTAATAAAATTATTGTATTAAATTATATTCTATAAAGGAACCAGAAGCCTCCTCCCAGTAATATATAAAGGCTACGCATCCACCAATTCAGAGACCACATAGAAAAATAAATCAAAGTTCCTACAAACAAGACTCTGAGCTCAAATCTTCAGAGTTTCTACAAACAAGGATTGATTGGAAGGCAACGCCAGAAGCTCACATATTCAAAGCTAACCTTGCAGGTTTGAAGAAGGAGGAAGTAAAGGAGGAGGTGGAAGATGGCAGAGTGCTCCAAATCAGTGGAGACAGGAGCAAGGAAGAAGAAGACAAGAATGAGAAATGGCAACGTATGGAGAGGAGCAGAGGCAAGTTCCTTCGCAGGTGGATCAGATTAAAGCTAGCATGGAGAATGGAGTGCTTACTGTAACTGTCCTTAAAGATCAGTAGCAGGAAAAGCCTGAGGTCAAGCCAATTGAGATTTTTGCTTGATGGATTATTTGTTCCCATGCAAAGCTCTTCAGCTCAGCTTCGTCCTGTCTCCCATTGTGTGTAAGGGTCAAAAAAATGTCTATTTCCAAAGTATCGTCCGTAATTTCTTTATCAATTTAAACTGATATTTTTTATAACGTAATTGGTGGCATTTTCTTGGCTTAGTTTTTTGTTTAATCCGAAGGGAAAGACCAAAGTGGGCTTTGACATTTGCAAATGTAAAAAGGTTGCCCATATTGTAGCCCATGAAGTTTAGAGCCTAGTACTTGAATTTAGGCCATGCTTCTTTCCTGCTTTCGTTCATTCTTTTACTTGTAAAAAAAAAAAAAAATAACCTTTATAACACCTTCATCTTCTTTCTTTTTCGTTTGTTTGTGTAATTTTTTTCTTAGAGAAACCTTTTTCTCTCACTAGAGATTTATTTAATTTTTATAAAAAATTGTTTTTGAAGAAGAGGTGAAACTTTAAAATTTTGTATTTTTTTTCTAAATTTATAATTATGTATTCAAATTTAAATAAAAGAAATAAGTCTATAATTATGTGTTCACATAAAAAAATTGAAGAAAACTAATTTTTTTAAACAATTAAAAGTTGTATTAACTGTTCAAAAAAAATCTCTATTTTTATTTATTTATTATTATATTGTTATACATAAAATTTTTGATATATAATATTAGTAAGTTAACAGTTTAAAAATGTGTTGTCTCTATTTATAGTACCAATTTTTTTTATTTTAATGTATTTAAAAATTAAATTTAAATCATTTTTCATTTGATCCGTCATGTCTCTTAATATTAAGCGCTCATTCAATAGACCTCTGTTCGAAAAAAAAAAAAAAAAAATACACACACACACACATTGGTCTTTGGAAGAGGATCCTATGACGTTCTGGGCGCAGCACATCTCCCCTTTTCTTTTTCTTTTTTACAAACAATGCAATTTTTTTGTGTGCTCCCCGCCACCAAACTTTTTTCATTACAAGTAATTTTTTAAAAAAAATATAATTTTTTATGCTTTTTAAAATTAAATTTAGATAACTTTTTTAGTATATTTTTTTTGTTAAATTTAAATAAATTTATTGTCAAAATTTAATATTTTGAATCTAATTTATTTTTTATAAAATTTGAATGAATTTTTTATTTATTTTATAATCATATATTTCATAATGTAATGAGACTATTTAAATTTGATAAAAAAAATTATACATAAAATACTATTTAAATTTAATAAATTTAATGCTCAATAAAATTATTTATTAAAAAAATTATATTTATATTTATAATATTAATCTTTAAATTTGGCATGGTCTTTGTTTTTTAACTTGACAAATTTAGATATAGTTTTTTTATTAAATTAAAATAATATTTTGTATGCACTTTTTTAAAAGAGAAAGTGAAAACTGTCAATTTAGATTCTATAAAATACTTTACAAGATAAAATTAAAGAGAAAGAATATAGATTGATAAAATTAATATTTAATGAGTAAATGAGATTTATTAATTTAGATATGAGTTTCATAAATTATATATTTTTTTAAAAAAATTAGAAATCTAAAAACTGAAAAGTGTAGGTGAAGGGAAGAAAGTGTAGATAAAGACGCTAACCTTTCTGTCCTAATGGGTTTTCTTCTCCTCAAAATCCTGAAAAATATGATGCCCTTCCCTTCGTGATGATAAAAGTAAAATGAATACAAAATCTGAAAAATCTTTGGGTACATTTATTTTCTTATTTTAATTTTTTTTATAATAAAAAAATTCTTTTAGTAATTATTTTTTTATTATTGTTTCAAAAATAAATTATTTTTAAAACAAAAATAAAGAAAATTTGTTTTCATTTTTAAAATAAAAAATAGTAAAAATAAAATATTTTTAAAACAGTTTATCAAACAATTTTTTTTGTTATGTAAGAAAAATTTTAAACATAATTTTAAAAATTAATTTAAAAAAAAAACAAAAACAAAAACAAAGAAAATATATAGTAACATATCTATTTTCTATTTTGATTTTCGACTGTCTATTTGAATTCTCAATTGCATAATTTTTTGTTCCATGTAATCTTTGTCTGGTGCACACATTAACATAAAATACAAGTTGAATGTAATAAATCAGGTGAAACATATAATTAATATGTTATGAGTCAATATGATATTATTGGTTGAGTAAAAATTAAAGGTAAAAATTCATTCTTTAAAAACTAAAGATACTGAAGATGAAAAAGAAATCATGACTTAGGTTAAGAAACTTTTAATTTGTGGGGTATTAAAATCTCTAATGTTGGAAGTTGAAATACGGATAGGGCGGTGGTCAAACGTAAAGATGATATAAAATGGAGAAATGGTGGTCTTCAATTCATTTTACAATACATACATTTTATTTCTTTGCTTGTGTTTTTTACTCTACTCAGCTCTGTTTGAAAAGTTCTCTCAGTAATCCACGCAGCCATTGTACATATATAGCTTGAATGACTTGGTGAATGACATAGCATAGACGTGAGGAGGCTTTAAAAGCTTTTGTTTCTTTGAAAGACGCTCTCTGGAATCCGCCAACTCTTGTTCTTATAATCTTTATACTTGGTGTTTGTGTTTGTCCTGTTACTCTGATCTCGTATCACACCTGACGGCTAAAAGAGAAAACTAGAGAAAAAAGATTTTTTTTATTTCATACAACATAAATTAATTAGCTCTCTTTTATATATATTGTGGGAGACATAATTGACAAAACTAACTTAAAACTAACTAATACTTCTTTACTTTGATATACTCCCTTCAAGTTGAGAGGTAGATATCAAGTACACCCAACTTGAAAAGTAAAAAATGAAAATGCTTGGAGGGAAGTGCTTTGGTCATCAAATTTGCTAGCTGATGTTCAGTTTTGACATAGATGAATTTTAAGAAGCCTGCACTAACATGTTCTTTGATAAAATGACAGTCAATGTCTATGTGTTTAAACTTCTCATGACGAGTTGGATTGGAAGGAAGAAGTATAGCAAATTAATTGTCACAGAAGACCTTTACCGATGAGATATAAACTTCAAAATCTTTACACAACTGCTTAAGCTATAGCAACTCACTGGTGACACTTGTTAAAACTTTGTATTTTGCTTCTACAGAAGATCTTGAAACAGTGGGTTGTTTCTTTGATTTCTAAGAAATAAGTGAATTTCCTAAAAAAATACAAGAGCCTATGGTTGATTTGCGAGTGTCAAGACAGCTTCCCCAATCTACATCAACATATACACTCAGATAAAGGTGAGATTTTATTGGAAATAGAAGACCTTGGCCAAATGAATTTTTAAGATATTGTAGTAAGTTATGAGCAGCAAGCAAATGTTAAGTCTAGATACTGTGAGATACATCAATCTGCCAATCAAACGTTTGAATCTTGAAGGTTCGTCTAACAAATCCTCATTTGAGTGATTCAATTTCAAATTAGAATCCACAGGAATGGAGTGTGGTTTGGATTCTAGTAACTGAATTGTATATTTTCACTGAGATAAGTAAATTCCTTTGCTGGATTTTGTAATTTCTAAACCAAAGAAATGCTTCATATTGACAATGACTTTCAATTTGAAAAAAGATTGAAGCAAATGATGAATTTTGTGAATTTGACTGAGGTTTGGTCCTACCACTATTATGTCATCAACATAAACAAGTAAAATGATTAAAGATTATCCATGACCCGTGGTGAATAAGGAATAGTCACTGGTAGATTGCTTGAAGCTGTTTTAAATAAGGATCTAGAGAATTTAGAAAACCATTGTCTTGATGCCTGCCTAAGTCCATAAATGGACTTGTGTAACTTACAAACTATGTTGTTGCCTTGACTTCGATATCCCAGTGGCCATTGCTTCACAGTTGCTAATGAAAGGAGATTCTTCATTGATGTAATCTTGGCAACAAGAGAAAACGTATCCATGAAATCGATCCTAGTTTGCTGTGTGTATCTTTTTGCTACCAAACGTGCTTTATGTCTATTCAAACTGCCATCAGACTTGTACTTGACTTTGTATACCCAGCAGCAACCAATTGGGTGTTTTCTTAGAGGAAGAGGCACTACATACCAAGTATGATTGGATTTCATGGCATTCAACTCATCAACCATTACTTGTCTCCATTTTGGAAATTTGACTACTTGATGATAATATTGAGGTTCATATATTTGAGATATGTACATGACGTAATTTTGATATGGCTGAGATAGTTTGGTGTGGGTGATATGAATATGGAAGGGATATTGTACTTCCAGTCTATAAACACAATGAATGTAATCTTAGAGATATGCAAGGGTTCGAATAATTCTTGCATGCCTAGACTGTCTTTCTGATTCTCTAGTGGTAGGAGAAACAAAGACATCCTATGAAAGTTGAGAATTAGCTAGGTTAGGCTGATCTGTATGAGTTGGTGGATCAGTTTGAGGTGTATAATCTGGAATAGGATTAAGGAGCACTACTTTTGAATATACATCAGGTTGTAACTGATTTGCAGTAAAGGAGCTAAAGGGAAATTGATCTTTATGAAAAACAATGTCTCTAGAAATAAAAAATTGCCTTGTCTAAATATTGTATATTTTGTATGCTTTATAACCAGTTTGGTATCCAACAAAAATTGTAGGGATTACTCTTGGACTAAATTTGTTTCTTTTCGATGGAGTGGTTGCTACATAGCATAGACATTCGAAGACCTTAAGAAGATTATAGTTGGGTTCCTTTTTATACATGACCTGATAAGGGCATTTATTTTGAAGAGGAATTGTAGGAATTTGATTAAGAAGGTGTGTTGCAGTACTGATGCATTCTCTCTAGAAATTAGTTGAAATATTGGATTGGAATTTGAGGGCCCGAGAATATTTAATAAAAATTGATGTTTCCTTTCAATTATGGAATTCTGTTCTGGTCGATAGGCATAGAAAAATTGATAGATAGTACTTTCCTTTTGGAGAAATTCAGTCAATTGTAATTCTTTTGCATTATATGATCTCATAGCCTTGACAATCTTGCCAAACTGAGTTTTTACCAATTTGAAGAAATTCTTTATCGCTTGTGCTGCATCAAATTTTGCTTTTAACAGAAAAACTCAAGTGAATTGAGATGTATCATCAAATATAGTTAAAAAAAAATCTATTACCATCATATGTAGCTTGATGATAAGAGCCCTAGATATCACAATGTATTAAATTAAAAGAAGAATTAAATCAAATATTCAAAGAGGTAAAAGGCAATTTTTTAAATTTTGAAAGTGGACAAATATTACAAGAATGAGAGAAGAAAGATGAACAGAAGAGAAATTGTATTTTATTACTAAGAATCTTTAATACTTTGTCTGACAAATGGCCCAATCTGTTATGCCATAAATTAGCAAATTTATAATTAGGTAAAGAAAAATTACAAGATATGGAATTCAAGTTGGAAGGTGTAAAAGAAAAAACATAGTGATTAATCTTCTTATCAGTGAAGTATTCTTTCTCCTGAGATTTGAAAACATATAAACCCTCCATTACTTCACCATTGCCAATCATCCTTTGTTGTGTGTGATCCTGGATGATGAAAGAGTTAGCAAAGAAAGTAGTCATGTAAACTGAGTTACATAATAAAGCATGCACTGAAATAAGATTGACGTGAAAATATGATATGTAAAGGACATCAAAGATGGAAAAACACGGACCCAATTGCATAGTTCCTGTAATAACCCTCAACTAATAAAACCTTTGAAGGTTATGTATAAATAATTTGAAACAAAGAAAGTTGAGAACAATGTAAAATTTTAGAGCGTTTTCGACCTTTTCTTCTGACCTTTCGTCACTCATATAATCATAACTCTCTCATATGAAATCTAAATTAAGTAATTCCAATTTCTAATGAAAGATAAGACATATATCTACATCTTTGATGTTGGGAACTTTTTCAAATTCCGTGAATATCATAGTGAGACGAGGCAAAACCCGAAGTGTAGTGTGGTCTGGACCTTTGCTCACTATTTTATGCATAACTCCTTCATATGAACTCCAAATTAGGTGATTCAAGTGGCTATGGAAAGCTAAGAGAAAGGGCTACAACTTTCATGTTGGACATTTTGTCAAATTCGGCGAAATTGAGTTCGCCGCGGCGAGAATAAGTTCGCCGCGGCGAGAATGATGCGGTATTTTTCCCGAGAGTGAGGTTTTCTGGTTTCGAGCTCGCCGCGGCGAAAATATACTCGCCGCCGGCGAAAATCGCGCACCAGCAATCTCGCCGCGGCGAGAATGAGCTCGCCGGCGGCGAAATTCGTCAGAGAGGCATTTTTTTGCGGTCCCCCCTCCTTTTTCCTTCATTTCTTCCATTGCTGAAGCTTTCTCTCTCTCTCTAAAATTTTTCTCAAACTTCTCTCTAAGATATCTCATCATCCAGACGTCCGATTTGAGCAAGTAAGGTACCGTTGGACTCGTGGGAAGAAGAGCTACAAATCCCACCGATCAATTTCGCCTGAAAGTCGCTGGATTGTCGCCGGAAAATCGCATGAATAGTAACCTCCAAGGTAAAACTCCGTTTAATCGCGTTTTAGGCTCCGTTTTACCGAATTTCTTTCCATAGATAGTCTTAGAATTAGTTTCTATACAACATATAGGGTTTTTAGGTTTCGGCATGAATAGTGTTCCGGCGAGTGAATAGTGTTTTCCGGCGTGAATAGTGACTTTTAGAGTTTTCTAATTTTCATGTTATGGCTATGTTTTCTAGGTTGTTGAGCCATCACGAGGTGAAATTCTCGTTGTTGGACTCCTAGTAAGGTGAGTGGGTTTTTCATACTATAGCGCATGTTTTATGAATTCAGTTTATAACTCTCTCTCTCGTATGATTTTAATTAGTTGGAATGTATGCTAAATTGTTTTACTGCTTTGAAAACCAATATGTTCCAACCATGTTAGAAATTATAAATTTTAATCCTAGTTGAACCCTAGGTATGCAGGGCAAACATCTAGACTGATAATTCTCCATTTGAGCTAGATTTATAGAAATGCGAACTTAGTCATAGAAATGAACTAAGTTAGCCATGAAATGATTTGATGCATGATGAACATATATACGACGTCTACGGACGATCTATGTTTAAAATGATTTGATGCATGATGAGCATCTATGTGACGTCTACGGACGATCTATGTTTAAAAGGAAAAGTTTATGATGATAAAGGTCTCCATGGGAATTCATGGATGAGATATATTTTTTTTGAACGGAATTTTATGCATGAAAAGAGCTAGATGGAGAATTATAGCTTTATTGTAAAGTTATTGAAATGTTTTACTTTAAACTCTCTGAATAGCATATTTCAAATGTTTTCTATTGGAGGGACCCTTTTAGATCACTGTTAGCTAGCCGCAGGTAGTGCTAGCCCTGGTGCACCATGATCATGTTAAGGCTTCGGCTTAGGATACTGTGACGGGCATATGACTGCCTAAGACACAGGGATTTAGGGTTGACTTATGTCTTCGCCTACAGTGATTGCCATACCCATTGCTATGTGCTTGGGGAAATTTAGGGTGGACTTATGTCTACGCCTACAGTGATTACCCTACCCTTGCTGTGTGCTTGGGGGAGATGATAGATCTGTCAGGAAAGACCTCCAATAAACTGATGCATTTTTTCTTAAAGATTAAATATTTCTAAACAAGCTCATTCATCATTGTTATTGCATAAATATCTTCATGTATTACTTACCATGCATAATTGATTTGCTTACGGTTATTGATTTAATCATGTTTTATCTTTTGAATTGTTTAGCATTCTTTCAATAAATTATGGTTAAATGCTTAATGTTTCTATTGTTATCTTTACATTTGGATTTCAATTATTAAACCCATTGCGAAACACTCGTGCTTGGTTTGCCCTGTTTCTGTTATAGTATGATTTACTCATTCACTGAGATGTGGTAATCTCACCCCTCTTTTGTTTCCTCCCCACAGATAGTCAAAGAGACTTTGATCCAGCTACAGCTTCGTAGGAGGCTGAAGATAGTGTTGGTGAGCCCTAGTTTGGGCAAGGCTCTTTTGTCTTGTTTATTTAGTTTAGTTATGTCTAGAGTATCTCCATGAACATACAGGCAGGATCCTCGCTTCTTGCGTATTTTGATGTGTTGTTTGAAAAATGGTTTTATATTTTATAATAATGTTGGTATTATGAGGCCATGGGCCAAGTTGAATCAGAATGTTGGATTCATGAGATATCATGAGGTATATATATATATATACATATATACAGTATTTTCTGATATTGGATGTGGCATATGTGGCCAGTTATATTTATTATGTACTCTGGATTGTGTGCTGGATGTTTGTGCATGCTATGTGTTAGGCTTGCGGCTAGGGGGAAACCCTTATGTCGTGCCGGTCATGTGTTCCATCATTTGGGGCCGTGACAAAGTGGTATCAGAGGATTAGGTTTCCCTGTGTTCATGGAGTAACGGACCTTTAGGTAGGACTTTGAGTATGGGTATGAATCCGGACATGCTTATACTCACGGTGCTGCTAAAGGGGTTCGATAGGATGTTGTATTTTTGTTCAAGTAAGTCAGTTTATAGTATGCTATGTTGGCATGGTTAAGTGACGGTTGGGGTATATCTATTTTATAGCGAGATACCAGTTATATGAGATGTTACTTGGGAAAAGATCCATACAGAGTCTCTCCGCGTGTCCTTTTGAATGGTAGTAGGGCAAACCTCAGCGGAATGCTGAGTTTAGGCAAATCCTATACCACCAAGGTACGGAAGAGGTCAAACTCTGGTATGATGGTTTCTGAATGTGACATCTGTTGTACTCAGTTGTCTAGATATGGTAGAGTGTGATGTGATATTGAGAATGAATTAGTTGGCATTATGTCATGTCATTTTGAAATGTCACTAGAAGGTGATTAAATTCAATATTCTTAGAGAATTTTTTCTTTTGATACGAAGAAATCTTAGTGAGATACCCAGTAACCTAATCTCTGCTTTAGTAATCCATAAGTGATTACAAAAAGGTGCCAAGGATAGTTGGCAGTGGTGAGAGATGCTGATATAAAGTATACCACTGTAAATCAAGTTCCAGTGATTAGAAAATTTTCTGATATAATTCCTGAGGAATTGTCAGGATTACCCCGAAATAATAAATAGAGTTTGGTATTGATTTATTTCCTGGCTAGCGTCTATATTTCCATATAGAATGGCACCCACTGAACTTAAAGAACTGAAAAAAAAAAATAGTTACAAGACATGTTAGACAAGGGATTTAAAAGCCCTAGTAGTTTTATTTGGAGTGCTCCAGTATATGGATCACTATGACTATACATAGATTATAAACAGTTGAATAAAGTGACAATGTGGAATAAATACTCATTACCTCGTATAGATAATCTATTTGATCAATTAGAAAGTGCTCAACATTTCTCAAAAATTTAATTTGATTTGATATTTAGATATCATCAATTAAGGATAAAAGAAGAGGATATTAAAACAAAAAAAAAAAATTGCTTTCAGGATTCGACATGGATACTATGAGTTTATAGTTATGTCATTTGGATTAACAAATGCCTCAGCTACATTTATAGAGTTAATGAATAAGTAATTAATCCATCCCTAAATCAAGTTGTTGTTATAATTATTGATAATATGCTGGAATATATCAAGAGTTCAGAGGATTATAAGCAATATTTAAAGCTAGTATTACAAACTCCAAGGGAGTATCAGCTATATGCTAAGTTCTCAAAATATGAATTTTGACTTAGTAATAGTATTTTTTTTTTAAGGTATGTGGCTAGCAAGATGGTATCCAAGATAATCCTAAGAAAGTAAAAGCGGTATAGCAATGCCCACATCTTGCTACAGTTACAGATGCAGATCCAAATCCAATTTGCGCTTCCTGCGGTTGTCTGCCGTCCATTCTATTTGAGCAATAGCTGGATCAGGTACATGAACATATGCTTGTAAGGCATCAATCAATTCCTCAGCATTTGAAGCTGAGATAAGAATTCGTCGTGCTGAGTGTGGGATAAACTTCTGTTCCACAGTTTGATCTAAAAAAGACAACAAACCATCAAAGAAATGATTAACATTTAACAAGCCTATCGGTTTGTGATGCATATTCAGTTGTGCCCAAGAGACTATTTGGAAAATCTCCTCTAAAGTACCAAAACCACCTGGTAAGGCAATGAAGGCGTCAGCATTACTCATCATTCTAGCCATGCGTTCATGCATGGAAGCTACTCTATATTCTTCCCCAATTGTTTTCCCTATGTTGCTGGATGCAGCTAGAGCTGTAGGAATAATACCTAGAACTTGGCATCCTCCTACATGTGCAGCTGTAGCTACACACCCCATTAACCCACAGTTACCTCCACCATAGACTAGATGAATTTTTCTTCTGGCCAACACCATACCCAGGTTTTGTGCTGCTTTAACATACTCCCCATCTTTTCCAGGACTGGAACCACAAAAGACACAGATATTTCGAAACTGACGGAATGCGGTTCCCTCCATAATTTCTATCACCTTAACTCTGAGTATGAAGATAAAGATACTAATGTAAGCATTTATAGAACTCAGAGAAGGGCATATTTATAATAGTTATGCGAAATGGCCGGGTATTATTAGAATAACTATGTGAGTGATTGGTGGATATCAGCTAAATTAAAAAAAAAAATTTCAAAAATGACGGCAAGCATGTATATGTACAGTAGTTATGACTGTGACCCATATTAACCACATAAAGAGCATAAGATAAGATATCACCAGAAATCTGTCTTTTTCTTATTGTCTTTGATGAAGTATTGATGTCTTGAAAGGTTGTAGGTGATAGCCGTCATTGTAAAAAGAAGAAAAAGAAAAAAAGAAAAGTGAAAATGCAAACCAATTTATTGTTGAAAAGGAACAATCAAATGGTTTATTTTGTTTTCTCAATGTTTTAACCAGTCGACTATTGGTTTATAAGTTGACTAGCTATTTTGAGAAATTTTAATGTGGACTGGTTATTTACAGTTGATTGATTATATATTTTGAAGCAACCAACTGCATCCTACCAGTTAACTATGTGCTCTTGTTATTCACAGACTTTATAGGCTCAGAAATATTTCTTTTCCATATGATATGCTTCGGCCGAATAACAATATCTTTGAATTAAATTTTGGCACATATATTCAAAATTTGCGGCCACCGATTGCGGCCACCGTTTTTCGCCGAAATAGCAGCTAGATTTTTGTTTACAGATTTTCAAGAATTACGGCCACCGATTTTAATGCTTTTCAATGTTTGCCAAATTTTTGACTTTCTATTTTGGCACCATTCTCTATTGTGTTTTTCGTCTATTTCACTGCATTCTCCCTCATTAACGGTTGGCATTAAATGCAAGGTTGTTTTCCCTCATTGCAAGGAAAGATAATTTCTAATCTTTGGAACTTAGTTATTATGGTGTTCAACTTATTAGTAGATTAAAGTAATAGAAATTTTGAAAAGAATAGATGGATGATGATGTAATGGTGCTTTGACGAATATAATTAAAGGAATTAACGGTGTTAAAGTTTTTGAAGAATAAAGTATAGAAAATAAGATTTAAGTTAATCTTGAAATTTTTAATTTGGAAACATGGAAAATATTTTGAGAATCATCTCTGAGAATAATGTAAGTAATTAAGATATTTGTGTTAAGAATTTATACTTTGCTAAATTGAGACTAGTATCTAGAATGTAAATCATGTTGAGATTTGAAAATTTACGTATAAATATTGTTAAGAAAAGAGATTTCAGAAGAAGTCATAAATTGTAAATATGGATAAACCGAGATAATAAGGATATACTGAGATAAAAATGGTACTAGTATAATGGTAAAAAGAAGATACAAATAAAATTTTTCATTGGCGGGTATGTTGACAAGTACGAATTGAATATATTATCTCAATAGAGTTATTCAGGAAGTCTAAAAATCTTTATTAGACTGACTGATACTAAATTTAAATAATGTGTTTATACATTAGAAGTTATGCTTTAAGTATCTTTATATTATTGTGGTGAAAGTTTGGAGAAATTAATTGTCCTTTAGTTGAACTTGCTCATAGCAGTAATTATCATGCCAATATACAATGGCATCATTTGAAGTTTTACGTGAATATCATAAGTTTCTTAATATGTGAGTAAATTGAGAAAAGTTAAACTTTGAAAATTTAATTTGGAATAACATGCAATAGATAGAATATGAATTATCTAAATTGATGATGCTAGCTTGGAGAGCATGCTTTAAGCATATATATATATATTTTTTTAGATTGGTGAAAGATTCCTTAGCAGAATCTGTCTATAATAAATGATATTAGGAGATTTAAGCCTTATGTAAGAGGTGTTACAAATGTTTTGTTAAATGACTCAGTGGAGTTAGATTTATTATAAAATGTCATTGATAAAGTGAAATTGATTAGAAAAAGAATACTGGAAACTCAATACAAGTCAAAAGTTTACAAGGACTATGAATGTTGAGCACTAGGAATTTTCAGTTGGTGACCATATATTCTTTAATGACTCACCAATGAAAGAGGTAATGAGATTTGGAAAGAAATAAAAGTTACACCCTCGGTATATAGAACCATTTGAAATTCTTGATAGGATCGGTCTACCACTTGCATTTGATAATGTTTATCCAGTTTCTTTTCATGTGTCTATACGACGAAAATATTTACCGGATTCTACAAATGTTATACAGTGTCCATAGATTTAGTTACAGAAAGATTTAACCCATGAGGAACAACTAGTAGCAATAGTGGACAGACAAGTAAAAAAGTTACGATTAAAAGAAATACTTATAGTAAAGGTGATATGGAAAAATCATTCTTCTGAAGAAACTACTTGGGAAAGAGAGGAGGATATACGCGCTAGACATCTGTCTTAATTTGAACAATGAGATTAATATTTTTCTGCAACTATGGTAATGAAATTCGGGGACCGAATTTCTTTAAGGGGGGAAGAATGTAATAACCGTAAAATTTAACGAAAATTTCAATTAAAGGAAATTTAGAATAAAAGAGAGAATTTTGACAATAGAGATAAGAACCATAGAAAATATGTATATTTATTACATGGATTAAAGAATTATAAAAGAAATATGAGAATTTATGTTTTTGGCGCGCTATAAGCAAATATATTTTTATGTTGTTGGTTCTTGTAAAATTCGGGGACCGAATTTTTATAAGGAGGGGAGAATGTAATAACCCTCAACTAATAAAACCTTTGAAGGTTATGTATAAATAATTTGAAACAAAGAAAGTTGAGAACAATGTAAAATTTTAGAGCGTTTTCGACCTTTTCTTCTGACCTTTCGTCACTCATATAATCATAACTCTCTCATATGAAATCTAAATTAAGTAATTCCAATTTCTAATGAAAGATAAGACATATATCTACATCTTTGATGTTGGGAACTTTTTCAAATTCCGTGAATATCATAGTGAGACGAGGCAAAACCCGAAGTGTAGTGTGGTCTGGACCTTTGCTCACTATTTTATGCATAACTCCTTCATATGAACTCCAAATTAGGTGATTCAAGTGGCTATGGAAAGCTAAGAGAAAGGGCTACAACTTTCATGTTGGACATTTTGTCAAATTCGGCGAAATTGAGTTCGCCGCGGCGAGAATAAGTTCGCCGCGGCGAGAATGATGCGGTATTTTTCCCGAGAGTGAGGTTTTCTGGTTTCGAGCTCGCCGCGGCGAAAATATACTCGCCGCCGGCGAAAATCGCGCACCAGCAATCTCGCCGCGGCGAGAATGAGCTCGCCGGCGGCGAAATTCGTCAGAGAGGCATTTTTTTGCGGTCCCCCCTCCTTTTTCCTTCATTTCTTCCATTGCTGAAGCTTTCTCTCTCTCTCTAAAATTTTTCTCAAACTTCTCTCTAAGATATCTCATCATCCAGACGTCCGATTTGAGCAAGTAAGGTACCGTTGGACTCGTGGGAAGAAGAGCTACAAATCCCACCGATCAATTTCGCCTGAAAGTCGCTGGATTGTCGCCGGAAAATCGCATGAATAGTAACCTCCAAGGTAAAACTCCGTTTAATCGCGTTTTAGGCTCCGTTTTACCGAATTTCTTTCCATAGATAGTCTTAGAATTAGTTTCTATACAACATATAGGGTTTTTAGGTTTCGGCATGAATAGTGTTCCGGCGAGTGAATAGTGTTTTCCGGCGTGAATAGTGACTTTTAGAGTTTTCTAATTTTCATGTTATGGCTATGTTTTCTAGGTTGTTGAGCCATCACGAGGTGAAATTCTCGTTGTTGGACTCCTAGTAAGGTGAGTGGGTTTTTCATACTATAGCGCATGTTTTATGAATTCAGTTTATAACTCTCTCTCTCGTATGATTTTAATTAGTTGGAATGTATGCTAAATTGTTTTACTGCTTTGAAAACCAATATGTTCCAACCATGTTAGAAATTATAAATTTTAATCCTAGTTGAACCCTAGGTATGCAGGGCAAACATCTAGACTGATAATTCTCCATTTGAGCTAGATTTATAGAAATGCGAACTTAGTCATAGAAATGAACTAAGTTAGCCATGAAATGATTTGATGCATGATGAACATATATACGACGTCTACGGACGATCTATGTTTAAAATGATTTGATGCATGATGAGCATCTATGTGACGTCTACGGACGATCTATGTTTAAAAGGAAAAGTTTATGATGATAAAGGTCTCCATGGGAATTCATGGATGAGATATATTTTTTTTGAACGGAATTTTATGCATGAAAAGAGCTAGATGGAGAATTATAGCTTTATTGTAAAGTTATTGAAATGTTTTACTTTAAACTCTCTGAATAGCATATTTCAAATGTTTTCTATTGGAGGGACCCTTTTAGATCACTGTTAGCTAGCCGCAGGTAGTGCTAGCCCTGGTGCACCATGATCATGTTAAGGCTTCGGCTTAGGATACTGTGACGGGCATATGACTGCCTAAGACACAGGGATTTAGGGTTGACTTATGTCTTCGCCTACAGTGATTGCCATACCCATTGCTATGTGCTTGGGGAAATTTAGGGTGGACTTATGTCTACGCCTACAGTGATTACCCTACCCTTGCTGTGTGCTTGGGGGAGATGATAGATCTGTCAGGAAAGACCTCCAATAAACTGATGCATTTTTTCTTAAAGATTAAATATTTCTAAACAAGCTCATTCATCATTGTTATTGCATAAATATCTTCATGTATTACTTACCATGCATAATTGATTTGCTTACGGTTATTGATTTAATCATGTTTTATCTTTTGAATTGTTTAGCATTCTTTCAATAAATTATGGTTAAATGCTTAATGTTTCTATTGTTATCTTTACATTTGGATTTCAATTATTAAACCCATTGCGAAACACTCGTGCTTGGTTTGCCCTGTTTCTGTTATAGTATGATTTACTCATTCACTGAGATGTGGTAATCTCACCCCTCTTTTGTTTCCTCCCCACAGATAGTCAAAGAGACTTTGATCCAGCTACAGCTTCGTAGGAGGCTGAAGATAGTGTTGGTGAGCCCTAGTTTGGGCAAGGCTCTTTTGTCTTGTTTATTTAGTTTAGTTATGTCTAGAGTATCTCCATGAACATACAGGCAGGATCCTCGCTTCTTGCGTATTTTGATGTGTTGTTTGAAAAATGGTTTTATATTTTATAATAATGTTGGTATTATGAGGCCATGGGCCAAGTTGAATCAGAATGTTGGATTCATGAGATATCATGAGGTATATATATATATATACATATATACAGTATTTTCTGATATTGGATGTGGCATATGTGGCCAGTTATATTTATTATGTACTCTGGATTGTGTGCTGGATGTTTGTGCATGCTATGTGTTAGGCTTGCGGCTAGGGGGAAACCCTTATGTCGTGCCGGTCATGTGTTCCATCATTTGGGGCCGTGACAGTTCCTATGACAGCAACAAGAACTCTAGCATTGTTTGGCAAAAGAACAAATTTATTAGTCAATGGTTTATGATAATTGAAATGCTTAAGAGTGCAAGCAATATGGGTCAAAGCCAGGGGCGGACCTTCCCTTAGATTGGGAGGGGTAATCGCCCCCCCCCCCCGCCCAAGAAAAAAAATTTCATAAATTTTTAAAAAAAGTTCCTAAAATTTTAATTAAACATATATAATTGCCCCTTCAAAAAAATTTATTTTATATTAATTATTAAACATCTCTTTTGTCCCCTTAGTAATTTTATTCAAAATTCGCCACACATAGCTCCTAAATCTAAAATCCAAGAATCTTGAGGAGTACGAAAATGGGATAATGAAAAAATCTTACCCATAGCATTGAGATCAACTATGGTATGATTCTCTGAGAGAGGGACTGATACTAGTGATATATGATTCCTAAGCAATTGCAATTGCTGTTGATGTTGCTGTGGAGTAAACTGTGGCATTGCACTATTAGTAAAACTATCAACAACCATATGAGCTGAGCCTATTGTTTGTTTTCTTTTATAATTTGGTGGATAGCCATGCAACTTATAGCATTTATCTTTAGAATGTCTAGAAATTCCACAATGAGAGCACAAAAGACAATCTTTCTTGCCATATCTTCCCTTAGAATCTGAACTTTGTTTCTAATCAGATTTGGAAACTATGTAAGTAGGTAAACAATCAGTTTGTACGTTGAATCCTCCAACTCCCTTTGTTTTTCTTCTTGTAACACTAAGGAGAAAACACAATTGATTGGAGGCATGGGATCCATCAGTAAGATTTGGCTTCTTACAGCAGAAAAAGATTCATTTAAACCCATGAGAAAACAAAGAACATATTCTGATTGCAAGAATTCAATTAAAGGCTTAATCCCACCATAACTTCAAGAATGGACTGGGCGATATTCAAACAATTCTTTCCAAAGTCCTTTCAACTTCATAAAGTACTGGCTTACCGACATAGAGGCTTATGAAAGATTTACCAGTTCTTTCTTCAACTAAAAAATTCTTGGACCATTTTTCTGCTTGAATCTTTCCTCAAGGTCTTTCCAGATTTCTATAGCAGTAGATGAATATATGACATTGGCTGTCAATTCCTTGAAAATGGAATTCAAAAGCCAAGAAGAAACTATAGTATCGTTGCATTGTCAAAAAAAAAAAAATTTCTTCATCCAATTTTGTGGGAGGAACAATTGATCCATTCACAAATCCCAACTTGTTCTTGGCTAATAGTGCCATCCTCATCGCACAACGCCATGAACTATAGTTATCTCTAGTTAAACTCTAGGAAACTAATATCAAACTAGGTGAATCTGATGGATGAAGAAAAAAAGGATTGTAGAGGTTATTGGAATCCTCTGTAATAGCCATTGCTGAAGTTATGAACAACAAAAAATGATCGAAGAAACAAAATGCTAAATGAACGGAATACACTCTTATCAATATCATATATCATGCCTGACGGCTAAAAGAGAAAACTAGAGAGAGAAGACTTTGTTTATTTTATGCAACATAAATTAATTACATAAAGGAGCTCTCCCTTATATATACTGTGGAAGGTGTAACTGACAAAACTAACTTAGAACTAACTAACTATTCTTTACTCTGATATCTTACACATTAAAATTGTAGCATATTCCGTTGCACACATATATTCTATGGATAGCTGAGTGCATTCTAAGATGTTTCTTGACTGAGAAGTTGCAAATATAGTGTACTTGGTCACTATCTTGTTTCCCATAGTCAGAAATTTTGGCAAATGCTCACCTTCCCTCTTGGTCTGCTTGAGTGTCTTGAACAATATTTTTGTTAAGATATCACATCTAATTCATTTCTCATGGTTCTTCCCTTTCGAAATTTAGCTTCACATATTTTGGAGTCTGTTTTCTTATATTTGTCTGCAGACTTGTGGGGCGTTCTTGTATTTGGAAATGGAAGAAAGCTGGGCATTGGATGTCTGAAAACACAGCGTAGCATACTCTCACTAGTGATGTTCTTGTGAATACTTAGCCTCTCCTTGTTGGCCTCCTCTCTGCGCACACTTTTGAATCTTTCTATATCTTCATGGGGCAGTTCTTGGTTTAGTTCACGTGCTTAAGAAGGGCAGGCCCGGCCCAAACTAGAAGTTAGTAAAGCTAGGGCTCTAGACCTCTTAAAAAAATGTATTATCTATTTTAATAATTATTTTTTAAAAAAAATATTTTAAAATTTTGAAGAGAAGTTCTCATTTTTTCAATGCATTACACATGGCACGTTTTCTGATTTTTCCAATGCATTACACAATCATCCACTCATTTATTTTCTTATGGGTCCATCAAATAGGGAGACAGAAAGGTGGAGCCATGGAGAGACTTTTTAAAGCCATGTATTTTTTTTTGTAGGTGCTATCAAATAGCTAGAGATTGGAGTTGAAAAGTTTTTTTATGTGTTATTGTGCTATTGCATTGGTCTGGACTCTAGAGATGCCGAGAGGGGAAAGCTTTTTAACTGAGGGTGCTATTTCATCTGGTATGCTACTGTAGTTTTTCGTTCGGTGTGCTACTATTTGGTGTAAAACGTTGCATTTAGCCCAACAAGCAAGCATATAAATCAAAAGAATTTTTTTGACAATCAGGTTATATTGTTTTAACTTTTTTCTTTAGTTTTAATTTATAGTTGTTTAATTTAATTTTGTAAAACATACATTGCTTTTTTTATTTTAATGTATAGAAATGTCAACTAAAAAATTTAAATCAAGTTATTCGAAACTAAAAAAAAGAAATAAAAAAGTTGAAGCTTTAATTGAATCACAAAAGTGGACTATCAAAATTTTTTTTTAAACAAATAAAAAATTTGAAAATATAGGGGATTGCTCGTTGAATGAACAAGTTAATAATGTAAACATAGATAAAAATAAAAATAGAGAAGAAGTATTAATTAATGAACAAGAAAGAGAAATTAATAAATTAGAAGAATCCACTACTAAAAATATATATGATCCAAATCAATGGACAAATATTGATACAAGTTTGAGAGATTTATTAGTAGAAAAAAGTCTTGTTAGAGTTACTAATATAGATTTTCTTAAAGATGAACTTTCAAGACACTTTTCTTCATCACTTTATATTCAAAAATTGACCAACGGTGAAAAACGTGAAAGAAAATGACTGATTTATTTCTAAGATTTGGATAAAGTATTTTTTTTTTTGTTACAAATTGCTTAAAGCTCCTCCTAGTGTAAGTAGTTTAGCCAATAAAGATAGTAGGGATTGAAGAAATATTAGTAAAAAGTTAAAGAGTCATAAGATAAGTAATGAGCACATTATTAACATGAGTTCATGAATTGATTTAAAAATGACATTGTTAAAAAATAAAATAATTAACAAACATGTTTAAGAACTAATAAATAGAGATCAAGAACATTGGAGAAATGTGTTATTCAAAATTATTGCAGTTATTAAAACTCTTAAAAAAGTAACTTAACCTTCCATGGAACAAACGAAAAGATTTACCAAGAAAATAATGAATTTTTTTTTAAATCTAATTGAAATGATTGCAGAAGTTAATCATATAATGCAAGAACACATTTGTCGAATTAAAGATAATGAAATTTATAATTATTACCTTGGACATAAAATACAAAATGAATTGATTAATTTGCTAGCAAATGAAATTAAAACAAAAAGTATAAAAAAAAATTATCAATGCAAAATATTTGTACTCCTAATGTAAGTCATCAAGAGCAAATATTTCTTTAACTCCAATTCAAATTTTTAAATATTTTTTAAAATTTTTAAAAGTAGATGATACAATCGAAAAATGTATTTTTGATGCTATTATGAATGAAATAAATATTATTGGACTTGATATTAGTAACCTAAAAGGACAAGGTTATAATAATGGGTCTAATATGAAAGGAAAATATCAAGGTGTGCAAAAGAGGTTTTTAGATATTAATCCTAGATTATTTTATACTCTATGTGGTTGTCATAGTCTAAATTTGATACTTTGTGATATGGCTAATTGTTGTTCTAAAGCTACATCTTTTTTTAGTGCTACAACATATATATACCACCATATTTTCTTCATCTACTAAAAGGTTAAAATTTTTAAAAGATCATATTTCTAACTTAACTCTTAAATTATTGTTACAGACACATTGAAAAAGTCATATTGACAGTGTAAAAGTTTTAATATTTCAAATTTCACAAATAAGATATGATTTATTGAAATTAAGTGAAATTAATGACGAACTTAAAATAAAAAGTGAAGCTAATTGTTTAGCAATTTATGAGTTAAAAAATTTTGAGTTTTTATTAGGCATGATTATTTAGTATGAGATATTATTTGTGGTAAACTTCGTAAAAATATGCAATTAAAGGATATGTGTATCGATATGGCTACACAACACTTGAAATATCTTATTTCATTTTTTGAAAAATATAGGAAAGATGGATTTGAAAATGCTATAATTTTTGCTAAAGAAATTGCTATAAAAATGAATATAGAACCTAAATTTTGTGAAAAATATACTATTCGTAGAAAGAAACAATTTGATAAAATTATTGACAATGAAGTTATAAAATCTCTTGAAAAATCATTTAAAATTGATTATTTTTTGTACATAATAGATAAACCAATCACTTCATTTTAAAGTAAATTTGAACAATTTAAAATGTATCAAAATATTTTTAATTTTCTATTTAGCATTGAGAAATTAAAGTCATTAAATAATAAAATTTTTAAAAAAATTGTTTTAATATTGAACATTCATTAAAATATAATAATAACTCTAATATTGATGGATTAGATTTATTTACATAATTAAAAATTTTAAGAGAAATTATACAAGTAAAAAATAATACACCAATTGACATACTTAATTATATAATAAAATTTAATTCTTTTTCAAATACGTATATTGTTTATAGAATAATATTAATGATTTTTGAAATTGTTGTTTCGGCAAAATAAAATTTTTTAAAATAAAAATTAATAAAATTTTATCTAAAATTGATAATGTTTTAATAAAGATTAAGTAGATTAATTTTATTATTGATTAAAAAAAAGGTTAAATAAAATTGATTATAATAATTTAATAAATAATTTTATATTTTAAAAAATACGAAAAATAAATTTTAAATAAAAATATAATAATTTTAATAAAATTTTACTTCAAAATTTGTTTTAAGAATTGAGCCGGCCCTGAAGAATGGCGACACTGAAGCTCGGGAAGATGCCGCAGCAAGATGAAATTAAGGTTAGAATTGGCTCTTCAGGATCGATTAAGAAGGATGCTGCAACAGCACTCTCCAATATATGCATTTACAAGAGGTAACAAGGAAAAGGCCAGCCGTGAGAGGGCTGCTGGGGGGGGGGGGGGGAATGGTGGATGAAGCATTGGGCATTTTGGCAATATTGGATAGCCATCCTGAAGCGGAGTATGCCATTGGTGCTGTAGAGGCAGTGCCAGTTTTAGTCGAAGTTATTGGGGATGGATTCCCAAGAAACAGAGAATGCAGCAGCCGTATTAGTTCACCTTTGTTCTGGATATGTATCAACAATATCTAGCAGATTTGGCTCCAAGTGGCCCAGACAGAGGCAAAAGAGAGGCCACAATTGATAGAGCGTTTGAGTATAGGTTCCTTGAGCAGCAGCAGCAGCAGAATGAAAAATAATATTAAAAGGAAAATATTATGATAACACGATGTAAATAATTAATATCGGAAAAGTCATAACAACCCAGTATTATTCGTTCAACCTAATGAGAACCAAACAACAGTGCGAACAAAAATCTAGGCGCTCCTTGAAGTCATTTTTAATAAATTTACAGAACAGAATTTTAGTTAACATCGTAGCAGAGAAAAACTAAGTTTTAAGCGAATAATATGGTAGTGACTAGTATGCATAAGTCAATAGAATATATATATATATATATATTATGACGATATAAACTCTATAATGGTCTCTACCATTTATAGGTGGAGAGGTCCCACGCATCTGTAAAAAGAAAAAGGAGGGCAGAGCCTAGAAGTAGTAGAAGAAGACGAAGGAGAAAAAGAATGAGAAGATGCAAATGATGAAGGGCAACGAAGGAAAGGAAAGGAACGAAAGCAAATCTAAGGGACCTTTGGCTTTTGCCTCTTGCCACCCATCAACGGCGGAGGTTTTGCCCATTATACTTAAATGCACTGTTGATAGACAGAGTATCAGAGGGCATTTCAAAGCATAAATTTCTGAGCCTTCTTTTAATTCGTACCATATAGCAGCAGCCCTGCAATTTCAACCCACGCAGACTGCGATCTCTTCTTTTGCTTTAACTCTCGCGAGGTTTCTTCTTCGAGACCCACATATACCGACATTTTGGGAATCGCAGTAACAATTTAATGCCTACTTCCCAAGACTAGCTGACAACACAGAGTGAGACAGAGAGAGAGAGTGTGTGAGAGCTTTTCTCTGTGTTGGTCTCTACTGGCTTACTTGCTTTATTCGTTCTCAAAAGGATCATTGGTCCTCACAAAAGTTATCCCCTTATTGGTGCCTTCTCTTTTTTATAAAGATCACTCATCATTTAGAATAATAAAGTTTGTAATTATTAGTGTATAAGATTGTGTTTCAATCAATTTTGAAGGTCATGATCTTCCAAAGAGGCAAAGAGAGAGAGAGAGAGAGAGAGTGTACGTAGGGACTCACACTTACTTTTGAGTCTTTGACCGTAGAATCTTTTTCTCTTCTTTTCAAATTTCAAGCGCATAATTATTTAATTAAGATGACCCGGAAGAAATTTCACCATTAACAGATCGATGATGTTTGTATGTTGCACCATTCGGCTTAGGAAGTTCTAGAATACTTACCCACTTCAGTTTGGTCGGATATAGAATTGCGTGGTGTTGAGTGGGATTTTGGCGTCTTCTTAGAAAAATGGTTCCCTTTGATCTTTTCAACTTTCAACTTCATATCAAACAAAATAAGTACGTCCCATCTAATACATGTATCTAACCTGATATTTACAACATCTCAACTCTTGACTCTTGACTGATAAAGAACATATGTACATATAATTTCTTTTATATCCTCGCTACCCCGTTTCCCTTCCTTTTGACACACACTCCTCCTGGGATATATAGTTTGGGTAGGAGAAAACTAAAATTGAAAGCCCACCAAGAAAAAAAAAATCTGCTAGCTAAAACTACGACAGTACAAGCATCCTATTAAATGTTGCCACAATTAAAGGCAAGTAAAGGAATAGGGTAGTAAATGACCGTCGCACTCAAGTTTACTGGAAGCATTCTAATTTCATGAAAAGGGTGATTATGCAGAACTAAATTAATTGCAGAGCAAAGGCTGGGTGAAGTACCCCGAAGATTAGGAGGAATTAAGAAGGAAAGAGTGACTTACAATGTAAGAGTGGCCATCTGAAGATGGTTGTCAAGTGTCCAGTATTTACCTAATTACCTTGAAATATCTAGATGCTATCTTTTCGTCTCACAAATCAGCTGTAATGGGATATCTATATAGAAACCTAGTTCAGGGCTTTCCATTAACAGAGACGATATGAAATTGTCTAGAAGCTGCAAGATGTAAGAAAAGTAATGTACTCAATCTTGAAAAACTTGTAACAATATTATCCCGAGCGAGACATACGGCCTCGATTAAAGGTAATGGGGCGTTGCACATTCTTTAGTAGTGCATCAACTTTCTCCTTTCCCAATGAAGAAGCAGGTAGGTGCCTAAGTAACTTTAGAAGATTTTCTATAGAAATCAGGTCATAACGTCAGATGCAGATAGCAAACACATGAAACATTACATGCAGCAGTTATACAAAACCAGCCCATAAATATGGTACACAAGAGACTTGATGCAAAACATAAACAAATCAATGACAATAAAAACAACAATTATATATCGAATAATATTCTACCATGTCTGCTTTTTCCCCATATTTGACAGTAGAACTTGGGAAGTTCTTTTGAAACTTTCTCTGATCCATCAACCACGGTGGTCAGTAATTATTCAAGGAGTTCAATTCTGATAGGTTTCTGACCGCACGCATGGTCAGAGTTACAAGACATGGCTAGGGGAAGAAGAGGGAAGACCTGATAAATCAGTCCATGAATAGTATTGGTTATTTTCTGACATACTCAGAGGCGATCTTGACAAATTTGGATCTCTGCGGTCTTCCAATTTAACTGGAGGCTGCTGAGTAACCCTAGAACTTGCGTCTATATTCCCAAGCCCGCCATCTCCAACCAAACCAGACGGCATTTCAACAGAAGCTGAAGTTGACTCAAAACTATTCAAGAAAGGAAATTGCTGTAAACGCCACAGATCCATTCCTCCACCGCTTGAATTATTTGCAATGCGAAACCCCATATGATCAGTCTGTCCTTGGATCTCACGCAAGTTTAGGCCCATGCTTCCCACACCATAGCGGCTCAGATTCTGTAAAGAGGGCATGAAAGGTAAGTTGGAAGGTTGCGGCACTTGACCAACTAGCTCGGTGGAGGGGATTGCGGTTGAGGAATTGGAAAGGGTCTGTTTGGGAGATTTGGAGCGACTGCTTTTGTTCTTCTTGTTTCTACGGCATCCCCCACCCACTGGAACATTCCTAAGAGCGCCCCCTCTTGTCCAGTAACGCCTACATGTCTTGCAGAAGTGCCGGGGTTGAGAGAGGCTGTAATTGTTGAAGTAGCAAAATTTAGTATTGGTAGATTCGCACCGAGGACACTTCAGAGCTGCCTCCGGCGGCGCTATGTTAGCTAGCCGGGCTCGATCAGCCATCGATCCCGGCTTGATTGAGCCGGCTCCATCTCCCACATGAGGAGGTTGTGGTTGTGGGGGTAACGGTGGAAGCAGCAGAGGGCTATCAGTACCGCCATTTGTTTGATGATAATTTAGCTGCTGCAAAACACAGAAAACACAGGAAAATAATTGAACTAAAATAAAACACAAAATCTGGTATATTCAACAAGATATTACATGGAATATATAGGAATAATAATCTTTTACAATTTTCTTTTTTAGGGTTCAGAAGCAGTGGCTGAAATTTGAAGAAAACCTTACCTGCTGCCAATTGGGAGGATCTAAATAAACTGGAATGGTAGAGAAAACCATGGTGTTTGATCTTTTTATGTTTTTTCTTTTATAAAGTTTGATAGGTCTTTAGAGATGGTGGAGAATCACACTAAGGAAATACCAGAGCCGAAAAAGAGGAGGGAGGAGGAAAGCAAGAAGAGGCTTTTCTTTACTTTGCTCTTATTCTCTCGTTCTCATCTCTTTTTGTTTTATTATATTTCTAGGGTTTTAAGTGGACGAAGTTTCTTAACTTATAAGCTTCTTTTTGATCCTTGGTCTGTAAATTTGTCCATAAAAGAGGGTAGTGGCTCCCATGCATGGACGATATGTAGCAAAGTTAATTAATTACCACTGTCATTTCAAGGATAATGGTGGGAAATTGGTTCACGTAATCAAAGAATTTAAGCTCAACCATCCATGGTGCTGACAGATTGACATGCTCCAAAAAAAAAACTATTATTAATATGTCAAAAGTGAAATATAAAATTCTATGGAACTCGCAGGCTGTAATATTTTTTCTTTAATGATAATGAAAAGATAACATTTGCACGAAAAAATTAACATACCTTGCATTTGGCACTCTGCAGGACAGGCTATCTTAGTATTAAAAAAATTAAGCATTTAGATCAAATTTTATATAAAACAAATTAAATTACTTATATAAATTTTTTTAACTGAATTAAAAAAATGACAATCTTTTAATTTTTTGTTTATATGCACCACATACTTTCTCTTAAGAAGAATCAAAGAATATGTTAATTATTATGTTACTTTTTTGTTGAGATGCATGTATTAAAAGCCTATTTAATTGAAGAACGCTGATCTGCCCTATCATGTACATGCAATCACCAATGACTATAGGGCGTACTACATGGGAAAAAAGTGGAAAGAAGGTTAAACAATTCCTTAACGTACTCAGTTAAGAGGGCAGACAGGCAAAATGTCTTCCAATTTTTTCAACAATATCTACAATTATTTCTTGTATTCTTTTAAGGCTCCTGAACTGCTAGATTTTTTTGTTGTTGCTTTATCCTTCCTTTTATTAACTTTATTTTTGAAACAGGAGTGAAATAAGAGAATAGGAAAAAAAAAATGTCTTTTCAATTCTTATGTTTGATTCTCATAACTAATGAAAACTTAATTCACTTTTTTTTTCTAAACACGTCCCTTACGATTATATTATTACAAAAAAAAACTATAATTGAGTTTTAAGAGCATGCACCACAAATACACAGGATTTTTTAGGATGAAATGAAGTAATTAAAGGATGCGACAAATGGAATAATTAAAAAGAAAGTGGAAAAATTTTAGAACTATGAATAAATTGTTATAATCTGTTAAATACATATAATATATGATTGGCATTTGCCTTTTTCTTTTTGGGGGCCAAATTGGCATTCGTCTTTAATTGCTTTACTTTTTACATACTCAGCACCAGTAAACGGAAAGTCTTACACTTAATTTAATTGTGATATCAATGTACATACTGCTAAGTTTATCCAACTTTATCATCAATATCTTTATGAGTAGGTAGACAAAAGCTTCTGTTGCCTCTTAACTTTAATTAATGCTTCAAATTGAGGACATTAAATTAACGTCTCTCTTTTGTCCATTTTTGCTTTTCTTTTCCCTGTGGAGACCCGAAAATGAGGTAGAGGGGGAAAACAACATTTTCTTTCTGTAAGTGGGTCGCAGTCACACTCGGACAGAACGGATGAGGAATGAAATGTAAGACATCATCCATGTAATTTCTTCAGCGATAAGAAAAGCTTGAGATCTTCTACCAAGCTTCATCCTGAACTAATTCCTATAATTTATGTCTAGACGCTGCAAATTAACTAGAGATATTTCTGAGTGCACACAGTGTAAGTAAATGAAAGTCGATTCCTCAGAAGTGCAAATTAGCAGCTAGCATATATGAATATAACGAAATGCATGCATATATAGCCGAGTAATTTGAGAGTAGCAGCTGTACAAATGAGTTATGTTAACTAGTTTTTTATTGGAAAAATGACCATTATCGATTCCTCCATATCCCATTTCCCTTTCTCTCTTTTTGTTAATGCATGGCAATGTTGTCCCGTTGTCTGAGTGACTTATCTAATTAAGTAGCATAAAGAAGGAAAGGAGGTGAGTTATAGTTCTTTGTGCGCAAGAATATTCTACGCACAGTACGTAGAACTTAGACAGCCAAGCCAAGCAAGATGCATGTATCCATTTGATCACTTTTACTGTGAGCTGCTACGGAGAATCCCTTTCTTTCTAGCTACATGGGACATTCCTCCTCCCAAGGTCTTTCATCCACCTACCCTTTTGGTATATAAGTTCCACGTCGCTTATGTTAGGAACCAGTTTTCTCTCCACCAAATTGTAAAATGTATATGTTACCGTATATTGGTGCAAATCCTTGACAAATTAATTTATCTTAGTAATTCTATCCTTAGAGAAAATTTCAAGGCATTATATTCTAAGAAGAAATTAAAGATTCGCTAGATAGGTTCCCCTGAGTTCTCTAAAAATTTTATTTCTTTCAAAAGAAATCTCTTTTTTTGAAAAATAAAGAAATAAAAGGATACTCTCTCTCTCTCTCTCTGTCTCTGCCCACAAACAAAGTTTTACTTCACAATAACTACAATTTTGTTCATCAGGTATTAGTGATTATACTAGAAAAGGTTGAAAGCGTGTGGGGCAGAAGGGCAAATAGTAATACTAGAAGGGGCAATAAGGAAAGGTGGGTGGTTGATCAAAAGATTGGGTATGTTATGTTAATGTAACGCGCATACTGAGGGAATCAACATCAATCATTTGTCATCAGATGCTCACGGTCGGGAATCCCTTCCTTTGGTGGGTCCATTTCAAAACCCCACTTTCCTTACATTTGTCTGCCGAATATGTCCTCTTCTCCTTCTGCTTCGATGCATTCGGACAGTGCGCAGCTGCAAACTAGAAAATTCCCACTATTCTATTATTAATTTATACCACCTCCTTCCTTTCATGGAGTTCATTCTTTCATTTCTATTTCCAAATCTCATCTCTTTTTAACCTTTTTCTTGATGCTGATTATTGGGTAAACGATCTCGATATTATGATTGGATTCGCAACATGGGAAGGGGGAAGAACGTGTGGGGTACAAATCAAAATGATCAGAATAAACACTTCAATTTTTAATTAATATATATACAGTTTATATTTTTAGGGATAAAGAGACAGTTCGACGTCACTGATAATTAAGAGTCTAAGAGAATAACTAATGTTCGTGTTCTAAAGTTTCATATTATTTCAGTAATAATTATATATACTTTGTAAAAATTTACTTTACTTTTATTCTAACCAATATAAATTGATAAATATTAATTGTGTATAATTTATATAAAAACCTACAATTTATGATCAATTATAAGCTATATATGCATCACTTTATTTTCACTTTGGGAACTTGAAGATCACCTATATAAGTAATTAATTATGAATAATTGATTGAATAAATTACAATAATAATTAATTAGTAGTTGATTAAAACATGAAAATTTTAAACTAATTGAGCCACTTTTCATCGTTGGCATGCATATGAAATAACAAAGCAATATTATTAGATTATAGTGATCATTTGACGAGATCTCCTATAAAAACTCAAGTTGAAGTCCATCGTGTAACAATGTATAGTCTATAATAATATATATAAATTAGAAGCAACGCTTGTTATTAAATAGAAATTTCGTCCACTCAATTTTATCGCCCAAATAATTTGAAGTTGCAAGTAGACGTAAAGCATTTAAATTGTCTTTCGTTAGTAAAGACGAAGTTATTGACACTTTTACGTGAAAACAATATCTAAATCCACTAAGAAAAAGAAAATCAAGAAAACGATATGTTGACCATCGATATCCATATCTATAAATAATTGAAGGTTCAAAGGCGTCATCCCACAAATACTTTGGAAAGGAATTAAAGCAAACACAATTCTCACGACACAAAGAAAAAGCAAGGACGTATATATATATATATATGCACTTATCAGCTCTCCATTGAAGTGACTTCATAATTAAAGGAGCTAGCTAGCTAGGAAAGTGCTACCGGATCGTCCACGCTTATATACCGTTTTGAACTAATAATAACCCTTTCAGATTTTATTAATTTGTGATAATATCCTTACGTACAATTCATTTACTTTTAAAAGATCCAGCAAGCATATGCATGGAACCTTTAATTCTCAATTCTAGTTGCAGCGTATGGGGTTACTATTACTATACCACTTAAAATAAAATAATGAGTAAATTATATATTGATCTTCTTTGATATTTATAAAAATTACATTTATATTCTCTTTAGTTTCAAATTCATACAATAATCTTTCTTGATATTTATAAAATATACACTTACATCTTCTTAACTTTTTTTATAAAAAATTACACTAACTTTAATTATTTAAAATTTTATCATAAATATTAATTTGACTTTTTGATAATTTGTATTATATTAAACAAAGTTATTTATAATATTTTTAAATATAAAATATAAATTTTATTAATAAATTTATTATTAAAAGAAATTTTTTATATAAATTGCAATTAAAAAAATACAAGTATAAATTTTTAAAAAATAAATATAATTTGTTTTAAAAGTAATTTTGGTACTGCAGAGAAGTGATGTCTATCTTAAACGCGGATGATACAAATTTTTAACGGTTTGAAGGCGGAAAGATAGGATGAGATGGAGGTTGATTGGAATCTAATTCCCTATGTGCTTTTTTGGCCATTTTCATGGGAAAAAGCTGACCACTTTCATTTTGCGAAATTTTTGTTGTAAAGGCGCCATAATGGCAGCCTTAACGCTGCGTTCTTTTGTCCTCTCTCTGTCTCACACTGAGATAGAGAGAGAGAAATTAGTACAAAGGTAGGGACGCACGTGCATGAGAAACACAGATCACAAAAGAAGTCGAGGGAGTGGGAGCCAGTGATGAGGGGTCAAGGTCAAGGTCAAGCGTCAAAAAATCATGGTTTCCCTACATTCTGCAAAGTGCAAAGGATGTGCCTAACTTTGTGGCCTCATTGGGTGGCAATGATTTATCAATTATGCATTGTATTCCTAGTGGGCGATGCAATGCCCAACACAAATATCCATCTTATATTAATTAATAAAGGCCTATATTTTTTTTAACAAACAAATGTAAGATTATTTCATTCAATGAATAAATATAAAAACTTAAAATTTATAAAAAATTTAATAAAAAAATAATTACAAAGTTTACTTTTGAATATTAAACAAAATTCATATGTGAGATGGTTTTTTTTTTTGGACTGGCAGCATGATTTTCTTTTAAGTAGAGCCCAAATTGCGGTGACCACCAATATCAACGATTACGAGCTGGTGAAGCTGGTATGGACTAGATCCATATTAATGAATAGTAATGGCCCACTATAATCTGTGAGGCTTTAGCCCACTACAAAAGGAAACTAGCAGCGAGAGAAGAGGAACACGACGGAGTCATCACAAACATGCCTCCTAAGCCCTACTTGAATGTACACCAGAAACCAACTCTTTCGGAGTTTGAATAGGCGAACTCCGCTACCGTGAAAGACGTTTTCGAGAAGAGCCCTATGGAAACTTTCCAACCTCTTTATAATCCAAAACCTCCTTCATTTTTTGTTGTGCCACAAGAATATTGTAGTTTCTCCTTGTCTCTCCTTTTGAACCCGCACGCGGACACACACACACACACACACACACTGCTTTCTTTCTAGAGAATGTCTGGCAAAGGCGAAGGTCAGGCCATCGGAATCGATCTGGGCACGACCTACTCGTGTGTGGGTGTTTGGCAACATGATCGCGTGGAAATCATAGCCAATGACCAGGGCAACAGAACGACACCGTCCTATGTGGCTTTCACAGATACCGAGCGCTTAATAGGAGATGCGGCCAAGAACCAGGTCGCCATGAATCCAATTAACACCGTTTTTGGTTGGTTTTCCTCCATTTGCCTAAGCACCTCTTTGCTTTGTGTTATCATCATATATTATATTATTTCGTCTCAAGTGTTACTAATGGTAAAAATTTATCCAATAAGGAGTGGGTTTCTTAGTAGGTTGTACGTACTTTGTGACTCGTGAGCGATGAGATAATTTGCCTGTTATTATTGTGTGTTTTTATGCAAAGTGTAATATGAACTTTATAGTACCAATTATATTAACTCTTTATTTATGGTTCGATTATTTTTTTTAATATAAAAATATATATATTCTTTTTTAAAATAAAAATAAAATATTCTCTTCTTCATTAATTTATATTTTAATACACTGTTTTTTTATTAAAATCTAAATATATTACATATTTTTTTATAAAATAAAATAGATAAAAAATAAATATATAAAATATCACTTTTAAAAAAATTTCTTTTATTTATTTATAATTTTTAACTACATTTTTAAGTCAATAAAATTAATATTTTAATAATTCAAACAAATTTACAATTATTTTGAAAAAAATAATTGATATTAGAGAATAGTAAATTGAAAAAAAAATTGAGTGTTATTTTATTTATTTATTTATTTTCATAACAAATATTTGAAACATTTAAATTAAATTGTAACATATTTTTTATTTTTAGAATAGATTTATGTATATATTAAAAAAAAATAGTGTAATAAATATATTAATCGAAGTAAAGAGTTTTTATTTTATATTTTTAATTTTAAAGATAGTTTATCGTATATTATTAAAATAAAATAGAAAATTGCGTAATAAATACTGAGACAAAAATAGATAAATTTACTCTTGTATCAATGGTTCTAGTTTTGGGAATTGAACTTATGGTGTATGCATATGGTTGTACATGTGCATTCGGGTTCAGATGCAAAGCGTCTGATTGGAAGGAGATTCAGCGAAGCCTCTGTCCAGAGTGACATGAAGTTATGGCCTTTCAAAATCATTCCTGGAGCTGGAGACAAACCCACGATTGTGGTAAATTATAAAGGTGAAGATAAGCAATTCGCTCCTGAGGAGATATCTTCCATGGTTCTGATGAAGATGCGTGAGATTGCAGAGGCTTATCTTGGTTCCAATGTCAAGAACGCCGTAGTTACGGTACCTGCTTACTTCAATGACTCTCAGCGCCAGGCCACCAAGGATGCTGGGGTAATTGCTGGTCTCAATGTTATGCGTATTATTAACGAGCCAACAGCTGCTGCAATTGCTTATGGTCTTGACAAGAAAGCCACAAACGTGGGAGAGAAGAATGTACTTATATTTGATCTTGGTGGTGGCACCTTTGATGTTTCGCTTCTCACTATTGAAGAGGGTATCTTTGAGGTCAAAGCCACAGCTGGAGATACTCATTTAGGAGGAGAAGATTTTGACAACAGAATGGTGAACCATTTTGTTCAGGACTTCAAGAGGAAGAATAAGAAGGACATCAGTGGGAACCCCAGAGCCCTCAGGAGACTGAGGACATCGTGTGAGCGAGCAAAACGTACTCTCTCCTCCACTGCTCAGACCACTATTGAAATTGATTCTTTATTTGAGGGCATTGATTTCTATTCCACCATAACCAGGGCGAGATTTGAGGAGTTGAATATGGACCTCTTCAGGAAATGTGTGGATCCTGTAGAGAAATGCTTGAGGGATGCCAAAATGGACAAAAGCTCCGTGCATGAGGTTGTTCTTGTAGGTGGCTCAACCAGGATTCCCAAGGTACAGCAGCTTTTGCAGGACTTTTTCAACGGGAAGGAACTCTGCAAGAGTATCAACCCTGACGAGGCTGTTGCTTATGGAGCTGCAGTACAAGCTGCCATTTTGAGCGGTGAGGGTAATGAGAAGGTGCAGGACTTGCTATTACTGGATGTTACACCGCTATCACTTGGGCTGGAAACTGCTGGAGGAGTCATGACTGTGCTCATTCAAAGGAACACAACAATTCCTACCAAGAAAGAACAAGTATTCTCTACATACTCGGATAACCAACCTGGTGTGTTAATTCAGGTTTACGAGGGTGAGAGAACAAGGACAAGAGACAATAACTTGTTGGGTAAATTTGAGCTGTCGGGCATTCCTCCAGCTCCAAGGGGAGTTCCTCAGATCACTGTCTGCTTTGACATTGATGCAAATGGTATTTTGAATGTCTCTGCGGAGGACAAAACTACTGGGCAGAAAAATAAGATTACTATTACGAATGACAAAGGCAGACTTTCAAAGGAGGAAATTGAGAAGATGGTGCAGGAAGCAGAGAAATACAAGTCAGAGGATGAGGACCACAAGAAGAAAGTCGAGGCAAAGAATGCGCTGGAAAATTATGCCTACAATATGAGGAATACGGTGAGGGATGAAAAGATTGGGTCGAACCTCAATCCAGCTGATAAGAAGAAAATTGAAGACGCTGTGGAAGAGTCCATTCAATGGCTGGACAGCAACCAGCTTGCAGAATGTGACGAATTCGAAGATAAGATGAAAGAACTCGAGGGACTCTGCAATCCCATAATCGCTAAAATGTACCAGGGACAGGGAGCAGGTGCGGATTTGGGGGGTGGTGCTATGCGCGGTGATGCTCCTCCAGCTGGTGGAAGTGGAGCTGGACCCAAGATTGAGGAGGTTGATTAAGACTTAAGACCAAGGAGTATATATCATTTGCTTAGAAGGAGTAGCGCTACTAGTACCAGATAGGTATGTTAGTGGAATTCTAGAACTAAGACTCGCTCAAGTCACCATGGCTTTAAACGTTGATAGTGATCTCATTAGTTTTTTTTTTTTAATATGTTTGGTTTATTGTTAATAAGTCATTCAAGCGAGTGATTCTTTAGATCTCAATTTTTATACCCCACTAAATTTTGCACCGGATATTCGTAGGCGTATAAATTAATTATACGCCACTGTTCAGAAACAGCAATAAAAAAAAGAAGAGAAATTTATTATCCAAAAGGACAAGGACAGGGGTGTTATCCTCAAATTAATATTTGCTGGATGATCTCGTTCTGGCATTAATTCCAACGAATCAGAGACAATAAAAGACGGGTCTCAAGTTGGGCTCGTCTCCATCGTAATTTCAAATCCACATCTACAATAATGCATCTTGCAGGGAAAGAAAGATGAAAGAAGAAACAAGAAGAAATGTATGTATGATGATAAAATAACAAAAACATTAAATGCCCTGTGACAATTTGTTTGGTTGTGAATTGTGATCAAAGCTGGATGACCAAATTTGAATTGTAGAGAAGCTGATAGAGTAGACCCAAGAAATTGACTCCCACTCAGGACCACCACTGGGTGTTCAATTTTCCAGCTGTTATAGAGCCATTTCTTACTCCTGAATTTGAAGATACCTTGTTTCTACTTTTTTAAATCTTTAACGCTAAGTTAGCAAAGAGCAGTTCACGAGTTTTTGAGTTGCAGGCTGCTAATTTGGTATTTTTTTTTCCATTTTAATTTTCTTCTTGTTTAGGTAAGAGTTCATAGCACTGCCCATTCTTTCAACTTTGTCACTCTGTTGAATAGGGCATCCTCCGTAGGCAACTACTGAAAGGTTTATAATCCCACTGCTCAAAGACAACCTTAAAAGAGCTCGTTTCTTTCTAACTATTTGTTCTCCAACACATCTAATGGAAGATTAATTTTCTACAGCCTTTAAATGTATGAATTAGAACCTGACTCAAAGTGACATCTCTAGAATTTAAACTTTAACCGTTTCTGAGGTGCTGCTTGGTGACTGCTGAGGATAAGGCAGAGGTGAAATTTCTCCTAAAACAGCCTTTTCAACTGATTCCGAACTCATTATCTGTTAACATGAAGCATTGACATTTTTATTAATAAGGCAGATCCAACATTACAAATCCACCATGTGAGAACAGTCTTGGAAGATGCTCTCCCGGTTTTATTGCGGAAATGTCTGAATGATTGAATCGTTGAAGACTTTAAATAAACAAATCTGGAAGAAAACAACCAGCATTCACATGAATGATGAAGTGGGGAATGGACAGGAAGGAACACATTGCCCCCAACCAAATCCTTTAATCTCGATAACTTCAACTTTGTAAGAAATGTCAGGTTGCCTTTTAATTTGATGGCATGCCATGCACAAAATCTGCAGCTCAAGCTGATCTACCAGCGTAATAATTTAAAAGCACACAAAATAAAGGAGAAAAGAACGACTTCTAAATGCTTTGAAAATCCATAAAACTTGGTACAGAAGTCAATTATAAAAATTAACATTTGAATAAAAAAATTGAACAAAGCCTTGAGTTGTTGGTGGAAATCTAACGCAACATGGATGCCTTTTCAAAGTGGAGAAGATGCCAGCGGGAGTATCTGTAATGAACTTAAAGGAGACTGTGGTAGATGTTGAAGCTCTCTCTCTCTGCTCTTAATGAGCCTAAGAAACGGCCCATCTCCTTCTTCTGTCGCCATGACTGAATTAGCTAAAACTTTAACCCCAGATTCTGAAACAGACCCATAGTTCTTTTGTGCCTTTTTCTGAGCTTCTTCAATCATTCTTCTATACAGTTTTTCCTCTGCATCCCTCAGAAATTTGAATTTTGAAGGTGGTGAAGATCTAAATCTGTTGAGCTCTGATTCTGCTGTTGATTCAAAGAGAGGATTGAATCCTTGATGTTTACAAGAATCGAGAGGATTCAAAGAATGCTTCAATGGTGAGGAAGCCCCAGAGGTAAGGAATGGGGTATCAATAACAGACATAAGATCACTCAAACTCCTAGTTCTTGACCCTTTTCTGCTCCTATCACCCCTAGATTTCCCATCTTCTGACTCTAAATCTTCTTTGGTTTCTTCTTTGATTGTGAAGAGAAATCTTGGCGGACCAGCGAGATTGTGCAGCCTCATCAACTCTGACTCTACACCTTCTTCTCCAAGGGTCTTTAGAAGCACATCCTTGCCGGTTCCCGACTCCAGGTCTGGTTCATTACTTTTCGTTTCTGGGTGTCTGGTCACATTGCCTGGAGGGTCGGTCTTGTGGAAGAAAGAGGGTGTCTTCCAGAAAACCCCATAAAGCAATTTCTTTGCATAATTGATGTGATCGAATTCAATTTCTGTGTGGGTTCTTCTCTTCTTCCACCACAACAAATAGTAGAGCTCTGCAACCAGAGCCGGTAGAAGACACCCAAAGACAAGGTAAGCAACACCTAACCCACTCAAAGACATCGTCTCTGCTAGGGAATTTACGTTTTCATATTAAATCACCAACAAGAATACAACCTAACTTGGACTGAAAGTATATAATTTACGTTCTCCGAGATTTGTAGCACAAAATTATTGCAGGGAAGCAGTTATGTAAGTAAAAAACTTCTGTGAATTTTTTAAGAGAATTGATAGAATATCAAAATTTTCCCAGAAAACTATACCACAAGAACAAGAACCATCCTCTTTCCAGTAGTGGCATGTCCTTCCATTTATGAAACTCACGCTCATATTTTAGTTTTCCTCAAAAGTAGGCCAAGTAAACTAGCAGTGGGCACTGAGGAAGAAGTCTTACCTTTTAAACCCATAAGCACAAAACTTGTGCACAGCCAATGAGAACCAAAAGCTTTTAGCTTATAAATGATGCGATCTAAGGAAGTGCAATTGGATTTTGAGATTCCTAAAAACAGCGAGCTTAAAAGGGGGTGCTTGTGTGATAAAGATTACGGCTAACGAAAAAGACCGTGTGGCAAATCTTTGTACAATGCGATTAAAAGTGTATGCATAATAGGAGAGCAGCTCACATGGGCTTGCAAGCGGCGAAAGCGCGTATCATTTGTCATAATGTAAACAAAAATCAAAAGAACTGAAAAACCTTGTGACTTCAACAAAGAGTGGATAGCAAATTTAGCGATAGATTCAGCGAAATACATAAACATTTTTTGAACTTTACTAATCTTGTGCAAATAAAATACATATTCTGTAATTGTATTTTTCAAATAAAATTCTTTTTTGATTAGTGTACATATTTTTCTTTCTTTTTGGGTGTGAAGATGGTAATTATAATGAACAATTAAGAGGCTATTTCCAAATCACAATTACCGCTAGTTCTGTGTTAGGAGGGACCACAAAGCGTGACTCACATGCATGGTCGTCCGTCTGGTAAGTATGGTGGGCCTCTTAATGATGTATCCTTGGATCCATCATGGGTCAAATCTCCTATTGTAGCCTGCAACATCCAACTCAACTTGGATTTTTTTTTTTCTATTTTCGCCAATTGACAACTTGGAGTTTAATTTATTTTTTAATATAATATTGAGAGAATCTCTCTTAGTTTAGTGAAGAATTAATTTTTCAAAAAATTGTCCGCCACACAAAAATAAAATATTTTTTAATAATAATATTATATATATACATATATATACTGCTTTAAAAATTAAATTTAAAACAAAGTGTATAAGAAATTTAAATTTCTTATCACTTGGAAGAATGCTTATTAGAGCTTAATTTGCTTATAGGGCAAATTGAGCTGAAAGTAAAGCGTGCTTGCTTTTACGAAGAAGAAAGAATGAAAGATAGTTGAAGAAAGCATTGTGTAATGTTGGGCATGCAGCTTCTTGTCAATTTGTCAACGTGCCCGACTTCAAACTGTCTCCGTTGGAACGCCTTGCCCAAAAGAGAAAAACGTAAGTACGTTCGCAATCAACCGGAAAGCACGTCTTTTGACAGGGATGAGAGTTTCAAAATATACATCAAACATTTATCTGTGATTCGACGACATAGTTAATTAAAAGAAAGTTGCAGAAAGGAACCTCTAAATATAAATAGAAAATCGCTGTAAACTGAAACCACATTTCTCTCACCAACTTGGCATAAAAACCCTCTCTACTGAAAATCATTTTTACGGCTTTGTACGCGCAATTAGGAAACTTTGCAGCATCATGTTTAATTAATTTGATATATATATATATATGTTTTCCAATTTTATTTTATGAAATAATATTGAAATGTAAAGGTAAAAAATGCGTATACTATAGAATATATCAATATAGATAGTGCAACAAGAAAGGTTCCATAGTTAGCTTGCAATCAAGTTGATATAGTATATAGCTCAAAAAGTTCGACAAATGTGAAGGATCTAAGAAAGAAAATTTCCTATCTTAAATTTCTCGCTTTTCTTTGTCCACAAGTTGGTAATAATTCCCGCACAAAATGAGATTATCAATTTATTTTGTTTTCCAGCTACGTATGTGAAAACAATTTTTTTTTTCCAATGAATATGATGTATGCACGAACTGTGTGGCAGTAGCATACGCCTGGAACGGGATGACAAAGATACGTCGAGTTAAATAAAAATAAATCCAAATCATACAACATAAAACCCACCTGGGAGATTAACAATTAATGTCAGTTTGTTTTCATCGATAATATTTAGTCACTCTCTCGGAATCCTAGTTCTAGAGAAAAGAAATCAAAGGATTGGGTTTCAGGGCGATCATCTTCTTCGTCAATATCAGAAGACTCAGAAGTAGCGGGAGTATCAGCAGAAAGTGAAGACAGAGAATTAGACGCCTGCTTCATTGTTTTGCCTTCCAGGATGCCAGTTGGGTGAAGAGGAAAGAGAGTCAGCGTCCCTTGGTTACTTTTGCTGAAGTTTTCTGGGATTCGCTGTTGCGTGTGTTCGTTTACCTGCAGGCCATCACAGTTTTTTGGCACAACTTTCTCAGTGATTGGGCTCTCCCTAAGACCTCCAGTTAGAATCACCATTGAATATTGAGGATAAAAGCCCAGTTCCCTCTGTGGCACTGGCACATAATAAGGGGCGCAAATCACTGAAATTAAAATAAACTCTTTCGGGCATTAATCAATCTAAACAAAAATAAGAGAGGAAGATAGGAACGACAAATTTCAAACAGTAGCGAACCATTTGGACAAATTGACGAAGAGAAAATGGGGTGGCAGCTGTGAAGAAAGCGACTGAAATAAGCGATACTTTCTTGCTTCTGCTTCAGTCTCTGCCTGGATTTGTGATTCTGAAACCAGTAGAAGACATTCTTTCCTTCGATGTCACTATACGCCCTGAGCCTAGCAGTAATCTGCCGAATTTGCTCAGCACTGGGCGTCCTTATCCCCTGCTTATACAGATTCTCCAACATGTTTATTTGCTCTTTTGTAGGGTTCCATCGCGAACTTGCTGGTGTTGCGCTAGACCCTGCCATCTCCAGGGTATGACTCTCCATGTTCACGTTCTAGCTTTTCTCTGTTCACAAAAGGTTGAAAGGATTATTATATGAATACGACACAGTGAGGAAGGAGAATATATGGGCTGCTTATTTATTATGATCCGCAGTTCTCTTTTCTTGTAGAGTCAAACAAAAACACAAAATATTTAGGCGGGTAGCGGCTGCGAGGTAGAGATAGACCCTGGTCGAAGACGTAGGGAACCTTTACGAGAACACAAATGGCCCCTGTTTGAGTTGGTGCACAGTTTGAAAGATGGTGATTTCTCTGTCTCATTCCTAAGCCTTAATATGATATATCTCGGGAATGACAGAGAGAGTAGTGGGGAACGTAGGTTTACGCCATTGAAGGAAAGAAAGGGCATCAAAGTCATTAGGGGAAAACAGCCGGCTTGCTCGTAAGGTGTAGGTGAAGTCTAGGCTTTGGGAATTGAAGTACGAACGTCTAGGCCCAGCGCCGGAGGTGACCGTGAAGAGATATAACGTGCCAACTTCTGGACCACCTTGACATTCAAAAATGTTCCATGACCTATAATTTGATCCACATTACATTTTTTTTTTTGGAGCATCCCACACTCCTACTTGATTCACGATTATGACCCAAGAATAAATAAAAAGTTTCCTGCTTGATTTACGTATTAAATAAAATATAGATTTATGTAATATATAGATCGAGAAGAACAGTTCTGGTGTGAAGGATTTTGTGACAGTGCGTGCAACTGTACTCTACTAGTCTAACACCATACTCTTAAGAATTAATATTCAATTGTATGTTAATGTATTTCATTATATTTCACAGGAGCACATTCAGATGATTAATATGAAGTGCCTTTCGGTCAGTGCAAAGAAAGTTTTATCCCGGATTGACTTGGGATTATTATAAACATAGGAAAAGGTTGTTTGCGTAGATTTGATTTTATGTAGTTGGGCTGAATGTTCCTTTTGTAAGTTTAGTATGTTGAAAAGTCATCCTTAAAGGAAGGAAAACAAAAAAGACTGAACATTAGAGTGAGTAGATATATTCATCCATCCAAAAGCACAAAAAGTAAAGGAAACATAGAAGTGATCAGATAAAGCTAAAAGCTGTGAAGCATGCATAAAAACCCAAGGGTGAGGAAGATGTGTGCTCAGTGGTACAGGCCATGCACCCTGAAAGCTATTATGCATCAGACAAAAGTAAAGTAAGTCATAGTGAAAGAAAGAGAAAGAGAAAAGTAGCAGACTTGAAGCTTTTCAAAGATCAGATATTTTTGTGTATTAAAATTGATACACGAGATAAGCCTATATATATAGGCAACTGTAGTAACAAGCTTATAATTAGATTTCTTCAACTAAACTAATTAGTACAGAAACAAACTAACCACCTGAAACTAATTACAGCTGAACAAACAAATTCTATGTGGATTAATACAAGCCACATGGCAATCAACTTATTCTTCAGCTCTAACACTCTCCTTCAAATTCAAGGAGGGCTGCTGCACTACTCTGAGTTTGTTTCTAAAAATTTTAAATTGAACTTTGAATAATGATTTTGTCAAGCCATTTGCAATCTGATGTTCAGGAGGTACATGATTAATTATCATTTCTTTTTGCAATGCCTTATCCCGAACAAAATGAAGATCAAGCTCAATGTATTTTGTTCTTTGATGTAAAATGGGATTGGCAGTCATAAGTACTGTTGATAAATTGTCACAATACACAATTGAAGGATATGAAATTTTAACACCAAGTTCACTAAGCAAAGAACATATCCAAGTAAGTTCAGCAACAATATTTGCAAGACTTCTATACTTTAATTTTGTACTTGATCTTGACACTACATTCTGTTTCTTTGAGCTCCATGATACTAAATTACCTCCAAGATATATACACACACCAGAAATAGATCTCCTATCAATGGGATCTGCTGCCCAATCTAAATCACATAAGCCAACTAAATCAAGTTCTGGAGATTTACTGAATAAAAGTCCATGAGTTGAAGTTCCTTTAATGTATCTTAGAACACGCTTTGCTGCTCTCCAATGCACCTCTAATGGATTATGCGTATGCTTACATAATTTGTTGACACAAAATGAAAGATCAGATCGAGTAATAGTTAGATATTGAAGAGCTCCAGTTATAGTTCTATACAGCTGAGGATTACTGCAGGAAACACCTTCTCCTGAAAATTTTAAACCAAATGTCATAGGAGTATCTGTTGGTTTAGTATGCACCATATTAGTTTTAGATAGTAAATAATTCACATATTTGGTTTGAGATAGTAACAAATCACTATTAGAAAGCTTATGCACTTCAATGCCCAAAAAGAAATTCAATGAACCGAGATCCTTCAAAGGAAAAGCTTGATAAAGTTGGGAGATTAGTAAAGATATCTCACTTGAAGAGCTACTTGTAATATTCTCTACATAAACAATAACATATGTAGTGGCTTTGGAATCAATTCTAACAAAAAGTGATTAATCACACTTACTTGTAGAAAAACCAAGATTTAGCAATGTTGTATTCAGTTTTTGAAACCAAGCCCTAAGAGCTTGTTTTAAGCCATATAGTGACTTGTGTAGTTTACAAACCAATGAAAAATCATGAGATTCAAACCCAAGAGGTTGCTGCATATAAACTTCTTCCTCTAATGTACCATTTAGGAAAGCATTATTCACATCTACTTGATTGATTTGCCAACCTCTAGTAATAGCCAGAGAAAGAACAATGCGTATTGTAGTGGGCTTGACAACAGGACTAAAAACCTCTCCATAATCAAACCTTTCTCTTTGTTGAAACCCCTTAGCAACCAACCGAGCTTTGTACCTATTGATAGTCCCATCAGAATTTCTTTTGATCCTGAATATCCACCTACACCCAATACTTGGCCTTCCAGTAGGCAGAGAGATTAGAGACCAAGTATGATTATTTTGAAGTACATCAAATTCTTCTTTCATGACAGCCAGGCAATGAGGACTAGATAAGACTTCTACTACTGTTGAAGGTTCAGTTTCAGCTAGAACAATGCGAGGTTTGAAAATACCATCTTTAACTCTAGTGACCATAGGATTTGTAAGTGCAAGACTTTTAGTTTAAAAAGTATTTGGTGTGTTTTTGAGTTCTGCAGATGTCTGAATATTAGACATATTATGTGACTGTGAAAACTGAGAGTTTGAGAGTACAAGACTTGAATGCAAAGAGGATTGTGGAAGATTAATGGGTGATTGGCCTGGTGAAACTACTGGACTGAGTGAAGTATTAGGTTGCTGATAAATTTGAAGACATGGTGGGACAGAATTAGAAGAAAGTGAGTGGGGTTGGTGAGCTTGTAATAATACAGGAGGAAATGCTGAAGGGAAATTAGTAACATTTACTTCATTAGAGATAGCTGGTGTATGAGTAACGTGTCTTTTGAAAGGAAAATTAAATTAATCAAAAATGACATTTCGGGATACATACATTCTCCCTGAAGGATGAAGACATTTCTAGCCCTTGTGTTGTAGGCTATAGCCAAGAAAGATGCACTATGAAGACCTGAAGTCAAGCTTATTTTTATTGTATGGCCTCAAGTAAGTAAAATAGCTACATTCAAATACTTTGAGTGATGTGTAATCTGGAAGTTTATTGAATAATCTTTCATAAGGAGAACTAAAATGTAAGATTGCAGTAAGAAGCCTATTAATAACATACACAGCTGAGAGAAAAGCTTCATCCCAATACTTGAAAAGAACAGAAGAGGCAGCTAGAAAAGTAAGACCGGTTTCAGCTATGTGTCTATGTTTTCTTTCCACCAAACCATTCTGTTGATGTGTATAAAGGCAAGACAGCCTATAAACAACTCCCTGATCTTGTAAGAAAGTGGAAAAGGCTCTATATTCCCTACCCCAATCACTTTGAAAAGCTTTTATTTTGCTATTGAGTTGAAGTTCAACCATACTTTTGAAATCTTTAAAGACTGATACAACTTGAACTTTTGAGTTAATCATATATATCCAAGTAAATCTGGAAAATGCATCCACAAAAGATATGTAATAATGATTTCCATTAATAGAAGTAATTGGGGCTGATCCCCATAAATCAAAATGAATTAATTCCAAAGGAGATAAGTAAGTGGTAGTGGATGATGGAAATGGTAATTGATGACTCTTTCCTAAACAGCAAGAATGACACAAATCATGTTGATCTTTATTTATCAGAGGAAAGTTACATGATTGTAAGACTTTATTAACTATTTGAGAAGTACAGTGGCCTAATCTCTGATGCCTCAATTTATATGAAGATGAAATACATGGAGTGGATACTAAGTAAGAATTACAGCCAGAGTTTATAGACTTGGAAGCTAACATATTAGTCATATTAGCAATATGAGCTATAGAAGTTGAAGTTGCAGAATTCAGATATTTAGATTTCAAGTGATCTTGTCACGCCCCTAATTTTAAGGCACGTGAAACACGTATATCATGAACATATATTTTCCATAAATGTACATAATGTCATTCTTTATCATATAAACTAATACATATAAGTTCTCATACACATATACAATATACAGTTTACGTCTATAAACACCAGAGTAACAGTAGAAGTAAGGATCCTGCCAGTGACGTTCAGAGCAACTCTAGAGTACAAATATTTTACAAATATAAAACATTGAGAGCCTAGAAACAATGTAGGCTCACCACTGGAGTACGACCTCTAGTCGATCACGTGGCTGTTAGACTAAACTCTATGTCTTTATCTGAAAAATAGATCCACATCGTGTAGTGAGTTTTACAACTCAGTGAGCATATAATACCTCCTAAGACCTCTCAGGTCAACATATGGATGTACTCGTCTAATAAAAATTAAGTATTCATAAATTACATTTTAGAAGTACATCCACATGGGACCCGCATTTTCAAATATTCTCTATTTAAAAATCATAATCAGGTCTTTCAAACCATAAGCGGTACTGTATAAACAATGCTCATGTCAAGTTCATATTCGTTTTCAATACTGTAAAATCATTAATCAAAATATGCTATGCATCAAAACATTTCTCATAAAATATTCGGAGGATCCCATATCAGAACCACCATACCAGAGTTTGACCCTTTCCATACTTTGGTGGTATAGGATTTGCTTAAACTCAACATCCCGCTGATGTTTGCCCTACTACCATTCAAGAGGACACGCGAAGGGATTCTGTATGGGTCTTTCCCAAGCACACAGCAAGGGAAGGCAAATAATATCTCATATAACTGGCATCTCGCCATCATATAACTGGCATCTCGCCCATATATAGGAGGCATTTCGCTCTCCTTCACATATAATCTCCCGTGTGTTGGCCCTCACACGAGACTAGTACCACATCCCCTGCTAGCTGAGGCAATGAAGGTGCGCATCAAGGCTAACATCACCTGCTGTTAGCAGACAGTATTTCCAATAGGATTCCTCCACAGAAAATACCATATGCACATATGCCATATAATCCAGTATAAATTCTCAATATAATACAGACTTTCAGTCTCAAAATACTCATATGTCAAAACCTCCCATTCAGGGGAAACATGTATACATGCCCATATTTGAGGCAAACATATCACTGTTGTAATAACCCAAACCTTTGAAGGTTAAATACAAATCATTTGCCATATCCACAGAAAATACCATATGCACATATGCCATATAATCCAGTATAAATTCTCAATATAATACAGACTTTCAGTCTCAAAATACTCATATGTCAAAACCTCCCATTCAGGGGAAACATGTATACATGCCCATATCTGAGGCAAACATATCACTGTTGTAATAACCCAAACCTTTGAAGGTTAAATACAAATCATTTGAAACAAGGAAGTTGAGAACAATGTAAAATTTTAGAGCGTTTTTGACCTTTTCTTCTGACCTTGCGTCACTCATATAAGCATAAATCTCTCATATGAAATCCAAATTAAGTGATTCCAATTGTTACTGAAAGATAAGACATATATCTACAACTTTGATATTGGACACTTTTGCTAATTCTGTGTATATTATAGTGATAAGAGGCAAAAATCAAAGTGCAGTGTGGTCTGGACCTTTGCTCACTATTTTATGTATAACTCCTTCATATGAACTCCAAATTAGGTTATTCAAGTGGCTACAGAAAGCTAAGAGAAAGGGCTAGAACTTTAATGTTGGACGTTTTGTCAAATTCGGCAAAATAAGTTCGCCGTAGTGAGAATATTTCGCCAGCGGCGAGAATGCTGCAGCATTTTTTCGAGAGCATGAGATTTCTGGTTTCCAAACTTGCCGCGGCGAAAATATGCTCGCCGCCGGCGAAAATCGCGGACCAGCAATCTCGCTGCGACGAGAATTAGCTCGCCGGTGGCGAGATTCGTCAGAGAGGCATTTTTTTGCGGTCCCCCCCTCCCTTTTTCCTTCATTTCCTCCATAGCTGGACCTTCCTTTCTCTCTCTAGAATTTTCTCCACCTTCTCTCTAAGATATCTCATCACCCGGACGTCCGATTTGAGCAAACAAGGTACCGTTAGACTCGTGGGAAGGAGAGCTACAAACCCCACCGATCAGTTTCGTTGAAAAACCGCCGGATTGTCGTTGAAAAATCACATGAATAGTAACCTCCAAGGTAAATTCCGTCCAATTGCATTTTAGGCTTCGTTTTTACCGAAATTTTTTCCATAGATAGTCTTAGAATTAGTTTTTATGCTAGAATATAGGGTTTTTAGGTTTGGTGTGAATAGTGTTTCCGGCGAGTGAATAGTGTTTTCTGGCATGAATAGTGACGTTTAGGATTTATCTAATTTTCATGTTATGTCTATGTTTTCTAGGTTGTTGAGCCACTACAAGGTGTAATTCTCGTTGTTTGACTCCTAGTAAGGTGAGTGGATTTTTCATACTATAACGCATGTTTTAGGAATTTGATTTATAACTCTCTCGTATGATTTTAATTAGTTGGAATGTATGTTAAATTGTTTTACTGCTTTGAAAACCAATATGTTCCAACCATGTTAGAAATTATAAATTTCAATTCTAGTTGAACCCTAGTATGCAAGGCAAGCATCTAGACTGATAATTCTCCATTTGAGCTAGATTTATAGAAATGCGAACTTAGTCATAGAAATGAACTAAGTTAGCCATGAAATGATTTGATGCATGATGAGCATCTATGTGACGTCTACGGACGATCTATGTTTAAAAGGGAAAGTTAATGATTATAAAGGTCTCCATGGGAATTCATGGATGAGATATATTTTAGAACGAAATTTTATGCATGAAAAGAGCTAGATGGAGAATTATAGCTTTATTGTAAAGTTATTGAAATGTTTTACTTTAAACTCTTTAAATATCATATTTCAAATATTTTCTATTGGAGGGACCCTTTTAGATCACTGTTAGCTAGCCGCAGATAGTGCTAGCCCTGGTGCACCATGATCATGTTAAGGTTTCGGTTTAGGATACTGTGACGGGCATATGACTGCCTAAGACACAGGGATTTAGGGTGGACTTATGTCTATGCCTACAGTGATTGCCATACCCATTGCTATGTGCTTGGAGAAATTTAGGGTGGACTTATGTCTACGCCTACAGTGATTGCCATACCCATTGCTATGTGTTTGGGAAAATTTAGGGTGGACTTATGTCTACGCCTACAGTGATTACCCTACCCTTGCTGTGTGCTTGAGGGAGATGATAACTCTGTTAGGAAAGACCTCCAATAAACTAGTGCATTTTTTTTAAAAATTAAATGTTTCTAAACATTCTCATTCATCATTGTTATTGCATAAATAACTTCATTTCTTACTTACCATACATAATAGATTTGCTTTACGGTTACTTATTTAATCCTGTTTTATCTTTTGAAACATACATTTGAATTGTTTAGCTTTTCTTTCAATAAATTATGGTTAAATGCTTAATGTTTCAATTATTAAACTCATTGCGAAACACTCGTGCTTGGTTTGCCCTGTTTTTGTTATAGTATGATTTACCCATTCACTGAGATGTGGTAATCTCACCCCTCTTCTGTTTCCTCCCCACAGATAGTCAGAGAAACTTTGATCCAGTTACAGCTCCCTAGAAGGCTGAATATAGCATTGGTGAGCCCCAGTTTGGGCAAGGCTCCGTTGTACTGGTTGCTTAGTTTAGTTATGTCTAGTGTATCTCCATGAACTTACAGGCAGGATCCTCGCTTCTTGCATATTTTGATGTGTTGTTAGGAAAATGGTTTTATATTTTACAACGATGTTGTATTATGAGGCCATAGGCCAAGTTGAATCACAAATGTTGGATTCATGAGAGAGAGAGAGAGAGAGATATATATATATATATATATATATATATATATATATATATATATATATATATATATATATATATATATATACAGTATTTCCTTATATTGGATGTGGCATATGTGGCCAGTTATATTTATTATGTACTCTGGATTGTGTGCTGGATGTTTGTATGTGCTATGCGTTAGGCTTGCGGCTAGGGGGAAACCCTTATGCCGTGCTGATCATGTGTTCCATCATTTGGGGCCGTGACAACTGTAAAATCAATGTCACATGTATAACATTTTCTTTGCCATGTAATGCGAAATACATGTAAAAATCAAATGTTCAATGTATTTCAAAATTCATCTGTTATAAGTTACCCATTCAGGGTTTATCACATATATATACCCTTTCTCGAGGTAACCATATATCTTTATAAATCAATGCCACGTGTATAAATATTCACTTTATCATTTAATGAGAAATACATGTGAAATCAGATATTTCATGGATTCAGAAATCCAGTTTGAAAACTATACTCTTCTTGAACTATATTTCAAAATGTAAGCAATTCATATATCTTTCATGCATTTTAGAAACATATCAAAATGTGAATATCTCATAAACATAATCATATACATATTCAAGTATCAAGAAGAGTATAGGCAAGCCATAGGAAGAATCATCTACTCATAGGGTAGGGCTCCAGATTGGCCAGCCCTAAAATGCACTTTTCTAGTCTGAATTCAGTAAAACAAACTCCAAAATCAAGTCCAGAATGTCCAAAAACTTGAAAAATGACTTCGGGATTTTAGTCACTATTCACCGCCGAAAAACACTATTCATCCGCCACTATTTATGCCAGAAATTACTATTCACCGCCACATAAAAAGTTACCAAATGACCGAAAAAATTACATATTCTAATATTTATCAAGCTTCTGAACCCATCTACGGTGTTAGATTTCTAATTTGAAGTCTCTAAGTAAAGTTTTTCAGAACTTACCTTTTACCGATATTTTCTACTTCAGATCTACGGCGATTCAACGGTTGATTTGAAAAAATGATCAGTCAAATCTGAAGTACTCTTCGTCCTGAATTCAATAACACTTTCAGTTTTACTATGGGAAGCCCTTAAGCACTCTGAATCGAAAGATAAAATTTAAGATCACTATTCACTAACTATTCATTACTATGCATTTTCCCGATTTTTTTTCCCTTTTTGATATTTCGTCACCCCCGGTTTCGTTTTAACATTCTGCTATTTTTTTTAAATATAATTATAATTATTAAATAATTAATAAAAAGATTTTCTTTTACAAAAATTTATATAAATTCTGTTTTTCATCATAAAATATCTCAAAAATTTTTAAAAATTTCCTTTCTTATAAACCTTTAGTTAAACTCTTAAATCATGATTTTTCTTGATAAAAATCATAATAAAACAAATTTCAAAACAAATATCTTTATTCATATTAAAAGAAAGAATATTTTTAAAAATACCATAAAAATTCAATAGAGGCCGGTATAATTATTTTAAGCAACACAATACTTCTTTTACTTAAAAGTCCACTTACTTTTAACAAATCATAATCATTTCTACATAAATAAAAATATATTTGCTTATAGCGTGCCAAAACATAAATTCTCATATTTCTTTTGTAAGTCTTTAATCTATGTAATAAATATACATATTTTCACCGGTTCTTATTTCTATTTTTAAAATTCTCTCTTTTATTCTAAATTTTCTTTAATTTGAATTTTCGTTAAATTTTTACGATTATTACAGATCCATTTGAAAATCTTGAAACTTGTATAGGCCTTTGTCAAGTTTGCCTTGCAAGAGAACCCTATGAGTACCTTGCTCTTTGGCAAAACACACAGAGGATGAAACTCAAAGAAAATACAATTGTCTTGGGCAAACTTAGACACACTGAAAAGGTTTTTGTTTATTGCAGGTACCTATGATAGCATTGAATGGCTGAGTGTCCAGGTTTAAAACATACTTGGCAGGTTACAAAACTTCTACCTGTACCATTTCTTCCTCTAAAACCAGCTCTAAAACTAGAATTTTCTGTCCTATTTGAGTCACAATAATCTCTGCCTTGAGAATTAAGGTCAAAAAATTGTGCATTTCGATTTTGAAATCCAGAAGTCTGAAAACCAGATGTATTCTGATTTCTGTGAATAGTATTTGCATTTACACACGAATTTGCAGTATCCACAAAGACAGAGAGTGTAGATTTTATGTGTTTTTTGATTCTTTCTTCTTGTGCAAGAAGGAGTAACTCAATTTCATTGACAATATAGGCTTCTTTTCTAGTGATTATAAAAGTTATAAAGGAGTCATATTCTTCATTCAGACCACCAAAGATATATTCCAAATGATCATAATCAGTAACTAAACAGCCTATTGCTATTAACGCATCAACATAGCTTTTGATCTTCAGAAGGAAATCAGCCATAGGTAGATCATTCTTTTTGATAGATCTAAGTAGAGTCTGGAGTTGCGAACCTTTGGCCAGAGTTTGTGACTAAAAAAAGTTGGTGATTCTACTCTATACCTGATGAGTGTTCTCACATCCTACTACTCTGGTCAACATTCCGATGGACATGGATGAAAGGATTCAGGACAAGATGAGCTGGTCTTGTAGCTCCCATTCTACAAATTCTTCATTAACTTTCCCAATCGATGCATCTATAGGAAACTTGAATCATGGAGGAACAACATCTTCTCCATCAAGAAATTTTAGGAGTTGCAGTCCTTTCAATGCGACTGAGATCTGCTGTCTCCATAGAAGATAGTTGGAATCATCTAGTTTTACCAAGATCGAGTTGTTGAAGGTGACTAGTTTCTCTTTCTGGTTTTGAATCAGCGAGATGGATGATTCGGCCTCCATTGATGGAATCGTCAGCCTCTGATCCCATGAAAGGTATTATGCATCAGACAAAAGTAAAGTAAGTCACAGTGAGAGAAAGAGAAAGAGAAGAGTAGCAGACTTGAAGCTTCTCGAAGATCAAATATTTTTGTGTATTAAAACTGATACAAGAGATAAGCCTATATATATAGAAAGCTGTAGTAACAAGCTCATAATCAGACTTCTTCAACTAAACTAACTAATACAGAAACAAACTAACCACCTGAAATTAATTACAGCCGAACAGGCAAATCCTATGTGGATTAATACAAGCCACATGACAGTCAACTTATTCTTCAGCTCTAACACACCCTGCTGGTGGCAGACGCAATTAACGAAATTGGTTTTTGTCCATGCCGTCGTTTGGTGTGAATGTGAAACATCGTCGTCTGCAAATTTTGCAATTGCACAAAGGACTATTGAGGTGCCTCCACCTCTCATTGTCAACGCAGCCTCGTCTATCTTGGAACGCAGGGCTGCGACAAACAAATCCTTAACCTTTTTCTGCACCATATGAATCACCCATTTCGATGGAGATTGGTGACTCAAAGGCTGAAACCATGCATGATGGCCCAAAAAAAAATGTATTAAGACTAAAAGATCCCAATTCCCATACAAAATTCAAATCATTTTAAAAAATCATTTTTCTCTATTTGGTAATTTTAATTTTCATTAACATAAAATTAAAATACTATCAATAATTTGTTTAAATAAAAAAAATTATTAAATAAAAAAATATGTGACAATATTTTAATTTTTTATTAGTAAAAATTAAAAAAGTACTCTTCCTTAACTCATTTGTGTGCTTCTTAATTCAAAATTGAAATGTCGAGTGCTCAAATCAAGTGTAAATTATAATTTTTTATTCACTTACATATTACTTGAAATCTATTATAGCTGGATTAATAACAAAAAGAGAAAGGAAATAAAAAATAATCATTAATTAGTAACTTTATCAAGTTCTTGGAACTGTAGGAGATTTAGGGAAATCGTATCAATAATTTTTACATGAAATTCTTCAAATAAGCGTATGTCTAAAATTCCGCATCGTGAATTGGACCAGTGAACCCAACGTCAAATCGGGCCGGTGTACGTATTTTATCTATAGGCCCAAAGACATTTGCGCCACAAAAGACTGTGAGAATAGTGCGGGTTGGATGAGTTTTTCGTCTTATTGCCTAGTTTTTTTTTTTTTGGGAAAATTGTCTCGTTCCTTTTAGAGTTGTTTCTGTTGTTCTTAGAACTGGATGCAAGCCTCGGCCTTGTTTCTTGGGCTATATATATATATATATATATATATATATATATATTGTCCAAAAAAAAAAATGTCCATTTCCAATCTAATCTTGTAAGAATCATTTTAGAAAGGGAAAAGAAAAAACCCATCCTCATATTTGTTCCTTTTCCGTATGTTCTTCGTTTTATCGGATTGAGATTGAACTCTTCAGAAGCACACAAAAAAAAAAAAAAATCAATTTTAAGTGGAAAGGGAAAAGATGAGAGATCTGCTCACGACCCTATCAACGGAGAATCACCATTTACCACTCACTAATTCCCGATATCGTGAGGACTGAAGGGAACAACTCCCAGACGACGACTTTTAGCTTCTATTCATCACCCTCCTCAACTTTCGTATAAGAATTATTTCATCATTTCTTGTGCAAACAATCATTTCAACTAACCCATTTTAGATCGTATCTGCATCATATTTTATAAACTAAACAGCACCCACAAAATAATTAGAACACTTTGTTTGAATATCACCTTGACCATGAAAAATAACACCGTTCATGTAAACTCGAGGCTCAATTTTAAAATTACAATATCAAGTTCACTTGTGATTCATTAATGTATCCATAAACCAGTAACAAACTTAAAATTCATGTCATGATTACATAAAAAGGTGAAAATACAGGTAACAACATTCCAAAAGGGATTGAACAAAAACCAAAAACCGGAATAGCAAATCCAAAAGGGATCACTCTTAATGTTTAATCCACTTCTTCAATCTTGGGGCCAGCCCCACTTCCACTGCCAGCCGAAGGACCATCTTCGTCCATGGCTCCACCAACATCCCCACCAGCACCTTGGTACATCTTAGCTATGATAGGGTTGCAAATGCTCTCCAGCTCCTTCATCTTGTCCTCAAATTCGTCTGCCTCGGCAAGCTGGTTTCCGTCAAGCCAATGGATGGCCTGCTCAATTGCATCTTCAATCTTTTTCTTATCGGCAGCAGGCAACTTGGAAGCAATCTTCTCATCTTTAATAGTGTTTCTCATGTTATAGGCATAATTCTCTAGTGCGTTCTTGGCCTCTACTTTCTTCTTGTGCTCCTCGTCCTCAGATTTGTATTTCTCAGCCTCCTGTACCATTTTCTCAATTTCCTCCTTGGAAAGCCTGCCTTTATCGTTGGTAATTGTAATCTTGTTCTTCTGTCCAGTGGTTTTGTCCTCGGCAGAGACATTCAATATACCATTTGCATCAATATCAAAGCAAACATTGATTTGTGGGACTCCCCTTGGAGCAGGAGGAATACCAGATAACTCGAACTTGCCAAGCAGATTGTTATCACGAGTCCTTGTACGTTCACCCTCATAAACCTGAATCAGTACACCAGGCTGGTTGTCGGAGTAGGTTGAAAATACCTGCTCTTTCTTGGTGGGAATAGTGGTGTTCCTGGGAATCAGCACAGTCATGACACCTCCGGCAGTCTCCAAACCAAGAGATAGAGGAGTAACATCCAGCAACAGAAGGTCCTGCACTTTCTCATTACCTTCTCCACTAAGGATTGCTGCCTGAACAGCAGCACCGTAGGCAACAGCCTCGTCGGGGTTAATGCTCTTGCAGAGCTCCTTTCCATTGAAAAAGTCTTGCAACAGCTGTTGAACCTTAGGGATTCTGGTAGATCCACCAACAAGAACAACATCATGGACGCTCCTCTTATCCATCTTAGCATCCCTCAAACACTTCTCCACGGGCTCCATACACTTTCTGAAGAGATCCATGTTGAGCTCTTCAAATCTAGCACGAGTGATAGTTGTGTAGAAGTCAATACCTTCATATAGTGAATCTATCTCTATAGTCGTTTGAGCTGTAGATGAGAGAGTCCTCTTCGCTCTCTCACACGCGGTTCTCAATCTCCTCAAAGCTCTGGGGTTCCCGCTAATATCTTTCTTGTGCTTTCTCTTGAATTCTTGAACAAAATGGTTCACCATTCTATTATCAAAATCCTCACCACCCAAGTGGGTATCACCAGCTGTAGCTTTTACCTCAAAAATACCTTCTTCTATTGTGAGAAGGGAAACATCAAATGTACCACCACCCAGATCAAAAATGAGAACGGTCTTTTCACCAGTGCTGCCAGCTTTTTTGTCAAGTCCATAAGCAATGGCAGCAGCTGTAGGCTCATTGATAATACGCATTACATTGAGCCCAGAAATGACACCGGCATCTTTTGTAGCTTGACGCTGCGAGTCATTGAAGTATGCGGGCACAGTAACAACAGCATTCTTCACGGTAGAGCCAAGATAAGCCTCAGCAATCTCCTTCATCTTCATAAGAACCATAGAAGAGATCTCTTCTGCAGAGAATTGCTTCTCTTCGCCCTTGTACGAGACTACAATCATAGGCTTGTCCCCAGGGCCGGCAATCACCTTGAACGGCCACAATTTCATGTCAGTTTGCACTGAAGCGTCACTAAAACGCCTACCGATCAAACGCTTAGCATCTGTACACAAAATCGATTAGCATAATCAGCAAAAGTATAATCGAGTGCTTATGTTTTGGGAAGGACTGCTTTTGCTTTGGTAACGATACACAATTCAATTGCATATTAAGACATGACATATCCTTAGTGAAATCTTCTTCCTCTCAGTCTCTCGCTCTTGAAAAAGAAAAAGAGAAGGCATCACAATTATTATAAATACTACAGAGGACAGAATACTGGTCTATGAAAAATTGGAGTATAACGAGCAACGAGGGAAATTTTAAAATTTTCAACCCTGATTCAGCTAAACGGAAAATTAATCAACAGAAAGGGAGAGCAAAAAACCACGGCCCGAAGGCCAATTAGGATTCGATAATAAAAGAAGGTAAAATAAAATAAAATAAAAAAATAGATAAGGTAAAAAATTCACTCATCCCCTGTTTAAAGAAAAAAAAAAACACAATGACGTTTAATTTTTCAGTGAATGGGCAATTGATTACCCAGTATACTTACAAGTTTCAATTGCAAATCCGGATTATATACAGCAAGCATAAACTTAATAATCGTCAATAACGAAAAAAAAAAAAAAAAAAAACTAGTATAAAGGCCAAAAAAAAAAAGTCTTTCTTTTTTAGCCCATTTTTCATTCACTGTCCTATGGCTATCCTACAAAACCACCGAAAATTAAAACTACTTCGGAAAATCAGAGTGCTACTAATAGGAGCATAGGAAATTAAAACTTACCGAAAACAGTATTGGTTGGGTTCATAGCGACCTGGTTCTTGGCTGCATCACCGATCAAGCGCTCAGTATCAGTGAAAGCCACATAAGATGGGGTGGTCCTGTTACCCTGATCATTGGCAATTATCTCAACACGATCATGCTGCCAAACACCAACACAAGAATAGGTCGTTCCTAAATCGATTCCGATCGCTGGACCCTCACCTTTGCCAGCCATATTCTATCCGAATTTCGGAGTCCTACAAAAGCTAGCTTGCCCCAAGAAACGGTAATTTCAATTGTCAATTTAGGAGAAAAAGAAAAAATATAACAAATCCTCTCTGCAGTTTCTTAGTTGAATGGAGGAGGGAGGGAACGAGTACGTTATATAGAAAAAGTTGGAGTTCTGGAAGGTTCACCGGCAGGAGACGACATCGTCAATGAAATTGGAAGAGCAGGGGATGTGGGGTTTTAGGACACTCTGGGTGTTTCGAGAATTTTCTGATTCCGTGTTCATGGTGTCATCGCATGCGTTTCCGTTCCACGCGCTGTGGCGGAGATTTTGCTTAAAAACCTTATTAATTAAATATTTTCTTTTCACTTTTCTGGGTGCTGTTTTATCCGTCAAATTAACTTTATTAATTGTAAACTAATTAATCAATCATTTCCATCATATGATGTAAACCAAACTTAAATCTTGGGTGCCACAAACTCTTTTTTTTTTTTTGAAACAGTTTTTATTTTATATTTTATTTTCATCATTTTTTACTTATATAATAATTATTTTATTTTTTAATTATATTAACAACAAAATATTATTTATACCTATTATAATGAATTCAAAATAATAACAAAAATGTTGTTAAAATAGTTTTTTTTAAATTTTGAAAATATTTTTTTAAAAATAAAAAAATTAATCAAATATTATTTTCTGTCTATACAACTTTTGTTTTTGGTTATCTAAAAATGTTTATATAAATGAGAAATATGTGTATAAAAATAATAAAGAATAACTTTTTAATGATGTTTTAAATATGTCGTTTTTCCGTTACGAAAGCGCGACTCTTAACGTCCAAGCAATTGATATGATCTTTTTTTTTTTTTTTAATACAAGGAAAGAGTCCAAAGGATCTTGAGGTTTTAAGGCCCCTCAGATGATCCAAAATGATCCGGCCCAGTCCGCTAGAGGGTCTCTCAAAAGAGTTTCCATTCTTGGCTCCAGTCCATGTGCCATCCGGACCAATCAGTCTGCGGCCCGATTTATCTCTCTAACTGTGTAAAATATTTCCATCCTCTTAACTTCTCTTTATAAATTTTTTGATCTGTGAGACTATTGTTTCACTCAGAGCGACTCCTCGAACACCCTCGATTGCATAGATCCACTGCAGTCATCGAGTTCGATTTAATTTTTAAAAATTTATAGTTTAGCTCTCAAGCCAATTCTAAAATTAAGAGGATCGTCCATAGTTTCGCTTGAATGATATTACATCTTCTTAAGTTCTTTGCGAATCCGCACAGCCAATTATCGACCGTGTTCTTTAAAATTACTTAGATAATATATGAATAAGTAGATTTTATTTATTTATTAAATTTTAAATTAAAGTACTAATTTAATCTCCCTGCAATTACGATAGATCCTATGACGTGTTACTCTGTCGCTGGCGCAATTACAAAATCGAACTACATCCAGCCAAAAACACAAAGTGTAGCAGGGAAATATTCCCGTTCCTCCTCGGTCTCTGCATTCCTGGATCCTCATCTCTCCTTCCGCTTCCCTTTATCTTCAGTCATGAGAAGCTGAACTTTCTCAGTCCGAGCTTCTCAATTCTCGTCCATGGCGAACACACTAATTTCGTCTCCTTCATTTATCGGCAAGCCACTCCCTTTATTATCTCGCCATGGTCTGCGCACCTTCCCTCACCGTGGGCTAGTCACCACCAGGGTTAAGTTCTGCTTCCACGAAATTCTCCCAACTCAATCTATTATTTATTCCTTTGACTTCAACCATGTTGTTACTAGAGCTGAAGGCCTTCTTTACACGCTTGCTGACGCAACAATTGCAGCGGATTCAGGTGCTGTTTCTGCTGCGTCCAGCTCCACAGATGTTGTGCACAAGAACGGAGGGTGGTTTGGTTTTATATCCGAAGGAATGGAATTTGTTCTCAAGGTAATCTTTCTTACTTAATCGTTTGACTTCAACCATATGCTTTTTTTTTAATGTACTTGTGTGTTGGATGTTAAGTCATATATACTGTGTTGTATTCAGGTGTTAAGGGATGGCCTTAACGCTGTGCATGTGCCTTACTCATACGGATTTGCCATAATATTGCTCACTGTTATTGTTAAAGTTGCTACGCTTCCCTTGACAAAGCAACAGGTCAGTACAAATTATAGCAGTTTCAAAAGTAAATATATAGTGAAAGGCGGATTTTGCATTTTTCCTTAAACTCTTTAATTATTACATCACTTTGTCTATAATACCTGCAATAGTAATAATTTTTTCTAGTTCTACAATTCCTGAGATACTTTTTGAAATCAATATGAATAAAATATAAATGAAATTGAACTGAAATCGTATGCTTCACTTGACATCGTTGAATATTGTATCAAAGTGCCGATTTTAATCAATATGTAGGTCGAATCAACACTTGCTATGCAAAATCTTCAACCAAAGATTAAGGCAATTCAAGAAAGATATGCAGGCAATCAGGTGAGGGATGTTGTTGGTTGTTTAAATTTAATTAAACATCCAGTTTTAATCACAAGGAAATATTATTTCGTTTTACCATGAAGCGAGAGCATGGTTCTTTCTGAACTATTCATTATGTTGTTCTCTTTTTAAGGAAAGAATACAACTTGAGACCTCAAGGCTATATAGGCAGACTGGGGTTAACCCATTGGCAGGTGCTTTTTATTTGACTGTTAATTTTCTCTTTTTCTGTTTGTTCTTCTAACCGTTGGATGCCCTAACATATGAACTATGAAGTTAATGGATCCAGTATAATCATAATCGTTTTTGGATAAATGTGATGACCAAGAAAATGGTCTTGAACTAGCGGTAGATATGGCAATGGAATTTGAATTTTTTATTGGTTGCATGTATAGGTTGTTTCCCAACTTTGGCTACAATTCCAGTCTGGATAGGTCTCTACCAAGCTTTATCAAATGTGGCAAATGAGGTAATTAATGGTGTCTTTGATGGACAATTTGGTGACACAATTTTTTTGTTGCTGATTTTGGAAAATTTATAACTTGAAGGGACTATTAACAGAAGGTTTCTTTTGGATCCCCTCTTTGGGTGGTCCTACTACCATTGCTGCTCGACAAAGTGGATCTGGAATTTCTTGGCTTTTCCCATTTGTGGTAAGAAAAATATCGTCTCCTTCATAGGTAAAATAATAATTTGCATCTGGTTCTCTTTTCCTCATGCATCTGATGTGTGTTACATTGCAATTTTCCCACATTACTTTATTTACTATCCACAGCCAATTTCATTGAAACCATATGGCTTCAAATTGGATATACATACAGTACATTTGGTGATAAAAATTCTTCTTGGTAGTTTGAGTGACAGGGAGTTTTGATTTGCTATGGTCTGTTCTCCACAATGTTTGTTATTTGGCTATACCGATCTATAGCCTAGTGAGTGTTAAGCATTGACTGATCCATAGTCCATGATAACCTGAAAGAAGATGCACACAATACAGTAATGATAAAGTTATATATGCATTTGTTCACTTGTTGCAGTCATCTTTTGAGTGGAGATAAATGCAGAATTTCTATCTTGAGTTTGTACTTTGTGCGTGTTATATGTTACCACAACAAACATCTGATATGCAGGATGGCCATCCGCCCTTGGGTTGGCATGACACTACAGCGTATCTCATTTTGCCTATCCTTCTTGTTGTTTCTCAATATGTTTCAATGGAAATCATGAAACCTCCTCAGGTAAACATATCCCTTCTACTTCTGTTTCAATTTTTTAACAAGAGAGCCCTAAATATTTCATTTGACAGACCAACGATCCATCTCAAAAGAATACACTTCTAATTTTCAAGTTTCTTCCACTCATGATTGGTTACTTCTCGCTGTCTGTCCCATCAGGATTAACAATTTACTGGTCAGTTTCTCACAAACTAAATATTTGTATCTTTTATAAATAGAATTTTTTTTCACAATTATCTAAATTTCTTTGCTGTTTTCTGGGTTACAATCTTGTAATTGTTTGTCTCTTCTACTCTCTCTCTCTCTCTCACCTCTTTACTGAAATTGAGCAACTCGCCATTGGTCACAAGACTCACAACTGATGATATTTATATAACTCTGCTTAATTAATTCAAAAACTATTTTTGTGATATGTCTGTCTGTCTGATGATGAGCAACACAGTTACAGAGAAATTCTGCTTTTTGAAGGAAAAATATACATATCTGTCAAGAGAAGAATTTGGAGCCTTTGGATCATATATAATACAGTGAACTTTTCAATTTGTATATAAGATCTTCCCATTATTGGGTAAGCATGCATTCATGTACAAAACTAAGCTGGTTGGATTTGAGAGATAGGTGTGAGTCGTGTGACAATAATGCTTGTGTGCTAGGAAAAAAATACAGTTTTTAAGAGATTGAAACTTGATGAGTTTTTTGCCCGGACTAGATTACTCCTTACCTTCACCCAAAAGAAAAGCTACTAATGTCTGCCTTGATTATCAATTTTTTTTAATTAGGTTTACAAACAATGTCCTGAGCACAGCACAACAACTATGGTTGCGCAAATTAGGAGGTGCCAAGCCTGTTGTGAATGAAAATGCAAGCGAAATTATTACTGCAGGACGTGCTAAACGGTCAGCATCTCAGCCAGCAAGAGCTGGTGAAAGGTCAGTGTTTTACAGCACTGAATGCAGACTAACTATTCCAATACCTCTGGAAGTTTTCTTTATATAAAATTGGTGATGTACAGGTTTAAGCAGTTTAAAGAAGAGGAGAAGAAGTTAAGCAAGGCTCTGTCAGTGGAAGAGGTTCAGCCTCTGGCTTCTGCTTCTGGTTCAGACAAAGAAAGTAAAGACAAGGTAAATATTCAACTTGTTGATTCTTTGTTTGTCGGAAGTATTATGTCATATGTGAGCTGTCCTCCTAGCTAGCAATTCCTTGTGAATTCAGTTTTATATCTCCTATAAAAAAATAAGAAAGGAAAAAGGAAAATCTCCAAATTTGCATGATTGGGCCATGGAATGTAAATTTAAACTTATTTGCTTGTTTTGTGGAACCTATTTCCATGAGTGACAGCTGATGATGTAAACACGAGACATCAAAGTTGGTCATCAACTTCAGTCCAATACTGCATGTTCATTGACTTGTTCAAGTCCTGGTTGCCATGATATTCTAACTGTTTAGGTGGAGACTAATTGATAATGAATTCCAACCAAAACTTTGGGCCGTTGATAAACAAGTTCTATGTAGACAGGTATGGCTGATTGTGTTTAGAGCAGCCTGGCCCCGGCAATTGAATCCAATGCCTTGCTTTGTTAGTAACAAATGAGTCAAGATTAGAAATGTTTATCTCAAAGAAACTTTAATTGCATCCAAATTTGCATCATAATCATTATATGATCATGTCTTTTACTTGGTTATTGGAGTAGTTGCTTGCTTCTAATTGGAGTTGAGGCTATCAATGTTTTATTAAAATGGTAGTCCTGAAGTATAAAATGGTATATCTATATATCTGAGGAGTTCTTAAATCAAATCTAGTGTGAGATTAGAGGAGGCAAGAAACTGCTTCCCCCTGCCCCTATTCTTTTGATTTTATAATGTTTTATCCAGTATGAATTAATAATATTCTAATATAGAATTCCTGGATTTTTAACTTGAATCCTTTTAACAAAAAAATCTCTAACCCCAAGTCAACTTTTTACAGGGTCAGGAAGTTGCAGAAGCAGCATCTGCTTCTACAGTTAGCAAAGAGGGTCCGAGTTATTCTAGGCAAAAAAGAAACAAGCGCTCAAAGCGGAAAAGAGCTGTATAAAAGGACCACGTATGGTTATTCGTAGCTCATAGTACTGATTATTAAGTCTTGTATATCTCGATAGATTGTATCTTAGCCTTTTGTGCCAATTTTGGGTTGGTTCATTAATTAAATGTGCAATTTAGTCCTGCAAAAAATCTGTTTAATGTTTCGCTATAGTAATGTTCCACGTGGTAGCTAAAGCAAATTGTCGTGCCATAAAGCTTATCAGTCATGAATTTTCCCAGGGAGAATAGGGTGGACTCAACACTTACAGAAATCTAAAGTGAATTTTAAAGTGAAATTTTTTTTAAAGTAAATAATAAAATTTTATTAAAATTATTATATTTTTATTTAAAGTTTATTTTTTATATTTTTTGAAATGTAAAATTATTTATTAATTTATTATAATTAATTTTATTTAATATTTTTTTAATCGATAATAAAATTAATCTATTTAATTTTTGTTGAAATATTATCAATTTTAAATAAAAATTTATTAGTTTTAGTTTTAAAAAAAATTTTATAAACGTTATTCTATAGATAATATATGTATTTAAAAAAAAAAAATTTATTATATAATTAAATATATCAATTGGTGTATTATTTTTTACTTGTATAATTTTTTAAATAAATTTAATATATTAATATTAAAGTTGTCATTATATTTTAATAAATGTTTAAAATTATGATAATTTTTTTTAAATTTTTATTATTCAATAACTTTAATTTTTTAATTTTAAATAAAAAATTAAAAATATTTTGATATATTTTAAATTATTCAAATCTACTTTAAAATGAAGTGATTGTTTTATCTATTATATACAAAAGTAATCAACTTTAAATGATTCTTTAAGAGATTTTACAATTTTAGTCAATAATATAATCAAATTATTTTTTTCTACGAATAATATGTTTTTCATAGAGCTTAGATTCTATCTTTATTTCTATAGCAATTTATTTGATAGAAACTATAGCATTTTCAAATTTGTCTTTCTTATATTTTTCAAAAATTGAAATAAGGCTTTTTAATTGTTGTACAACAACATTGATATACATATACTTTGATTGTATATTTTTACTAACTGAATTTACCACAAATAATATCTCATACCAAATAGTCATGCCTAATAAAAATTCAATTTTAAACTCATAAGTTGCTAAACAATTAATTTCATTTTTTTATTTTAGGTTTGTTAAATTCACCTAATTTTAACAAAGCATATCTTATTTATGAAGTTTAAAATTTTAACGTTATTGCACTTTCAATACGACTTTCCTAACGTATTTATGACAATGATTTAAGAGTTAAGTTAGGAATACGATATTGTAGAATTTTTCATCGTTTAGTAGATGAAGAAAATATGGTATATATACCTTATAGCACTCCAAAAAAAAGATGCAAGTTTAAAATAATAATTAGTCATATCACAAAGTACCAAATTTAAATAATGACAACTACATGGAATATAAAATGATCTAGGATTAATATCTAAAAACATTTTTTACACACTTTGATGTTTTTCTTTCATAGTAGACCCATTATCATAACCTTGTCATTTTAGGTTACTAATATCAAGTCCAATAATATTTATTTCATTCATAATAGCATCAAAAAGATATTTTCTGGTTGTATCATCTACTTTTAAAAATTCCAAAAAAATATTCAAAGATTTAAATTAGGGTTGAGGAAATATCTACACATGGTAATACAAAAGACATTTGTTCTTGATACATTAGAAGTACAATCAAGTATTATTGAAAAATATTTTGCGTTAATAATTTTTTTTATAATTTTTGTTTTAATTTCATTTGCTAGCAAATTTATCAATTTATTTTGTATTCTATGTCCAAGGTAATGATTATGAATTTCTTTATTTTTAATTCAACGAATGTATTCTTACATTATAGGATTAAATTATACAATCATTTCAATTAGATTTAAAAATATTTTCATTATTTCCTTGGTAAATCTTTTCATTTGTTCTATAGAAGGCAAAGTTCTTTTTTTCAAGAGTTTTAACAACTATAATAATTTTGAATATCCCATTTTTTCAATGTTCTTGATTTCTATTTTTTTTGTTCTTGAACATGTTTATCAATTGCTTTATTTTTTAACAATTTTATTTTTAAATCAATCCATGAACTCATGTTAACAATGTGCTCATTACTTATCTCAAACTCTTCAACTTTTTACTAATATTTTTTCAATTCCTACTACATTCATTAGCTAAATTACTTGCACTAGGAAGAGTTTGAAACAATTTGTAACAAAATAAAATACTTTATCTAGATCTTGGAAATAAATTAGTTATTTTCTTTCACGTTTTTCATCGTTAGTCAACTTTTGAACGTAAAGTGATAAAGAAAAGTGCTTTGAAAATTCATCCTTAAAAGAAATATATTAGTAATTTTAACAAGAAATTTTTTTATTAATAAATCTTTCAAGCTTATATCAATATTTTTCCATTGACTTGTATCATATATATTTTTAGTAGTGGGTTTTTTTAATTTATTAATTTCTCTTTCTTATTCATTAACTAGTACTTCTTCTCTATTTTTATTTTCATCAATGTCTACATTATTAATTTATTTATTCAATGAGTAATCACTTGTATGTTTAACTTTCTTATTTGTTTTGGAAAGTTTCTCAATAGCCTCCTTTTGTGATTCAATTAAAACTTTATTTTTTTTCTTGTTGTTTTTTAGTTTCTAATAACCTGATTCAAATTTTTTAGTTAGCATTTCTATATGTAATATGTTAAAATAAAAAAGAAATGTATGTTTCAAAAAATTAAATTAAACAACTATAAATCAAGACTAAAGAAAAAAGTTAGAACAATGAAACTTGATTGTCAAGAAAATTCTTTTGACTTTTGGGTGCTTGCTTGTTGGGCCAAATGATGTAACATCCCCGATTTTCTCTTATATTACTAATTAAAATTTATTTCTTTCAGAGAGGAGAACAGATTTTAGATCTCATGGGAGAATTAACTTATTTGACTTAAGTCAAATAAGATAGTAAGAATGGTTAAAATGACATTTAATTTATAGAAAATAAGGGGATGGAATTAATGTAATTATGGATGGTGGCAAGGGTATTTTGGAGATAAGGAGGTGGTAGGTAGGGAGTAAGAAGGAAAAAAAAATAAGGGGATGGCATTAGTGTAATTATGGATGGTGGCAAGGGCATTTGGGAGAAAAGGAGGTGATAGGTAGGGGGTAAGAAGGAAAAAACATAAAATAGAATTAAATAATAAAAGATAAGAAGGAAAATGGGGAAGTGACGGAGGGAAAAAGAGAAGAAAAAAAAAGGGAGAAGAAAAAAAGAAAAAAGAAAAAGAAAAGGGAAGAAGAGAAAAGGGGAAGAAGAAGAAGAGAAAGAGGAAGAAGAGGAAGAGGAAGAAGAAGGAGAAGGGAGAGGGAAGAGAAATCAAGAAATCAAGCACCGGATTTACTGGAATTTGAGGTAGGATTAACATCTTCTAATACATTTTTGTACAAAATTATATATACATTTTCAGATTTGTTTAGATATAATTTTGGATAACATGTGGTCTGGATATTTATATGAAATTCTGTTTTGAATGTTTGGACATGCATATGGGTGTATGGGATTATATAAAAGAAAATCAAAGGAGAAGATAAATTAAGCTGAATTTCGGAATAATTGGGGTAGTTTCGGTTTTTGGAATTCTGGGAAACTTTGGAAAGGATTTTAAAGAAATGGTCAACATATAAATTGTAGATATATGTCTCACGGATCTATAGGCTTTGGAACTACTTGATTTGGAGACCATATGAGGGAGATATGGTTGATTAATTGAGCAAAGGTCGGAATTCAAGATAGTAAAAATAAGTGTTTTATTTTTAATTTTCTGGGAATAAACCGTAAAGAATTTGAAGAAATTATAAACATAGAAGTTGTAGATAATTGTCTTAGCGGTTTATAGGCTTTGAGATCACCTCAATCGAAATTCATATGAGGGAGATATGGTTGATTAATTGAGCAAAGGTCGGAATTCAGGATAGTAAAATTAAGTGTTTTATTTTTAATTTTCTGGGAATAAACCGTAAAGAATTTGAAGAAATGATAAACATAAAATTTGTAGATAATTGTCTTAGATTTTTATAGGCTTTGAGATCACCTCAATCGGAATTCATATGAGGGAGATATGATTGAATAAGTGAAGAAAGGTCATAGAACACGTCCAAACCGTGTTCTGAGTTATTTCAACACGGGTAGGCCGTGTTAGGTGCTGGTTTATTATATTTTTTTTTCATTTTTTTTCTACCTAAAAATAGTTTTATTTTTTGAAATATTTTTAGAAGACAAATGTCCAAGAAAATTACCCTTTTCTTTATTTGATTCGAAATTTATTATATTGTACATTTAATATGTGATGAATAATTATTAATTGTAGGATATGAAAATTATGCATGTTATTTTATGAAAGAAATTGAATGGAAAGCGTAAAGCTCATGGCGAGTTGCTTGATAATTTTACATTCTATTTGATGAACATGTATTAATATATATATATATATATGTATGTATGTATGTATGTATTTATTTATATGTATGAATGAATATCGACGGGTTGTATGGCTTGTGACGGTACCGAGTAGGGGACGCCCTATTAGCCTGAGTGAATCAAGGGAGGGCCGCTCCAACCAGGTGTCAGTGGTAATGTGAGGAGGCAGGAGGGTGATGTACTCACATTCCTTGATCACTTATTGTGACTGTAGTCGATCGATCACTATGCATATAGCAAACGAGTAAATTAAAAGCCGTAATAGGGCTGAGCATTAGAAAAAAATGGACTTCTGATGCATGAGTAGTATGATAATTATGAATAAACAAAAATTATGATTTTATCTCAAAATTTTGATATTTTTCTGTAGCTTATACAGCTGAACATAACTTCTGTTTTCTTATCATATTTTATTTATGTTAAGTCTACTGGGAACATTTGTTCTCACTATTATTGTAGTGTTATGTTCAGATAAAAAGAAATGAGATGCGACACAAAATGAAGTTACTGATGGTGATCTAAATGTCAGCACCACCTCCTCACCCTTTGTATTTTAAGGGTGAAGTGCTGTATAAAGACTCTTATTTATGTACTGAAATGTTGTATTATATAAATATAACATGTGTGAGGTTTGTAATGTATATGTAAACATGTATATTGTGTTTGAAATGTTGTATTGAATAATTATAACATGTATGAGGTTTGTAATAAATATGTATATATATATATATATATATTGTGTTTATACATATGGCGTATTTAACATGCGTAATGAAAAAAAAAACCCCAAACGTTACAAATGCAACAAGAACAACTACAAGATTTCTACACTAATTTGAGAAAATAAATAAATAAACAATTTTTATGGCACAAAAAAATAATCGAACAAACATTACTAAAATTGACCGAGTGATGAGAAAGTCAGAGAGAGTTTGAAAATTGAAACTTTGATTTTTTTTGTGAAACAAAATAACAAATAATGTATTTTGTATTGAAAGAAAAGAGTTTGTCAAATAGCCAAATTGGTGAGAGTGAGTTTGTGACAGTTTGAGAAAGTCAGTAAGAAAGTAAGAGTGACGTGACAGAAAAGAGAAAGTATGAGAGAGATGAGTGAGACACAGAGAGAGAGATTAGTGAAGAGATGTTATTTTTCATTTTTTATAACAAAATATTAAAAAATATTAACGTTATTATAATAATGAGTCATTATGTGAGTGAGATAGAAATACGTAAAGTGAGTGGTGAGTGAGGAAAACAAAGAGTCTTTTGTGCAGTTGCTGACTTATTTTTTTGTACAGTTAATTCTTAACATTTTTTTTTAAATTATTAAAATAGGTAGTAAATTTTTTTGGAAAGCCTAAAGTCCTATCTTTACCAACTTCCCCCTTGAGTCGGCCCTAACCGAAAACTAGAAAGCATAAAAACTC